>JBAMBO010001658.1:1800000-1953675 GCA_037044535.1 Lordiphosa magnipectinata | reverse complement strand
ATCAATAATATTCATAACTGGAAAGCTTAAAGACGCTACCATTGAAAACAAAAAAGTTTTTCTCACTAGAACTACTTTTTCGACCTATAGTTTCTATGGCAGCTATATGCTATAGTCATCCGATTTGAATCAAACTTGGCAGAATTGTGTGGTAGCATATAATATTGATCAGTATCATTTTAGAAGCGATAGCATTGAAAACAAAAAAGTTTTTCCTACTAAGACTATTTTCAGACGTATCTTTTGTATGGCAGCTGTACTATATAGTTGGCCGATTTTCATAAAACTTGGTGGAATTATGTGAAAGCATAGAAAAATTAGAAATACGATGCATTGAAGACAAAAAAGTTTTTCTCGCAAAAACTACTTTTTCGGCCGATGGTTCCAATGGCAGCTACAAACCTGATCATATTAATAGGTACACACCGGAATTTTTTAATTAGAGATGGTTTTTTCGTACTTTTAGTGTAGACAACTTTTTAATTTTTGGTTTTTTGTTATTGTCAATGTCTGGCCACACTGTGACAAAGAGTTGAAAGAGGGGCTGCCCCGTATATCAAAGCTTTTCTATAAATTGCGAGAGAATTAAATAACTATTTTTTTTAGAAAAAATGGGTCGAAATTCTCATTGTACTGAGAAAAGAAGACAAATCTTTACGAGCCATCGCCAAATTAATGAACAGGTCTCATTATTTTGTAAAAAATGCATTAGAAAGAAAACCATGACAGGAAACCCGTGGAAGGCCCCAAAAAACAACAGAAACCCATGACCAGTACATAGTAACTTTGAGCAAAAAGGACCTATTTAAGCCATCGAAGGCTATTGCAGCCGAAATTCGGAATTCAGTTAGTGCTCCAACTATCCGAAGACGACTACAAGATGTCAACCTACCAGGAAGAATTGCCTGAAAAGTCCCACTTATGCACAAAAAAAATATCACCATGAGGCAAATTTTTGCAAGGGACCACAAAGACTGGGTAGGATGCACCGGGGAGAAAAAATGGAGAAAAATATTATGGAGCGATGAAACCAAGATTAATTTGTTTCGGAATGACTGTGAAAGGAATGTTCGACGCCCTAATGGAAAGGAATTCCATCCACGGTTTACAAAAAAAAACAGTCAAACATGGGGGTGGCAATATAATGGTATGGGGTTGCTTCTCCTGGTACGGCGTAGGTCCAATTTATCAGACTACGAACAAAATGAATGCTGAAGAGTACAAATCCATATTGCAAACAGTTATGGTACCGTATGCTGAGGAAAATATGCCATTACGTTGGGTATTTCAGCAAGATAATGATCCTAAACACACATCAAGACTGTTATCTAAATTTTTCGAGGACCAAAAAGTTGACGTTCTGAAGTAGCCAGGCCAATCCCCCGACCTTAACCCCATTGAAAACTTGTGGGGAGACTTAAAAAAGAAATTGGCAAAGCATTCATTTTCAAATAAATAAAAATTATGGGAAGGTGTCCAAAAACTGTGGTATGAGACACCAGTAGAGACCTGACACGCTCTTATTAAAAGTATGCCAAAAAGAATAGCAGTAGTGGCCAAAAATAGAGGTGGATACACTGGATACCAAGTTAGGAAATACTAATTTACCTAAAACAAGTAATAAAAATTTTTTTTCTTACCAACACATGAAGTGTACCTATTGTGATGATCACACTGAAAACGTATCTGAAACACAAAATGATCTCTTTTATGTTATATTATTATTCTTTATTTTATTAAAAACAAATAGTTTAAGAACCAATGAGAACAAATTTTAAGTTTGAAACAATGAATAAAACAGTTTTCTGTTACCTTAAAGTCAGATTTGATGTGTGTACCTATTAATATGATCAGGTGTGTATATGCTATAGTCATCCGATACGGCCGATTAAGGCAAATGTGCAGCGTATTCGTACTTATAGACTTCGTACAAAGTAGCTTTAAAACTGACGAAGGAGTTAGCATAGAAACAGTCGGAAGGACAGACGGACATGGCTATATCAACTTAGCTCGCCGCGCTGATCAAGAATATATATACTTTATGTGGTCAGGGATGGTTGCTTCTATGCGTTTCAAACATCTGGACAATTTTTATATACCCTCTGCAAGGGTATAATAACATTTTCTTTGGCAGCTTGACAGAAAGCAGCATTGGAGAAAATGAGGTTGATTCCTTAAAAGTGAAGATTAGCAAAAAATGCTCATAAGGGCAGATTGAGACAAAGTGAAACGGAAGATAAAAGAACTCGCAGCCTTAAAATATATAAAAAAAAATTTTGTAGGGCTTTGCACAGATGAATTTTCTTCACACATTTTATTTTTGCGTAATGCCTCACGAATACCCTCAACTACAAGGATACCACGATTAATCTCTACAGATCAAAGGTACTTACACACAGTACATACCACAACGATTAGATTACACCAAAAATATTTGACAAAACTTTCTGTTTTTATTAATTTATAGCAATTGCAAATTGCAGCAGAAAAATACACACTTAACATTGAACTGTCATTCGTTAGCATAACCAGACTAGAAGTAGGTATTTCTCCAATTCATGAATGAAGTCTTAAAAAACCCATTAAATAACACATTTTTCCGGACAACATCGAACAAATTGAAGGCGAGATGCAACAAAAATGTAAAAAAAAATAATAAATATATTAGCACAAAGATTAGCACTCTTTTTCATTAGTTTTCTATATTTTTTAATTTTAAGTGCCTCAAGACTTTCTCTACCAAGGATCTCGAAGTCGCGCACTCTTGTGGTAGTATATTAAGTGACTTTGAAAGCTGTTAGGTGATTTTGAAATTGTTTGAATATTAATTTGATAAATCATTTTGAATTCAAGCGGCTGACAAATCAGTACGACCCCACCATTTGACTGCCGATTTGGGTATTTTTTAGGGTTTTTTAAGACTTTGTGGTCTTACTATAGCTCACAATTCAGTTAACATAAATAACTGGCAATTTCGTGACATAAATTTTTATTTGATCTGGAAATAGGCCTTTAAGTATGTGTTCAGTATTGGAAACCTGGCCTAAAAATAGCGGTCGTGAAGTTCATGTCTAAACAAAAGTATTGGGAAAAGATTCTTTAGGTTTGGTCTGTGCGTTGATGAATTATTCTGTCAGTCAAGAAGTTAGTCCAAGATATTATATATTTAGCTAAACTTTGTAAGTCTTTCGTGTGGTATAAGCTAGCATACTTGTATTTCAAGCCTTCAATTGTGACATGAGAAAGATCGTTTTACTTTTCATAAAACACGACTTGGGCCTTTTGAAAATATTTTTTCAATTTGGAGCCACGGTTATGCTTGGGTTATCATGTTAAACTTACATACCAAAACAAATGTGACCCCTCTAACTTGGAAATGCGTTATCTTTATCTATATATTTACAATTCCTTAGTTAAACTCTTTAAATACCTTTAAACAGCAATGTCAGAAAGGACCGCCCTACAACATTTTCATGAATTTTGCAACACAAAAATATTTCATTTGAGAAAATTTCGCAAAAGTAATTGAGAAGTGTCATGCAATCTGATATGAATGCGAAGGCAAAAGTGTACATAAATTTGTTTTGGAATTTTTTTTCGATTTGGCATTTGTCGTCGTTTGGCCTGGCATTTTGTGGACAATTAGCTGGGCCATTGCGTGTCCATCTCTGGTAGAAGTAACGTTTTTTTTTTTTGCGAGATTCGTGAGCCTTTAGGGTAAGCATCTTCATTTTTATGAGCTCACATTCTAAGGGTATACAACTTCCTGGTTAAGGCATACAAAAAAAAACTATCGCATAGACCGTTGCCGCGTGACTCATAAAAAAAAACACGAATTTCCTAAAGATCGAAGCTAAAAAAAAACAAAAACAGAACATCGATTTGTGGCAGCGCCTGCGCAAAGCGTGAAATTTATGCGACCCACACGCAGCGCCACTCACACGACCACGACCCAGGCAGACTGCGACTTCACCTTCACCAGGCAGCAAATTTCATTTCTCGCAATAAATCCATGACTGATTTATGTACTGCACAATCGTTACAAATCACAAACGTTTACTGAATGAACGTCCCCCCGACTGTCGCACAGTGGTGGGAAAGTTACAAAATTTTAAGAAAATATTGAATGAAATACTTCATCTTCAATGTAAGCTAGAATGCTCAACGGCACGATCAATATGGACTCGGAATTAAAACACAAGTTAAAGATGCAGAACTGACTTCGCTCTAGGGTGAGAGTAGTCTTTTCTCTGAAACTACTAAAACTAGCTATTCCAAAGTTGCGACCACTGTGCTTAGGTCCGTCCGTCGTGTCTGCATCTTCTTCTTCTTCTACAGCTTCGACTGTCTTGTCGCCAAGGTGAGGAGTTGGAAAAAAAAAAGTGACAGTGACTGCCGCTGCCGCTGCTGCTGATGCTCCTCCACCACTCACGTGTTGGCTTTCAGCTTCAATCAGCCGAGCCTCACTCGGCCCTGACATGCAGCTGAATTGCATTTGAATTAATTAAAATGCTCCCGCTGCTACTCGAGCTGCTCTCTGGCCTGCCATCACGAGTTCTGCAAAATTTGTCAAATAAATGCCGCAAACATTTACACAACAATCGACGACTTGGACGTCTCCGACGACTACGACGACGACGACGACGACAATAAAAATGCCCAACCAATGTCTCCATTATGTCGGGGCACACGCAAACAAACACTCAAGATGGAAATCTTTATGCCCTACACATGTATCCTTTTGTAGAGAGGCAAACAATTGAAAGCTCGCACAAAGCAGCCAACCCTAACCAACTGACGTGGACAAAATCGATCACCGGCAGGCAGGAATGGCCAACGATTGCCAACGAAGCGCAAGATTTACATACTCGACTTCGACACTCAGACTCGCAGAACGCTGTTGTCCACGGCTGGCCACTTAAGTTGACGGCATCCCGATGTGCGCTCTTCGGTGGAGGCTTGCCCAGAGGGCGGATGCCGGGACCGGTGACTGCAACTGCGACAAAAAAAAAGTATGACTAAATGCATGCAAGTTATTTAAATGAGACATTTGCACAAGTTCTTCATGGAGTCCATGGCCAGGTTCTTGCAGCATGTGGATAGCTCATGATCTGGGTTGAAGTGGTTTGTATGGTGATGGTAATGGTGAGTTTAGAAATGAGAGTGAGAGTGGCTTAAAAGGTGGGCAATACTTAGAATTAATAGATATACATTTTTGGAGGTTTTTGGTAAACAAAATAAGATAAGAGGGATAATAAAAAGAGTTACAAATTGGGGGTGGCTAATCAGCAGGAAAAAGAGAATGAATAAAAGAAGTAAGAAAGTCCAACTGTAACACAGTACAACACTAAAAAAACTCCAGCAATAAACCCTTAAATTCTGATACAATGGACTTCTGTAAGCATCACCTCATACCCAGTTTTACGAATAAGGCCTCGGTTCGCGGTTTTATGGGTCCTTTTGTACTTGCAACACACAACGACAACAATAATATACTCTGTACCGAGTAGCAGCTGAAAGCAGCGCTGCTGCTGCACTGTGGCAGCAAACTCTCTTTTGGTCACAACTTGAGTATCGTTCAACATAGATGGCGCCACTACTTGTTTTCAACAATGTTTGTTGAGGCAATTTAAAACTGACCAATACATGGCGCCACTACTGAGACCATTTGTAACCACCGCTTTCTTTTGGTCATAACTTGAGTATACATAGTTCATCCGATCTTTATAATTTCTTCAGCAAATCGATAAATAATGTTGATTACTAAATATCTCTAGAAGGTACGAACCAACTAGCTACAAAACTGAGGGAGATATGACGTTTTTTACAAATTGCGGGGGCGGGAGGGGGCGTGGAAAATATTGAAAATAAGCTTGATCTGCCTGCAAGTATAAGAAGTATATGTCCCATACATGTCAAAGCTCTATATCTTACCATCTGTGAGATCTCCTTGTTCATACGGACGGACAGGCGAACACACGGTTTACAAAAAAAACAGTCAAACATGGAGGTGGCAATATAATGGTATGGGGTTGCTTCTCCTGGTACGGCGTAGGTCCAATTTATCAGACTACGAACAAAATGAATGCTGAAGAGTACAAATCCATATTGGAAACAGTTATGGTACCGTATGCTGAGGAAAATATGCCATTACGTTGGGTACTTCAGCAAGAAAATGATCCTTAACACACATCAAGGCTGTTATCTAAATTTTTCGAGGACCAAAAAGTTGACGTTCTGAAGTGGCCAAGCCAATCCGCCGACCTTAACCCCATTGAAAACTTGTGGGGAGACTTAAAAAAGAAATTGGCAAAGCATTCATTTTCAAATAAACAAAAATTATGGGAAGGTGTCCAAAAACTGTGGTATGAGACACCAGTAGAGACCTGCCAGGCTCTTATTAAAAGTATGCCAAAAAGAATAGCAGTAATGGCCAAAAATAGAGGTGGATACACTGGATACTAAGGTAGGAAATACTAATTTACCTAAAAAAAGAACACAAAATGGAAATTACAAATTTTTTTCTTACCAACACATGAAGTGTACCTATTATTATGATCACACTGAAAACGTATCTGAAACACAAAATGATCTCTTTTATGTTATATTATTATTCTATGTTACAATTAAGTTTATTTTATTATAAACAAATAGTTTAAGAACCAATGAGAACAAATTTTAAGTTTGAAACAATGAATAAAACTGTTTTCTGTTACCTTAAAGTCAGAGTTGATGTGTGTACCTATTAATATGATCAGGTGTGTATACCAGAGTGCTCCCAAAAGTCTACGCAGACACCTTGACTGAAGGACACAGAGCTTTCTCAGTTGGGATTTCGCAGCTATTCCATATACTTGAATCCCATATCTCCAGTCAAGTGCTATGATAGCTTTGTATAAAAGCACCTTATTTCGGAGTGAGAGCTTGGTTCTGCCATATAGTGAACTTACCAGCGCGTTGATATGGGTTCCGAATGTAAGGCACTTGTCCAGATATATTCCCAAGTATTTATGTCCATGCGTATAAGAATACGCCTGGACACTCATAATGACGAAGTGTATATGTTACACTGACACATTTAGCTAAGTTAAGCTCAATGTTCCATCGTTTCGCCCATCTGCTGAATCGATACTAATATTGTTGGACGACAACAGTGGCATCATAGACACATGCGTCTCTCGCCATAATAGCTGTATCGTAAGCAAATGTTGCTATGAGTAAGTCTTGGGGGTCTTCAATTGGTATTGTACTTCCGGTGGGCATATCACAAGTGTAGAAAGAGTAGAGGGTTGGTCCAAGGACACTTTCTTGAGGCACACCACTGGAAACAGCCCCTTCCAATACTACCGAGAAGGTCCTTTCCGATAGAGAGCTTCTCACAAGGGTGTATTATTGTTGCGGTTTGATGTCTTTTACCTTACATAGTAGTCCAGCATGCCACACTCTATCAAAAGTCTGCCTAATGTCCAGGTAGACCGCAACCACGTACTCCTTAGCCTGGAATCCGTTGAGAATGAAATTTGTGACCCTATTCAGAAGATATACCATTTTGAATACATAAAATAAAATAACAAAATTGTTTACTGCGCAAAGCTATGCCTTGCGAAAACAGTACAACAGGCTAGTAATTTGTATAGAATTTCAATGAAAATTTTCAACAACATTTTTTGTGAAAACGGTTACAATTACTATAAATGGTAAAACTTCATTGAAAAAAATCGTAAAAATGTTTGGGATAGTTCATTTCAAAGTTTAAGCCCGACGACAGAAAATTCCTTTCGCTACAGTATTTCATATAATTAGAAAGTGCTGTTAGAAAGTGTTTCTATTTAGTTCTGAGTACGAGGCTTAAGGAGTAGTACTTTACTATAATATCAAATATCTTATATTAATATCAAACAAAAATATAGGCTACCCTCAAAACCCGTCTAAAAAGGGTCAAAATAGGCAATTTTTTGCAACTTTAAGCTCAAATTACTAAAAAGTCTCGACGTGATGGACCATTTCTAAAAACAGATTCGTGTTCAGCAATCGAAAATCATCTAGAATCCCCACCAGCCCTTCAATATACTGGAAATAGTCTAATTTTGTTGCCTTGTGTAATCCATACTAAACATTAACTTAGATTGCCGGACCAGTTGGAGTTGGCCGTCTCTTTCAGAGAGGTGAAACTTGGGGAGTGTAGATGCTTTAATCTTGTGGTAGCGATCGCTGGGCAGCTGTAAATGAAATGTTCCAGAGTTTCTACGACTCCAGGTTCCAGGTGAAGCCAAATATAAAATAAGTATTTTTCTGAATTAATTTTGTATGTATAAACATAGCATACTTTGAAGGGCATTTATCAACGAATATTATTTCGTGAGCATCCCAGAATACTGACGCCATAACCTTTGTGAGCGGGTTTTTTATACTCTGTACCGAAGGTACATAGAGTATGTTAAGTTTGTGCAAAAGTATGTAACAGGGAGAAGGAATCATTTCCGACCCTATAAAGTATATATATTCTTGATCAGCATCAACAGCCGAGTCGATATAGCCATGTCCGTCTGTCCGTCTGTCCGTCTGTCCGTCCGTCCGTATGAACGAAGAGATCTCAGAGATGGTAAGAGATAGAGGTTTGACATGTATGGGACATATATTTCTTATACTTGCAGGCAGATCAAGTTTATTTTCAATTTTTGCCACGCCCCTCCGCGCCCCCGCAATTTGGAAAAAACGTCATATCTCCTACAGTTTTGATGATAGATGGTTTGTATTTTCTAGAGATATCTAGTACTCAAAATTATTTATCGATTTGCTGAAGGAATGATAAAGATCGGATGAACGATACTCAAGTTATGAGCAAAAAACGGTCAGTCAACAACCCCCACCCACCCCACCCATACCCTAAGCATTGCGTTCAGCAGAAGCAATCTTAGTGAAAGAGAGAGAAAGACTTAGGGAGCGCACTGCGTTGTGCGTTGTGTGTTAACTGGCCGTTTGACTCGTGACCAAATGCGAGCTGCGACATTAAGGGTGCAGAGTATGTTATAGTCGGGCTTGACCGACTTTCTTTCTTGTTTCTTTTTCGGCAATCAAATTCTATTTAGTCCAAAACTGTTCTGGCAAGCAGAGAACCAATAGGCCTCTTGGAAAGTGCAAATCTATTGGATTCCCAGCCACCGGAGCATTGATGGAAACGAAATGTCGGACAGTCTTCCAAAAACCGGAGCCGCACCAAGCCAAGAGGCTACACTAATCATATCTATCTCCGTACAGACGCTATACAGCAAGATGGAAGAGATAGCGGAGAAAGAAGCAGAGGAAAAGTGGTTAAACACAACCGGCTGCAGAATCTCTAAAACTATGTGCAAGACAAGAGACAAAAAACTAGCTCACTATAAGCTACAGCTCCAAAGAAGAGATTGTAGACTGATTTTAGCCATAATAACTGGTCACTGCCTAGCAGCCGCTTACGCAAAAAAGCTAGGCATTACGAGAGAGTGACACCTGCAGAAAACATAAGGAACTCCCCAAGTTTCACCTCTCTGGAAGAGGCGGCCAAGAGGACCCCAAAACAACTATTGGCATTTGCCAAAATGTCAAAGATCCTTGTAGATCTTTCTTAGGACTGTAAGATCTATGAGTGGACCCTACATGGGCTCAGCCGAAACTACCTACCTACCTATATGCGGATTCTATTGATAACTTCAGCTAACTCATGGACTTTTTCGATCAGCCCAAATCATTTTGTGGACTTTTTAAAAATTTTCTGGATTAACTTTCCCAGTTTTGCTGCAGTTCTTATGAAAGTTCGTTCTTTGTATATAGTTCCATAGAACCATGTTGTACACGCACATTCCTAAGTTGAACTGCCTGCCTAACTACCGTGTTTTTTGTGCGATCTATGTGAAATCTTCAATATAGATAGATAGATAGGCCTTGGTAAATACTTATTTGAAGTCTCAAGGTTCAAAATACAAACTTGATCTACATACAAAAAGTAGTGGACTAATCTTTTATCGTCTCAAAAATCGACGTGTTCATAAGGACAGAGGGATTAAAAATTGGACATGGCTACATCGATTCTGCTTTCGATTTTATCTTCAAACTTTAAGGTAATATTTCCTATGGACTGTACAACCATGCAGCACCTCGCCATTTCATTCAAAGAAAGCAGAGAGCAAAAGGTAACTTGGGAAGGTTCTTGTGATATTGTGGCCGCTTTCATTGGGATGTTTAGTCTTTGGTTCCGAAGTCAAAACCATATAGCCATGTTTCCATGAAGCTTTGTTGACATTGCTCTATAGTTTTTGAACTACTTTATAGGGTCCGAAAGGTTTAATGTTGCCTCTTACCCAAATTCATGAGGGAACAGCTTATGGAAAGAATAATCAACATTATTCCCGATTCAGGGTATTTATCCAGCGGCAATTGCCATTTTCCGTTCTCTGTAGACTGGTGTACCTTTCAGCTGGACACCAGAGAGCAATGCAAACTATTTATGTACATTATGCTGTGGCGGCTGTCACTTTTGGGTGGCTGCCCTCCACTCACACACACACACACACATACGCACACAGACACACATGTCACAGGCCTTGCTAATTGTGTCGCTAGTGTCAGATTTATGTGGCCCGATCAATCGGTAATATATGCAGATGCCGCATCATGACCAGAGTCGGGTATCAAATTATAATTCAATTTTCGACCACCGGAGTGGGCCAACAACAACAACAACAACAACAAAAAAAGAAGAGAAACAAACACATTCCTAGGCAGTTGTCGGTCTGTGAGATTGGCTCATAAATTGTCCAAATTAATTCATAGTGGCACCAATGGCGACACCTACTCGTTGTCACCGTTACACCTCACCATCTCCCGCCTCTGGCAACCGGAATGGGAATGGGAATCGGCATGGGAGTATGTTTACTTGGTACGTTTAGTCATAAATTTATAGTCTTTATTGAAACATCAATTTGGACACCATAGTGGACGACACCCGGCACCGACACCGACCAGTTCAAAAGTTACCTGATCCAATTGTGTTCCCTGAGAGGAGGCTCGCACGAGGCGAGCGCCAAGGTGGTCCAATGGTTGTGCGACCAACAGCAGCGTTGCCCCGCTAGAACAGGTTTTTCCACTGGGTTTGTTTTTGTTTTCATTCTGATTGTTGTTTCCGAATATCATTCGTATTTTGGCAGATTCGAATTCAGCCAATCGCCTGCCGTTTACCTGTTCTTCTCAAGTTTGTTGTTGTTCAATTTGAACACTCTTACAGCTAGTTATGCAAATTATTTTTGGTTTTTGGAAAGTCGGTGGAGGCTGGATGATCTCATGTCTAAACGAAAAGAAACCAAGAGGCGGAGACAATACAAACTGATGGAGTTATAATTTTAGAGATGCATAATTCGATGAAGAATGATTGAAACACCTCCCACCCATTAATATTAATCATACGACATGTGGTGAAAGGAGTCGGCAGACAAAAGCTCATTGATATGACACAATTTGAGAGCAAGCAGTGTTTGTTTCAATAACAGCCAGCTGGTGACAGAGCTTATGACCGGGCTTGGAGGAATGGCAAGCTTAAGAGCTTTTGAAACGATGCTTTTGAGCTTAAAGCTGCAGAACTTTTCGAAAATAATGCACATAGGGATGTGAGTAACGGCTACTCGATAGTCGGTAGCCGATAATTACAATTAAATAATTCTTTAAAGAACCCGTAACATTTTTTACATCAGTCAGTCACCATTGAAGCTCTGCTATTTCTAATACTTTAAACAAAAAACCTTTTTTCAATATTTCTAAAAAAAAAAACTATTCTTTTGTTGTTGCGGTTTTTTCTTTATTACTTAATAGCTAGCGAATTTGATAACGAACAGTAGTGAAGGATATCGACAGGGTATTCTGTCCTTCGATAGCTTGATACTCAAGGAAATGGGAATTGGTAAAGCTGACAAAATGGGACATCAATATGTGAAAGTTCTAATAGATTCTACTCTCATAATAAACTTAGAAAAAGATTCAGTGATTCACTGTCAATTTTCAAGCACTTTATTTCTTTAAAATTATCTAATGTAAAGTCGGACAAAACTTTTTAACAACTTTTTTAAATATTAACAATTCGAATTCTGAATCGATTTCCGAGTAAACGTTAGTTTAGAGTGCCAAAAATATCTGTAGTTACTAAATCAGATCGTCCTTCTTTAAAGTTTCAGTACTAATTTGAAGATCAGAAACTAAAGAACGGCAACTATCTATTGGATTCTCAGGCCAGGGCATTCACAAAAGCAACATGTCAGAATTCCCGGCAAGGTAGGTGCCTGTCGATTCTTAAAAACATGATAGTGACACGTAGCTATATCCTTACAAACACTAATTAGTGCAGTAAAAATCGCAATACTTGCATATTTAGAATCACAAAAATATAAATATGCTTCTTTTTGAGAAAGAATGCAAACTGATGAAAAAAATCCTAATTTGGTAGAAGATTCAACAACATGGATCGCGCATAAATCTGATTCTTTTGCAGAAGATAAATCATTTATCTGTGATGATGAAGAGGCCTTTACGCAGTCGAGCCATAGTTGCTTCCAGAACTGATCGATAACCACGACTGATCGATAACCATTACAGCATCATTTATGCTGACTTTCTTCCAAAAGTCAGACATTGAAATATTGCTAAATATAGTGTGGCCATTAAGTAAGTAAAACCAGGTTTACGTGTAAAGATTGATTTATCTTCTGGAAGAGGAACTAGTGACTCGCAACTTATATGCGTTTTATAGTCTATTCATAAAGTGATCTACCTTCTAATAATTCCGTCCGCTCTCTTGTGGCAGCCATCATAGTTTTTTCACATTTGGTCATCTCGGCCTTGTGGGACCCTGAATTCTCTGTAAAGGTCAGTGAGCACACAACTCACTCTCAACAGAAGTGCAGGACTGCTCGGAGAAGGCGTCTTCAGTTCAGCCCGCATCAAATTGTATATGTTTTGATTTGAGCTCCGTAAAGCAGACTTATTTTATATTTGGTATCGTTCTGACAAATATGTGGGTGTTTCTCTGAGCGGACCTTAGGGCGACCAAATTCTTCTCATACAGATCCATGAGCATGGATTTTTAACGTTTATAAGCTATCAAAAACCAACTTTTTTTACCGAACCGAACTTCAATTTTAAAAATCTTTATATTTGCCACTTACTTCACTGATGGAAGGTGATCGAACCTTCCTTCAAATTGAAATAGAGAAGGACATAAAAGTATACGTATTTAGCAAGTAAAATAACCGGTCAAGCCCGACTGTAACATCGATATCGATAAATAATGCTGATTACTAAATATGTCTAGAAGGTACTAGCCCTCTATCTTTAAATATGACATTTTTCGGGGAAGGCATGGGGCGTGGCAAAAATTGAAAATAAACTTGATCTTGAGTATAAGAAGTTTATGTCAAATCTCTATCTCTTACTATCTCAGAGATCTGTGCGTTCATTTGGACAGACAGATGGACATTGCTATATAGACTCAAGAATATATACACTTTATAGGGTCGGAGATACTTCCTTCTGGCTGTTACATACATTTGCACAAACTTAATATACTTTGTGTCAGGGCTGCAAACCCAAAAAATTTTTCGGAACCTCCGGTTTGCAGGTTCGAACCAAAATTTACCAACGGTTAAGGTTCGGAAATTTAAGGTTCGAGGTTTTTGGGAGTTGGTTTTGGTTTGAGCCTTGGTTCGTTGCTCATTTTTCCCAATATATACAAAATTACAATACAATAGGTATACACCTGACGCATAAATACATTTTAAGGGCCGTTTTCTCATGTTCATGTTGTTGCTCAAATCGAAATCCATCTAGATTTTGAAACTAGATGGTTTTTGTGCAATTGGTTGTCTCATGTAGGTTGATTATAAATTCGGGCATTTGTTCCACGGTCACACCGGGAGGGCTGGAATGGTCTAATACTAGGTTGGCAGCACCTCTCCACTCGGCTGAATTTTGTCTTTTTATTGCGCGCCAATTTTAAAAATTTAAGCAAGAATTTTACAGAGAAGGAGAAGGTTTTTCTTTCGGAACGACTTGTTACTATGATGGGAGATTAAGCAGTAGGTCGAAAGCTATGTTCACACAGGGAAATAATTTGAACAAATTTTCATAAAAATTGGGCTATGTAATCCAAATTGTGGAACTTTCCGGCCATATTTGATCAAATTATTTGCGTATGGAACCATAGTTTAAGTTTTTAATCCTGTAAAATTTTTAATCATGGCTATTTTTATCAAAATTTAGCCAAATTATTTGGATGTGTAAACTTAGCTTAAGCAATGAACTAAGGGAATCAGAATCTGCATCTGTAATTTCAGCAATGTGTGCAGGTGTTCTTGTATATTAAAGGCACATCCAATATTTTCCATTTTTGGTTTACTTAATAACAATTTAGACTTTTCTGTTTTTAGCAGCAGGTTTTTTTTGTTTTCAAATATTTTTCAGTGTGACCATATGCGCGGATGCATAAAAATACTTAATTTGCATAAGAATGTAGATGGTTTTCAAATCAATGAGGGTCAAGTAGATTGCTACGAAATTCATCTAGATGGTTAGCATTGAACATGAGCAAAGCAAATGCAGCAAATCCACCTAGATTTGCAAAAACACCAACATGAGAAAACGGCCCTAAGACTGTAAGACGTAGATTATAATTGACGTGAGATTGGCGCTCGTTTGCTGGATATGGATAAATAAATCTTCAGTCCGATTGATTATACTTTCTCGTATGCACTTTAATCAGTCTTTCACTCACAAAATTGAGCATCGATTGGTGTTTATTCGCCACACTTGGAACTTTTTATACTCTGTACCGAAGGTACATAGAGTATATTAAGTTTGTGCAAAAGTATGTAACGGGGAGAAGGAATCGTTTCCGACCCTATAAAGTATATATATTCTTGATCAGCATCAACAGCCGATTCGATATAGCCATGTCCGTCCGTCCGTCTGTCCGTCCGTCCGTCCGTCCGTCCGTCCGTCCGTCCGTCCGTCCGTCCGTCCGTATGAACGAAGAGATCTCAGAGATGGTAAGAGATAGAGGTTTGACATGTATAGGGCATATATTTCTTATACTTGCAGGCAGATCAAGTTTATTTTCAATTTTTGACACGCCCCCTCCCGCCCCCGCAATTTGGAAAAAACGTCATATCTCCTACAGTTTTGAAGATAGATCGTTCGTACCTTCTAGAGATACCTTGTAAATAAAATGTAAATTATTTATCGATTTGCTGAAGGAATGATAAAGATCGGATGAACGATACTCAAGTTATGAGCAAAAAACGGCCAATAAACACCCAGCACCACCCCACCCACCACCGCAGCATTCTATTGAACGTCAATCTTAGTGAGAGAGAGAGAGAGAGAGAGTGAAACTTAGAGATGAGCGCGTATAACTCGTGAGCAAATGCGAGCTGAGACGTTAAGGGTACAGAGTATGTTATAGTCGGGCTTGACCGACTTTCTTTCTTGTTTTGTACAATGATTTGATCAAAAATGCCTTAAACTTCTGTTGAAGGTGCCGCATTAAATTTGCTGCATGCCCGCCGGTCATATTTAGTTTGCATTCGTGAAATTCTGATTACATTGTATGTTTATTAAATTTGTCGTCATTGCTTCACACCTCTCAGTCAAAACTTCTTAAACGAAATGAAATGCGCGTTTTTACTGTTTTGACTTGTGTGTTTTCTGTCGCTTTCTGTTTTGCTTCCTCTTTGCACCCAATTTTGGCGCGTGGACTGTTTTAAATGCTAAAACTTAGCAGAGATTATATCAAATAATTAGCTAGAGTTGCAGGCTCCGGCAAAACTGAATAGATTCCGGCATTCGAGCTAACAAAATAGCTATATCTGTTGGGAAAAATAACTGATTTGGCAACGCTGCGGCAGATGCACCGGGTTGGTTAGATTGGCGCATATGTATATGTTTAAGATGAAAAATAAAACGTTCAATGCATTGTGCAGTGTACATAGGTGTTTACATTGAATTTGTAGTATATTACAAATTAATTTCTCTGACTGGAATTATTGTGGTCTATGTGTATGTAATATACTCTGATTTTTCACGTATTTATATTGTTTTACATATGTACAATAATTATGTATATATGTTAATAACCATTGGGAGTGCGAAAAGGAGAAAATAACAAATCGAAGACATTTATTTTTTGAACCGAACCAAAAGCTTGGGTTCGGAACGGGTTCGGGTTCATATATTTTCGTCCTCGTGGTTCGGTTCAGGGTTTGGTTCACAGTAAAACAAAAGCCGGAATTCCGGGTTCGAACCGGTTCGGTTCAAAACCGGTTTGCAGCCCTGCTTTGTGTGCATTTGGTATATAATAATGATGTATAAAAACGAAAAAGAAAATGAGTTTTAAGAGTTACACCATTTGCTTTCTAATAAAAACTTCTTTTTATTCAAAAACTAACTGATTGACCTGATCAAACTGCCCTCGTATGTGACATGTTGATATGAAAGTGGGACTTAACTATGTTTTAACTTATTAAACTGAATTCTGCTCAACAATTTACATAAAAATATTTCTTCTTTAACTTCTGCATATGTCAGGCCAAAATCCATTTGTGCGCCCATAAGGCTTAACATAACTCAATTTTAGGTTTTTTTTAACAAAAATTTGTGCATTGTGGCAATTTGGCCGATAAGTCCTTGGGGGTTACAGATTCAAAAACTCGCAATTTCCGCAACAAGAATGCTGCTTTGTGTACGTTCTAGTATCTCTGTCCGACTGGGGGGGCTGTAAGCTAAACAGAATTCAACTTGTGCGCGGTTTGTGGGGTAGTTGGGCGGGTGGTTACTTGGTCCGAAAGGACATTTTGCTATAAACAGGCGAAACTCAACAGGTTTAAGCTCAGTTGCTGTTTAGCGCTCCTCGCGTCCATTTGCACTTCTAACATCTAACGGTGCCTCCGACTGAATACATAAAAAACATTTGTCGCCAAATAGATAATAGATTTTTGTGCTGTTTTTTTTTTATTTTTTGCTGAGTTACAGGAAATTAAGTGCGAGTTTTTTGATGAAATTCGGGTAATAAAAATAAACAATTTAATGTACGTGCTGTGCGTTTAATGGGAAATTAGGTCGGTTTTATTTATGCGGTTGAAGGAAACCAGAAACAATATAAATCAGTTAACATAATTTGTGTGTAAATTGAATTTCTAATGGAAATTTCTGTAATTCGCCCATTTGTGTTGTTTAATCAATAAATGGTCTGATTAAGTGTGAAAAGTAAACTTACAAAAACAGCAACAGGAACAATGGCCAGGCGTAAGGGATATGTGTCCATATAGATAAACTCAAACACAGACCTTAGCGGAAATTGTTTACTTTGGCGCGCTACACTAAGCGAAACCGGGGAGTAGGAGACATTAAATGTGCTTTCAATTAAACTCAAAGTGCCATCCAAACACAACCCCTTTGGCCTTCGAACTGGACGTTGTGGCTCATCCATCAAATTTGTTGCGAACTTGACTTGACGATTGTCCGCGAGGGGTGATAGAGAAAGAGAGTGAACGAGGGAGTGAGTAGTGGGTAGTAGTGGAGGGGGTGCTGATATGTGTCTTGGCCCATATGTGTTTATCTGTTCTATTCTTTTTGCAATTATTTTACGCGCCTTTTCTCATTATTGCACTAACGTTCGCCATTCCGTTTCAGCTCCCCGCCTTGGAAACTCCACAAGTGTCCTTTTGCGGGGGCGGAGGAGACTCCACAATTATGTATAGTTAGTATACCCTGTAGTAAAGTTACAAAAGGGTATAAGGGAGTTAAGCAAATGTACCATAATTCGAGATCCTTCTCGAAAATCTAATAGTTGGTAAGAGTTAGAGGCTATAAATTTGCAAATCAATATCAGCCTCCCCTGGAATTGGAGAAAACCTTCATATCTCACAAAATTTCTTAAGCAGATTGTTTAGATTTTAAAATGATATAGTTGGCTGCATTTTTTAGCTGTTGACCAAGTTTGGAAACGATCAGATGAAAGATAGTGAAGCTATTAGCTATTAAAGAGATGCTCAAGTCACACCCGGAAACATTAGAGCCTCGATGGTCACTGGTAGTCCCCAGGGGCCGAAGACATTTCGCTAGCCGAACGTATGCCGAGCCGAACACATGCCGAAGCTGAGGACAAGAGAGTAAACCGGCCTTCAGTAGCAGACTGGTTTAAGCTATAGTGCCATATATACATTGTTTAGATCAGCGGTGGACATGAAATTTGAGTTTGAGAATAGAAAAAAACAACCATTATCAGCGAGTCTCGATCTCCCAAACTGCAGCTGTTGCGCCGTCTTCTAGGCGCCGTGCTCCGATTCGCATTGGCTTTGTTGTTGTTTACAATTTGAAGCGAGTCAATTTGACGAAAAAAAATCACGGAGCAATGGGAGCAAGGGCTTGCCCACCGCTGGTTTAGATACTTTATAGTGCCACATAGGAAATCCCAGTGGTTAGAGCGAGACGGCCATATTCCCAAATGTACCCAGAGAGCGTTAGAGAGAGCCAACAGCTGACTGCGCAATCGTTCAGTCTAGATATCCTAGTCTGAGGCCTTTAATGCGGTCAGATCGAAGCTGGTTGACACCAGAGTTCCCCAGAGATAGCCCCTGGGGTACGAACATACTCGCCAATTCATACCGAATGCTTGCCGAAGTCATGCATCACTGTGTGTTAGAGAGAGACGCAGTCACATTTTCGCGCTCACTGCTTGGGGAATCATGCAATACACCAATTTTTTGGCCCCGCTTTCGTTGACCAACGCTGCATTAGAGTGTGAGGGAAAGAGAGAGAGAGAGAGGATAAGGCAACTCAAAGGAAGTCACTATTTATCAGGGAAGCCCGAACATGAGGCACCAACTGCCAATCTCCCGTCGTTTTGTAATTGTTGTTGTTGTTTGACATTCCTCTCCACCCCCGATCTAAGAAACTTTCGCTGTTACAGGTTATTCTACAGTCGAGTCTAACCGACCTTCTCACTTGTTTTTGCTTTTTTTTTTTTGTCATATGCACCCCCATAAAGCCATTTGTGTTTATGAGGCATTCCTCCATATAGAGAGATACCTAGAGATACTATCAACAATATGCTAAATGGAAAAGCTCACAAATTAAATACAACAAAAACAAACACCATGCAGAACCCATCCTCAGCGGGTGGCAGTGGCAGCAAAAAGTCCACGTGCGTCAAGATCGACATTACCAATTGCAAATCGAATCCTGTACCACGCGCAGCAGGTGGCGAGTCAGGCGGCGGCGGAGGAGGACTACTCTTAGTGCCCACACATCACAATCTGCAGTTGGATAAAATTTCTGTACGCTCGATTAGTTCCGAGGATATATCGAATGCGAGCAGTGGAAGATGTTGCAGTGCCGCCGCTCGCAATCCGGCCATAAAAACGGGTCGGCGTCTGCAACTGTTGCAGGTGAGTGTTTGAGTGTGTGTGTGTGTGTGTGTGCGTTTGATAGAGTGAAAGATGCCCGGAGTAGCATAAATTAACAAATGCGTATGCATCTTAATTAGCCACAACTGGGCAGGGTCACGTGCCATCAGAGTGCGACCCTCTAATGAAGTGGTCACGATAAACACTAATCACGCTTATAGAGCAATGTCTGAGCGTAGCGAGACCCTAGTCGCACCTTGTCTAGGCATACATGGTAAATGAAAATGGATAGCCCCCGCATCGGGACAGTGGAGTAGATTGATTCAATTTTGAAAATAAATAAAAAATCATTATCATCTTTTTGTTAGTCGAATGAAATTTGATACACTCAAAAAAAATATGGATAAATCAACTTATTTTTGCTAATAATTGCACTATTTATTAATATTTATTTTTGAAACTTGGTTTTCTAATACACAATTTCTTAATTTTAGAACGGTTTGGGATATTTTAAGATAAGATTAAAACGTTTCAACGTTCAAATTGAAGAAAACAAAAAGTTTTTAACTAAAATTCAATCAAAAACTTTTATTTTAAATATACAGCACTTTCTACCAGTCAGGATCCGCTTGCTGATAGCCAAGAGTTCCTAACTTCTGTCCTCTTCTATATTGTTGAAGTATTTAATAACTGTGACTCAGCAAGTAAACGAAAATTTCAAGTAGCATTTAACAACATAGCACGGTACATCTACAATCGAAAACGAACTGATAGAATATCTGACGTATCTATTAATATATTTGACTTACCCCTTTAATCGTGGATGGATGTGCGAAGTCTTGTTTTGTTACATAAAATACTCTAGACAAAAGAACCCTCATACCTATATGAAAAACTTAATTTTTGCCTTTTAAGAAGAACAAACAATATTGAGTGCCAAAAGTATAGACTATCAGTTTGGGAAAGACAATTTTTCATCCATGCTGTTTGCTGTTGGAATCGCTTACCCCACGATATAAGGAACGCCACTTACGAACTGTGGTTGTGGTCGGGCGTGGCGTATCAGTTGTATGTGTGGCTGCTGGTGCGGGAGGTTGTGGGTTCGATCCCGCCTCCGACCATCTAATAGAAAAAGTTTTTTCTTTCTTTAGAAAAAAGCTTTTACACACCCGGATCACCTTCACCAGCTACTGGCGCCAGCTGTGAAGTAACTAGCCATGAAAAAGCAAAATTCTCTAACTATTAAAATTATAAGCAAAATTATAAGCACACACGCCAAGAGATTGAGAGAAGCTTGGCCCTGGCCCTCCTGGAGGTGCTGTTTGAGCCAATTTTACTTTTACTTACGAACTGCAAACATTTGATTAGAGAAAACTAATATGTAGTTGATAAAGAAAATAATAACATTTAATAATAATTATGAATTAGAACTGTTTAATGTTGTATGTGAACTAGAGGTGGGCGCGGGCCGGGCTTTTTTTCGTGGCCCGCGGGCTTACACAGGCCCGGAGCGGGCCCGGGCCTTAAAATTAAGATTCGTGCGGGCCCGGGCCTTAGCAAAAAGGCCCGGCCCGTAAAAGCCCGAAACAGGCCCGAAAACAATTTTGATTTGTTCGCGCCATTTTTGTTTATGCTCGAATTAGAACCGCCAATTATCGCATTTTAATTGTTTATCGATACTACTATCGATTTGCTTATACATATTTTACTTGTTTGAGCACGGTTTCTTCCGGCAATCGCTCATTTGGTTGGGCTTTTCTTGAACCCTCCTTATAGAGAGATTAATTTCCTCTCAGAGGAAAAAAGAGATAATGTGTTAGCTACGGTAAAAGCAATGCTCTCCGAATTTATAGTGGATCATGAATATAGTAGCTTTGATGACATAACTAATAACATAAGCCCCAATAATTCCGAAAATGGAATGTTTGCTGAATTTTTAGACTTAAGTTATATAAAAAAACGAAAAGTTGAGAAAAACGCTATCGACATAGAGCTTGACAAATATTTGGCCTATCCAGCAGCTCCTGGCACACATATTTTAGAATTCTGGAAAAATGCAAGGGACTTAAAATAACTTCCCAAATTAGCTCTGACCATTCTGGCTATTCCCGCCAGTTCGTCTACGAGCGAAAGGTTTTTTTCAACATCGGGCCATGTTTTAAATGAAAAACGCACTAGGCTAAAAAGCACAAATTTAGAAAAAATTTTATTTTTAAATAAAAATATGACATAGTTTGTTTTTTATTAAATACATAACAATATTCATGTATGTATACCTTAATAAATATGTACTTATATATATCTATAAATTGCATGTCTTTTAAATTTCCTTATATGTGTAAATAAGTTTCGTGCCGGGCCGGGCCGGGCCCGGGCCTTGGTGAAAAAGTTTCGTGTTGGGCCGGGCCGGGCCTCTCAAAAAAGAGTTCGTGTTCGTGCGGGCCTCAAAATACAGGCCCGCGCCCACCTCTAATGTGAACTATGAATGATCATATTAATCATAATCATCACTACATAATCATCACTACATATATAGATACCGTACCTCATACAAACTTTATTATTTTTGGGATCCAATGTCAGCTCCCAAGAAAAATCTATAATATCTATAAATCTTTGTATTAATACATGTTTAGGTATAAATTAGCGTTGAAGTAGGTAATCTAAAATATTTTAATAATTTTCAATCGTTGTGGCAGTCGCAATTATTCATAAGTATATTATACTTGTAGAGTTAGGATGTCTAATCTTATGCCATTTAAGATTTTAAGAAAATATCATTCAAATGACCGCCGCGAGTTACGGTTACAAAGACACATTTCAGGAGACCGTCCAGCCTATTTGGTCACGGAAGGTTTCCACATGGGAGAAGCTTTATTAAGCCTGGAGCGCACTAACTGTCTACGTTGTGTGTACGTTGACCTACAATGCGCAGTACTTTCAAGTGGCCCATGTAACACCAAGCCGAGTCCTGTTACGCGCGAACCCCAGGCAAAATAGTAGTCCACCTCCCGCCCAACCGACCGTGAGGCGCAGAAACTAACGTGTGACACGAAAACGCGAAGGAAAAACATAAAGCTAACTACGGGCTAAATAAGATAAAATGGTAGTTTTTAAAGCTGGAATGTGACTTGGCGTTTGCTACTGTTTGTCAGAATTTTTACTACAAGTCTGACTTGGGATTCCCAAGCGGTCTTAGCAGTTCTAGTGTGAGGAAGACTCTGCCAACTCATTAAAGTTGGGCAAAAGATCGCTGACGATTGAACTGTTGGAAGTTCATGAAATAGCTATACGATCAATCAGCCTTCTTTGTGGTGTTGTGCGTGTCTTGTTTTAGAAACGTTATGATGAAAATCATAACTTATTGACCTGGAGCCTAAAAAGTTCTAAAAAAGCTGGAAGAGAAGCTACCGAGTTGATTATTCGGTAGGGTTTTTATATGATCAGCACAAAGGACACGAAACGGCTCATGTTTAGTAGTACAACAATTCAGTGATAAGGGGATATTGCGGAGACCACACACATGATCCGTTCTTAAGAATCGGACGGACAAGAAAAGTGTACAGAATCATTAAATTCCTTCGACCAGCGCTTTATAAACACACGAACGCTCCTTGCCCTTTAAACAGTGGCAGTTACATGAAGTTGAAGTTATCAAGAATTACCCCTATATCGTTTACTTCAGCGATGCCCAGCCGTATGCTCTTTGAGTACGTTTTGTTTTTGTAATTGCACCGAAGATCGGAAATCAATGATCGTATACATGCAGGGCGCGACGTATGCAAAACGACACACATGCAAACGATTTCGTGTGTGTGCGTCGCGTAGAACAAAAACCGGTTTTGTTCTCTTCTTTGATTGGTGTTTGCGCGCGCAAGCAAACTGACCAACAACAATTTCATTATTCGTATTGGTGCTTTGCTTTGTGAGTATTGATGAGTGCTCTGTCGTATGCTGCTTTTGGGCATGCCTGGTTTACTTCATTGGCGGTATCATTCAAGCACTCTAATGCCACATTATAAGGCTCATATGTAAGTGACGTATTGTGGTAAGGTTCTGTAAAATGTAATAACCTTACACTTGTAACTGTTAAGGTTTAACAGATTATCTTGACACCAAGTCTGAAATGCATCCAAGTCAGCTTGCAAATTATAGCCGGAAATCGAGTCGTTACACAGTGCCACAAAATTCAACTTTTTTAATGCCTGGGAACGGGACCAATAAATTATGAAATTAGAGGCATCAGGGAGCAACACCTCATACCCAGTTTTTCTTGATCACGTCAAGTTCACGTTTAATGGGCACATCTTACAATTGCTTCGTTGTACCATTGCTTGTACAAAGATACCCATAGCCCGCGAACTAAGGCTTTGATGGTGTATTTAAAATCGCAGTTCGGTCTATTTTTATCTCTAGCTTATGGCCTATATGGACTCGATAATGGGTGATGTCAAATATGGTACACACCATCGCGGTTTTTCGATGCATGTAACCATCTCTTAAGGGCACATTTTATTGGTCAGCATCTCAATATATTTAAAATCTTACAAAATTCTATCTAGTGGTTTTCCATTGATTCCATTTTCTAAGTTAGACCTCTATGGGCGTGGTACTAACTGCTTGTCCATTGGAGGCGGGAAATTAGTATAACAATTGTGGTGACTCCCTTCATCTTTGGTGAATTTTCCAAAATTTTAGCTCTCACCTTTTTTTAACCAGCAACAGATGTTGTAGCTGTGTGTTGCTAGTATAATGTGCCCA
This sequence comes from Lordiphosa magnipectinata, assembly GCA_037044535.1. Lineage (NCBI taxonomy): Eukaryota > Metazoa > Arthropoda > Insecta > Diptera > Drosophilidae > Lordiphosa > Lordiphosa magnipectinata. The sequence continues at coordinate 1,929,493 of JBAMBO010001658.1, read as the reverse complement.
TTAAACGCAAACTTGAAGTAATCAAGGAAAACTGGATATGAGGTGTTGCTCCCTGATGCCTCTAGTTCAGAGATGGGCATGCACACATATCGACACACTTTTCACACGCATACAAGCACAATTTGCGTGCGCCCTATTCGTGTTCTATAAATAGCTTTCAATGCTTATAGCGTACGTGTGATTTTGTGCAGTCGGCCGCGGCAGAGCTCCTATGCACACGAGGCAGCGCGCCCATCTCTGCTCTAGTTTCATAATTTATTGATTCCGTTCCCAGGCAATTTTGAGTGTTCCACTGTATTATATGTTAAACATACATAGTTTCACATCATCGGCTTACCAATCCCATAAAATAGATTGGTCTTCTTGATCTTGGTCTTCTTTCATAAAGTTTTATAAAATAATTTTGGTTTTAATTTTTGGGGTATTTTAAATCCGGTTATTTTTTTAATCTCTGGTAGGGCCATGATAATTCTCAAAACCTTCTCAGAGCCAATATTTTACATTTTCGTGCCTATCAACTAAACTATTTAAAGTTAAGATCCTGAAATGAAACCCTCTTTTAAACTAAAACTACATTTTAAACTTGATTCAGTATTGTTTTATCCAGATTTTACCCACTGTTTACAACCTTTTTGTTTCCTTCATTGAAATGCGTATCCATTTTCCAGATGATAATTCTACCATTTATACCAATATTGGCATTGATTGTGCAAACGTCAGTCTCACTGCAAGAGATACTCGAGTATCGAGCCGATGTTGCCGACATTGAGACGCAGGTAAGCAAGCAACACGAACAGAATGGAATGAAGCTTCCACCCATGTCCAAGTGGGTAATTACAATTTATTGCTGAAATTCAATCATACACCCAAGTAGATTGAGGGTGGAGGTATGTGGGAGTATCTTAGGTTCAATGTTCACTTGACCAGCAAAACAGCAGAGTAAACATTTAAGTCTTGGGCAAATATTTGTTTGTCCAGGTAAGTGCCAACCACACTCTGGGGCTGAGGGAACAAGGCACTCAGTCTTTTCCACTACTTTTCATTATAATGCAAATGCGTTCTCAATGGAGGGCAAAATGCGAAAAGAGAGAAAATATTGTATGATGCCAAAGTGAATTGATAAGCGCGCAATGCGAAATATGCAACGGCAGTTACAAGTTGGATGGTGGCACAGGGGGTGGGAATGGGAATGGGGCTTAGGAAAACGAGAACGAAGGCATGTTGGATTTTGAATTGGGTCACGTACTTAGAATGCAAAATACAGAGTAAACAAGTAAATGTATGGCTGCTGTGTGGTGGGTGAGTTTTTATTTAAGTGAGAAATTGAATGGATTTTTTTTCCAGTTTCCCCCATAAGTAGGCAATATTTTTGAAAAATATAGGAAATGACGCGGGCAGTGCGATAAGTCGGGGACTTTTTCAGGATTATCAAAAAAAGTTTTTGATTTATTTGGCCTAAATCTTTTACCGCCATTTCTTTAGTTTGGGAAATAGGAAAATGTGACAGAGGGTCCAATATGTAGAGTATGCTGAATGTGGTAGCAGTTCATCAGGCATTTTTGAAGTGGCGACCGTGCAACTGTGGAAATGTAGTCATATTTGCTTCAAATCAACAGCTCTGTTAGATATGCCCCGGTGATCGCTTGTGATAATTTCAAGCTAATCGATGTGAAAGATACTGCAAACATTCCAAAAAACTTTACCTTTACCACATTCAACCGAAAAAGTCCACAGATTTGGCTGTTCCTTGAACTCTGGTAGGTTGTGATGGGTACATATTTCTTACACGGTTACAAAACGGTGGAAAAACTTGTTCAGATTGAAATTAAACATCGTCAAAGGGCTCCCACGGCTGCGCTTATGCTCGAATGTGAGCAATCGCGGCACCCATCCAGCGGTTGGCTTTTTTAAAGTGCAAATATTCAAGTAAAATGTGATGTAAGACATCATTTTGTCAGTTATAGGTCCCCAGACTTATCAAGCTGCCCTCGACGCCTGTGCAAAGATAATCTCTTATATTTTCTTGCTTACGAAAACAACAACAGGTGACCATTGCCACGGACTTGGGTAAGGTTGTCACGCGTCTACAACTGGAACGTTCTGAGGTGGCCTTCTACATATTCACGAATGGCAGCAAACAACGGTAAGTTGTGAGGGTGTTGGGCAGGAAATAAGCGGGTCTTCACACAACTTAATCTTACAGTGCCAATTTGACACAACGCTTCACCAACACCGACCATGCCTTGAACAATATGACCACTTGGAGTGAAATAAGTGTACCCACAGCACCGGATGAGGATGAAGATGATCGTGAGGTTATGTTAAATCGCAATGAGTTTCAGACTCGTCTCAATACCTTCCGAGACCGGGTGCGTCTTGAGCCGGAGGATAGTTCCATTACTGAGGTGATGAACTGGTATACATCCATCAATCGAGGCTTGTTACATCATCTGAATGAGCAAATCAAGGAAACTGACAGCAGCGGTGTCTGGCGGTAGGTCATATACAGGTAACAAGTCTACCGAATTGGTTGTCATTTGCGTTCGTTCCAGCTACCTGGTGGGCTTTAAGAATCTACTTAAGAGCATTGACTGTCAGAATATAGCCACCTCCTTTGGTATACGTTACTATGGGCGTGGGTCGATGACTGCCGAGAACTTTGTCTCCTATGTGCGTTACGAGTTTATGGCACGCGAATTAATAAACTCAACCCTTAACTATGCACCCATGTTGAAAAATATGTATATGAACATTACCAGCTCTAAGAAGTTCCACCGTGCCAAACTGATGTGAGCATGAATACATACAAAAACATACTGAGGGACTGGGGGTAAATGTCTAATCATTAATTCTTTATTACCAGGAGCAATATTGTGCTGAAGAACAAACCGAATGTGTCGGATGAACGCAGTGCTATCGAGTACTATGAATTAATGCATAACTATACAGATGATTTGAGGATATTGCAAAAGGCTTTGCGGCGACAAATCAAGTAAGTTTCATTAATAAATATGCAAAGGTGTCAATCGAAGCCCAAAGAATCGGTACGTTTCGGGTTAGGGTCCTTTCAAATATTTAACCTCCCGAACCTAAGCCCGAACCGGACCCAATGTATACAAGAAAAGGTTCGGTTCATACAATCATTTAAGTCAATTTCATAAGAACTTTAATAACTTTCTTAATATAATATTATGAACGGAAACTTAATTTTATTGTAAAGAATCGGTTGGAATTATAGTTACAGATGAGTTTTAGAAATCCAATCCATTTTGCGATTTCGACCTGGAAATAAAACATAAGTCAAGCAGGAAAAGGGGGAAGCAAATCTCGCACATTTATGTACACAGCAGGAAAAAACCTGTTTAGAAATAAAGTTGCCGTCAGCTCAAAACAAGAACGAAATATTCACAACAACTTTCTTCACTTCATACAACTTTAATGAGGACAAATGTGTTAAATGTTCTTGACTGTTTCGTATTCTGTTTTTGACAATTTTCCTTAATTTTTTGCTCTGTGTCAGTAAAAAGGCTACCTTCTTCTAGGCCCTTTTAGTGGGCCTATGAATGATAACAATAAGAAATGTGGTCCATTGGACTTCTTCTGATTAAAAAATTGCCTAAATTTTGATAGAAAGTACAATTAGAGGCAAAACCCGGTCAACTATGTAACAATCTATGAACCCAGACTCGAACCAAAACCTTACCCTCAGAAAATTATTTTTCTATATTTAAGACAAATCACTCTAGTGTTGAAATAGCCCTTAAATTTAGAAATAGTTTTTATATTTAAGACATTTTTTCTGAACTTTAGTAAAGTTACACTAAAAACGAATTTTTAGAAAAAAATTTGTTAAATATGGAAAGTATTTCTAAATTTTAGGGCGATTTCAAGCCCTTGACTGAATTTTCTTAAATTTAGAAAAAGTAATTTTCTGAGTGTTGGTTCAATAGGTACAGGAACCAGACCCCCGGATCGAACCTTGATAAAAATGTTACAGGTTTGCAGCCTTGGCTGTCACACAGTGCTAAACCGAAAATGTTGGAACCAATTTGGGTGATTTTTACCATGGACCTTATAAATTAATGAACACCCGAAACAAACCTTGTCTTTTTAAAAAACAACTCAAGAGTTTAGTAACAATAGTGCTAAGGTCCCACAGGCAAATAGTTTGCCCAAATTTTGTTGAAAATTTGTCTAAATAAGCCCAATATGCGAACTTTTCGTCCATATTTGATCAAATTATTTCTGTTTTTAGACCCTCAGAATCTGCCATCATGGCTATTTAGCCGAATTTTTGTAAAAATTTGGCGAATTATTTGCCTGTGGGACCTTAGCTTTAGATGTTTCCTTCTCTACATACACAAAGTCCATCATATCAGACTTCCGGAACCAACCTACAGATTTTCAGTGGATTTCAGCTACTACTGGGGCTAGCAAGCAACGAAAAATGAGCAGAGTGTGGGTAACGGAACTTAATTCCAAGCACTCTGATTAAACGATAAGTATTTGACGGCCAAGCTGCCCAAAAAAGTTATTAGTTCAATATCATCCAACTCGTTATAAGTACACAAACGCCGTAAATCTTTCCAAGTGATGTCAGAGCAGTGCGACATACATCTCATCTGGTATCCACACTAAGAAAAAACTAGAACGAATAATTTGAGTACGAACGCTCTTGAAAAAAAAATTAGTCGCTCTTGAATTTTCAAGAATTTCGCTCTTGGAATCGTGATAAATTCGTTCTAAACGTTCTCAATTTGGTTTTTTATAGGCAAGGGGGGTGAGGGCAACTTAACTTTGAGAGAGTAGCGTTGGAGTCGCTCTCGCAGAGAGTGAGGGCGCATGCGCAGTTGGTCGTTGAGAGCAAGGCGTATTTAATAAGGTGGCAGCAGCGTCGACGTCGCGTTGCCTTACGAAAAATGAGAGAAAGAGAGCGAGAGCGAGAGAGTAATAAACTCAAAGAAATTTGTTCTCGCATACACATGTATACACACACACATATGAATTTTTCGAAACCGTAAGGCAACAGCAAAGAGGGCGACGTCGACGCTTCTGCCACCTTATTAAATACGCCTTGGTTGAGAGAATGAGAGCGCAGAGACTGAGAGCGCATGCGCAGTTTGTTGTTGTGCGATGCGTACGAAAGCGTTTATTTATAAGTGTGATTTCGTCGCGTCTTCTGGCTTAAGGAAGTTAGCTGACCTCGTTAAGCTGCCCGTCGCCTGTGTGTGTTTCAGTCTTTCGAGGTACCGTGTTCAAGTCCCAGAAGAGTAAAAAAAAAAAAAATCTCTGTGGTTATCTCAAAATCAATCACTGTTTAAAACAAAGTTTGGTGGGTGGTGGTGATTGGGGTGTTGGTGTGGTTGATTTGATAATGGTGCGTGGGACCGAGGGAGGGGGACGAGACGCGGACCACCACGTCGGTCAGGTCGGGTCGGTCGTGTCTCTCCCACCCCCACCCCAAATATTATTTTTAATTTTTTTATTTTGAGAATTATTCGTTCTTGAATCAAGTACTGAAACTCTTGAATCAATAATTATTCATACTTGGATCAAGAGCTGAAACTCTTGAATCAGGAATGTCGGGATCAAAAATTCACTCTTGAATCAAGAATTTCGCTCTTGGATCAAGAATTTTCACTCTCACCGTACTTTTGAGAACGAATGCTCTTGATTCAAGAGCGAAATTCTCTATTTTTTCTCTGAGTGCAGGACACAGGAACATCAAGGCAATTGCAAATAGTGGAGTCTGTCCCTCCAAAAGTTGACAAAGTCAGAGATACCACGTCCCGTACTTTGTTTAAACTTTAAAGTTTCCGAGATATCTGCCAGTCAAATCTTATGGTTCATCAAGGCAATCGGGTGAACCTAGCCCCCCACATAGTTTCTGTCTCTAGTAGCTACACGTTTTGTACACATTCTAGAGATCAATCACTGGATGATCTAAATGACATCACACTTTCTGTGTATTTCCTCATAAGATATAAAAGACCATTTGGGAAATGATCAATTCACTGTCACAACAGTTAGCCTTTTTCCGCTAATAAGCTGGATTTCTTATCGATATGTTATCGAATTCCCCAATTGTCAGCAATAGGAGCAGCTGCTGTGTCAATTGCGTTGCCAGAGTGGAAGAGGTTTAGCAAAGTGGGAGAAGTGTATGGACTCCTTTTTTGACTACACTGACTACTCCCATGACTTGTGCATGGCGAAGGCAACCGCCATATTAAAATTGTCCAGATGTTTGTAACGCATAGAAGGAAGCATCTCCGATCACACAAAGTATATATATTCTTGATCAGCATGACGAGCTGAGTTGATATAGCCATGTCCGTCTGTCCGTCCGTCTGATTCTATGCTATCTCCTCCGTCCGTCTTACAGCTAACTTTGCACGAAACCTCTTGGTACATATACGCTGCACATTTGTCGGAATCGGCCGGATCGGATGACTATATCATATAGCTGCCGTAGGAACTATCGGTCGAAAAAGTAGTTTTAGTTAGAAAAACTTTTTTGTCTTCAACGCAAACGTGCCAAAACCTCGTATTTCTAAGTTTTCTATGCTTTCACATAATTCCACCAAGTTTTATGAAAATCGGCCAACTATAGTTGCCATACAAAAGATAAGTCTGAAAAAAGTCTTAGTAGGAAAACTTTTTTTCTTTTTAATGCTATCGCTACCAAACTTGTTACTGATCAATATTATATGCTACCACACAATTCTGCCAAGTTTGATCCAAATCGGATGACTATAGCATATAGCTGCCATAGAAACTATCGGTCGAAAAAGAAGTATTAGTGAGAAAAACTTTTTTGTTTTCCATGGTAGCGTCTTTATACCTCCCAGTTGTGAATATTATCAGTTTCCACACAACTTTGAAGAGTTTGGTCAAAGTCGAATGAATATATCGTATAGCTGCCATATAACAAACTGGCAAGCAAATGATCAAAGTAATGACCCAATCAATCTGCAAGGGTATATAAACTTCGGCCGAGTCGAAGTTAGATTTCCTCTATTTTTTTTGTTATAAAATGTTAAAATTCCACAATATTTCTTATGAATGAATCCAGAGAGCTAGCTATATCGTGGATGGACTACCAGAAGAGAATTCTGCTTGATATGTGTAGGGGGAACTTTGGTTTACAAATACAAGCAAATTCATTCCAATCCATTCTTTGCTTACATTAGTGTGACCTTAAACTACATCCTTCAGTGAAACAAGGAAACATCCAAATTTTGAGAGTAATGTGGAATGTTTGCCTGTAAAACAAGGGTATTCATTTTAGACCTACAAATATAAGAAATGGACAGATGGCAAGTCCTCAAGCGGCATTACAATGGTCCAACTGAATGGACTTAGTTTGCCAACACATAATACCTTCAGCAAATGCCCTAACATAACCTAAACTAACAGCCATGCTCCCATTTTCACTTTCGGAACAATTTTGCGATTTTGAGTCCAAATTTGTTCCAAAAACCGCCTTGCTAATGTGAAATGGGAGCATGGCTGTATGTTAATTTATGGTTTTATGGGACTTTAGAAGTGTATTCCGGAATTTTTTTGGTATTTCTCGTATTGTTCTTGTTTCAAGTTTCGGTATAAATTAGTCATTTTTTCCATGGTCCCATGGAAAATGGTTTAAAAGGGTAACATAAATATACATAAAGTGGAAATGTATGTAGCAAGTGGAAGGAACTGTCTCCAACCTTATAAAGTTTACGTTTATTAGGCATGACCGTCAATATAAACGTTCGATTTCAGTGATAATATCAATTTATTTTAGATTAGGTGATCCTGGTGACGATCTAATTAACCTTTCCTTTAACATTCCCCAAACAGAGAATATGTGGACAAAACCCTAAAGGCAGCTGATCGTAAGGAGGCCATTGGCATAGCCATATTGGTAGTGGTCTTGCTTGTATCACCCATTATTATTATTCTAGTGAAGAATGCTGCAGCCACCATACAGGTAGCTTCTGTTCACCAATATTCCACACTTACACACACTAACTTTGTTGCACTTTACCAATTCCGTTCATCTTTAAGCTGTATGCCTTCAATCTGTCGCAAAAAGCCAAGGAACTAAAGCGTGAGAAACGTAAAAGTGATTCGCTACTCTTTCAAATGCTTCCGCCCAGCGTGGCCATGCAATTGAAGCAAACCCAACAGGTTAGTGCCCATTAGGTTAGACATTAAGTTCACGTAATTGAATCCCTTGTAATCGTGTCAGGTGCCTGCCGAGCTGTACGAGGCTGTAACGATTTATTTTAGTGACATTGTGGGTTTCACCGAAATCGCCGCCGAGTGCTCGCCGCTGGAGGTATGTAAATCTGTAGAGGAGGGAGGGAGGTACCCGATTAGATTTAGTATCTTTGCCCACGTTTAACAGGTGGTGACCTTTCTCAATTCCATTTATCGTGTGTTTGACGAGCGCATCGAATGCTACGATGTATATAAAGTGGAAACAATCGGTGATTCCTATATGGTGGCCTCCGGATTGCCCGTAAAGAACGGTAATTTATGCAAATTTCGCCTGTCAATCTTTGGGGGGGGCGGCCAGACAGTTAGACGTCACATCAGGCGTTGACCCTGCCCCCCACAGATTGGCGCTAAATTGACAGTTGTGTGTGCTCATGCGTCAATATTCCTATTCCAACATGCATCCTAACACAGGCAACAAGCACATTACCGAGATTGCAACAATGGCCCTTGATTTGCTGGACGCCTCATCGGTATTTCGAATTCCCCGGGCGGGCGATGAGTTTGTACAGATTCGTTGCGGTGTGCATACGGGACCAGTGGTGGCTGGTATAGTGGGCACCAAGATGCCACGCTACTGTCTGTTTGGGGACACGGTGAATACGGCCTCGCGCATGGAGAGCACCGGCGAAGCCCATAAGATACATATCACCGAGGAAATGCATGATTTACTGCAGCAGGTGGGCGGCTTTAAGACCGAGCATCGCGGTCTCATTGATGTCAAGGTGGGTTTCTTTTGGAGGTCCCCTAGTATAAGCTGGAACTTTTCAAGAACTTTTGTTTCATTTAAAGGGCAAGGGTCTCATGAGCACTTACTGGCTGACCTGCAAGGATGGCCCGGTGCGAGTGCGTGAGGAGATATCCTGGCGAGCCGATATCCAACCAGTATTCTTGGATCATCTTAAGCTGCATCCACCCACGGACTACAAGTTGCCAAAACGAAAATGAGAGCCACAAGTGGTGGCCTAACTAGACCAAATTACTGTTATTTTTGTGGGGCTCAGCTCTCCCGCCTCTCTCTCATTCTCTCGCTGTCTTGTTGTGTGTTTTAATGTTTCAATTTGAATTTTACGCTTTGATGTCTCTCTCTCTGTAATCTGCAATGTGTATTAGAACTAGAATTATTTACAACAATAAATTACTTGTGAATGTTAGAAATGAAATACTTAAAATACAATAAGCAGCGGTACAGACAACGTTGGTTGTAGACAACAAAAGTGAGCAGTCCATCTTCCAGCATTGAAGCTCTTAAAGCAGAGACGGGCGCGTCGCGACGTCCCGCGACGAGGCAGCGCGCTGCCTCGTGTGCATAGGACCTCTGCCGCGGCCGACTGCACAAAATCACACGTACGCTATAACTCAGCCAGCAATTTAGCAATCGGTTTGCAAACCAAGCTTAAGGCAAGATTGCTTGTGCAAGCGTTGCCGTATGGCAGCCTCCGACATTTACAAAACATTTGCTATTGTAAGCGATTTGCGCATGTTGTTTCGTCGACCGAGAGCAGGCATGACACAAAACTATAAATTTCGTGCTCATACTCTCACTCTCTCTCGTTCTCTCGGCAAAACTTAGCTTGGAATGCTAGGCTTCTGCTGCTGGACTTCTTGTGTGCAAGGGAAATGGAAAAAAATTACAGCTCACTTTGAGCGAAGAAGGGGAAAAAAAATTTACAGTTAAGGCCTGCTCTGAGAAGCGCGGAAAATTTAGCTCGCTAAATTGCACATAATAAATTTAGCATCCACATAAATTATTAGTGAGCCCATATATAAGCCAAAGAGACAAAATACTGAAACGGCCACACTGGGGATCAGCTGTTTTGTTTTGTTTACAAACAAAAGTTGAAAGTGTTTTTTTTTCAAAAATAGTTTAATTAAGCTGGGCAACAGGAACACAGATATGTCTGTTGATGGAGGTAGCGGCATCAAATTCCGGTTCAAGGCGTTGGGCGAGGATCAAATTATTGCCCGTTTAAGACACACTTGGAGTAGGTGCAGATCGAGGAGGAGGCCTACAAGTCTATTTTACGGATATTGGGAGATGATATGCGTCCTGCCATCGTCTTAATGGGGTCGAGTATGTCGTCAACAAGGCTGATCTGTTTGAGATGTCGGGCATAATCAAGGACTACTACTTAAAGAATTATTTGGAAGTCTGCCGTTCGGGCAACTGTAATCGTTTGGAGAAGTTTGTACAAGAGATTGGGTCATCGGCCTACAGTTTGGGTCAGCTGAAGCAGTTTGTGGAGTACATAGTGATTCATGCGGCCCTGACGAATGCCCAGATATGCGACAACATGGGGGGGTAGTAGCACTTTTGAAGCTTGATTCAAAGTTGGTTGAATATGCATTTCTTTGTAGGAATGCTGCTATCGTCTCCAGGACGGCGGCTCGGAGTATCTGCAAATCATGGATTTGGGCTGTGCCATCATTTTGGCTCTCAAGTGAAACGCAATGCTAAAGATTGGAATATATATTTTTAGTTTTCATACAAAACTATTGTCTTATTTGCCGAAAATTCAAAATCCTCCTCCTGGCGTTCACGTTTGACAGCCACGCCCACACCGCTGGAGCTGGCAATGCTGCCCACAGCAGTCGCATCGCTATCCAACTCTATTTTTAGCTGGTCCGCGGTGGTGGTAAACTTGATGACCGGGTTGGGATGTCACCACCTGTTTGTTTGGCATCCACCGAGTGCGGACTCTTGCGTCCGTTGGCATAGGAGACGATTTTAGGGGTATGGCACTCCAGTGCGGATTTCGTAACTTTCTTGTGCTGATTTGTGGCCCTTAGCTTATAGTTTCCTCGCGATTGAATCTCTCGGTGCGTTTTCTTTTGGGTTCATGTTTCCCGTGCATTGTCGATTTTGACGTCAAAAAAATGAGCTGCTTATATTTCCGCCATGGCATCAGCTGTTCATTCAATCCACTCACGACCCACACCGCTATCGATACGTCAGCTATCGATAGGCCAATTGTCTATTTATTTAGCGCGTCTCAGAATACAGAAACAAAATTTCGCCGCTGAAAGTTTCCGCCACTGTTTTTTTTATATGGAGTGCGTCATAAAAATTTATTTTCCGCGCTTCTCAGAACAGGCCTTTAACCTTGAGCGAAGGCGAGCAAAAAAAAATTGTGTGTAAGTCATTCCAGTTGTGGTTGCTGAAGAGAAAAGCAGCAAAAATTTCAATTAAAATGAAATATTACGTGCGCTTGTAAATTTGTTTAATATCGGCAGCAAAAAATCAAGAAGTGTTGTGCACTGCGCCAACGAAGTTTTCCAACATTTGTGGAACATCGAGGCACCATGATCCGTAGGGAGCGAGGTTGAACGTCCAGAACAGGAGATTGAAATTGAAGGAAATTCGTTACGAAGTCGTGGAAAAAACTTACGGATTACTAAGTTGCAGAAAATTTTTCGTGGAGAGGTACTGTGGACATGCAGTGCATTCGAGCCTTCACACCGCCACTGCCATTCGTCGTAAGTTAGAAAGCTTTTATTCAATTTATAGTAAATTATTTACATTCATATTTAAATTCTATTGCAGAAACTTTCACTTGCGGAAATGGAGGCAAGGAAGATTGTTTTGTTTTTGCCTCGAAATCTTTTTTTCAATACTCGAAAAATCGTATTAAAATTAAACAATTCTCAAAAGAACTGAAAAACCACTACTTTCATTGAATTTTCATTTTCGTTTATTATTAATAAAACTAAATAAACTAAACCCCATATACAATAAAACTTAAATCTAATAAGAACACTCACAAAAAAAATGTTTAAAACGCTTAATTATTTCATTCAGAATACGTGTTTTATAACCGTATTTACAAAGCTTGTGGAAAGCGTATAAAAATTAATTATTAAACATTTACTTAACACGTTTGCAAAAAACGTTTTTACGTGTTTTTAAAAACGTGTTTTGCAATCGTCTTTTATAAGCTTATAACGATGGGTCCGTTTCGATTATAAAACGCTTACTTTGATGCGTTTTATAAATGTCACAGCAGCGTATTATAAGCGTTTTGCTTACATTTGAAACAAATAAATCATCGGCCACTCTACTAACAACGTGGACAAAAGAAGTCAAACAGATACTGGATATCCACATTGATGGACACAGTATCCCGACCCTCAACAACCCGAGAATCTTGGGGGTCACTTTTGACTCGCTCCAAGCATGCAGAAAGCATTACAAAGAAGGCCAGAAGCAGGAACAAGGCATTAAAGGCAATAGCAGGAAGTGGATGCGGGAAAGACAAGGAGACGATCACCACCACATACAAAGCTATAGGACGATCACTTATAAACTATGCAGCACCCATCTGGTCAGCGTCATTAAGCGACACGCAGTGGAGAAACCTGCAAACCGCACAAAACGCAGCACTCCGAGTGGCTACTGGATGCCACATGATGACACACATAGACCACCTGCATCAGGAAACAGAGATCCTCCCAGTTAAACAACACAACACCCAACCATAACAGCACCAAAGGCCCCATGAGCATACGCGATAGACCCGTTCGATTCGATCTAAGGACAGTCAAGCCCGACATCGAGCGTTTTCTCCCCAATTACCCACCAAATGAGGACGAATGCACTGCGGCTCGCAATGACGCACATACGTGCATGGTTGAGAGCACAGTAGCAGCACTACAACAAAAAGTAGTGCTTGGAGGCAGGCCGCCACCTATCGATCTCAGCGAGAAAACACTGCCCAGGACGACAAGACCAACGCTGGCTCAACTACGATCAGGGAAGAGCAGACAGTTGAACAGCTACCTAGCGCGTATAAACCCAGAAGTCACTGACACATGCCCTAAATGCAATAATAGCCCACACGACACACTACATCTGTTTAATTGCCAAATGAACCCAACCACACTCACACCCATTACACTCTGGACCCATCCAATCGAGGCTGCTACTTTCCTCGAACTGGACCTGGGTCTCTAACTCAACATCCACTCTTCCAGCATTGAAGCTCTTAAAGCCAAATTATTAAAAGGCCTTTAATTAGTTTAACCCTCCAGTGCCCAAATTTTTTTTTCCAAGAAAAAAATTATTTTTGGATTCAGTATGTATCAAAAGTGAATGTTTGTTTTAGAAAAACTTTTACTTTTGCACGGATCGAGTTTTATAGGACTATATTCTTGGACCGCCTAGAGGCGTCTTTGGGAAGGTAGGCCAACAAAAAATTAGGTAATCAATTCTTTTGTTTACACGTTTTATTATAAATGATATAAAGAAAGGCTCCAAAAACAAATAAAATAACAATTAAAACTAAAGTTACTTAAATTCACAAAGCTTCAAATATTTGTGTACAAAAAGTTTGATTACTTATTTGTGATGAAAATCATAGAAACAGTCTTTTTTCTGGGAAAAGCACAGGTTTATATTACATTTACGGCAGACAATTTGAGTTTCGGAAGTACAACCAGGAATCATACAGGTTTTTTTGTCAGCGCGTGATAAAAACATTGGAAAATGCTCGACGGTATCATAACGTACATCATTAATCGGAAGGAAAGTTTTCTTCCCTGTGCATTTATTTTCCTTTCCATCAACTTGTCGCGGGCGCCCGGGTCCTTTTGGCAGATAAGGAGTTTGTAGCATGCAAAGCACATATGCGACCTCTGATCGGAAGTTTGGCAATTGGTATTTTGTGTTATTAGCGTCGGGCTGGTTTATTCGGTGGAACAAAATGTAAGCGTTTACCACGGCTAATTCAGGCATATGTGTAAATAGTCGATTTGTATACTTGTTGCTCTTTACGGGAATTTTATATCGACCAATAAGTCCGTCCATTAAGTCGACACCACCCATGTGGCTGTTGTATTCGTGGATAACATTTGGGAAATTTATGTCAACGTACTTTTTTTCGGAACGAACAAAACGTGAAACCTGACCTTTTGAATTCGTTTCATTCAGGAAAGGCTTTGTGCCCGCGTAAGTCGAAGCAAGTCGTACTGCCTTATTGTCCTTCCAAATCGTCAAAGACAGTTCGACTCCTGATATGATGATACAGATCCACAAAATTCTGTAGAGTATCCACGCACTTGTTTCTTGAGGTCGCTGTCAGATGGCAGCTTACAATTTGGAATGCGATTCGAGCGAATAGTTCCCAAAGAAAATATTCCCCGGGACTTGAGATATACAAGAAGCGGCAAAGAAGTAGAATAATTGTCGAAGTAAATAATCTAGTTTTTAAAATCCGGAACATTGCGTGACAATCGAATAACTACATTTGCTGCCGCACCAAGATCTAGTCAGCAAGTTTGAACAACTTATCTCAAAATTATAGCAACAGCCAGAGGAGTCACACAAATTTACGAATTTCACTCCCCATTTGTGTAGTTTTTCTCGTAAATATTGTCGAAGAAAGGTCTTCATCTTCGTTGTACACTTGTGTTCATCCACACATAAGCGTTGGCTCATCGGAACTGACAAAAACTTCTCATTGAAGTGATTCACGATTTTTTCCGTATTTTGTATAAAGGATCGTGGTCGGCAGAATCTTTAAAGGGCAACTTACTATTATCGTTGAAATGAAAATTGTTTCGTATTTTTTCAAAACGATTTTTGTTCTGAACATTGTGTTCTGAACAGTTCCAAACGCGTTCTCACCCCCATATAAACGAGCATTTGGGTAGCGAAAAACTGACATAAATAATAAAATGCCAATAAATTGTCGAAATTCCAAATTGGTTGTTGAAAACAAAGTATTGACATCTTTTCGGGCAGTATACAAATTTGTTTGCTGGGTAATATGCTCAATGATAGTATCATTCAAAAAGTATTCAAAATACTTGAATGGCGTATCCAGATTTTTAAGTACTCCGAGGTCAGGCTCAGTAAAGGAAATCGCAGTTACACAAATCTCTGAAGCCAACATAGAATCCGACATATTAACCGCTCTTTCAATCGCTTCTTGATCTTCCTCATTGATAGGAAACGCTGCCTGGCAAACATCATCAGTCAAATCGTCCTCCAATTCTTCTTCTCCGTCCGTATCAATGTCAAAATCAATAGAATTCAAAAATTTCTCAATCTCCACATTTGTCGTCGTTCCATGTCAACTGAAGCAATTATTTGAACTTAAATATGTCTTGAGTTGTTCCACTTTCAAACTTACCTTGTAATTTTTTTCCCGAATTGTCCCAAGACCGCCTCTAGACGGGGATACCTTATAAAAGCAATAAAAATCAAACAAAAACTTATTTTTAGTGTGGATTTTGTGTTTTGCCTCCTTGAGACTATCAGCAACACGGCAATAATTTTGTTTCCAGCGGCGAACTTTTTAGAATATTTTTTTAAAAATTTGTTTAATTCGCACTTTTTACAAAATAATTATTGCGACCGAACTGCATAAATTTTCAACTTCAAACGACTGCAGCAGCTGACGCAAGCTCTGGCATGTATTCCAAACGCAACGAACTTAATTTTTGGACTTTCCCGAATTAGAAAAAACGCAAAACCGAGTCAAAAGGAATGAAAAGAATAAAATAACGGTGTTTTTAACCTTACCCGTCTAGAGGCGGTCTTGGGCACTAGAGGGTTAAAGTTTTTTGATTTTCAATATTTTTGAAAGATCCAAATCTCGGCGCCGGTTCCATTTTGCTGATAGCTGGTCACTCCACTGACACACACGACAGAGACAGACGAGCAGCCGACATTCACCGCTCGGTAAAAACGCCACTTTGTTCGGCAAAAACGTCACTTTTCCCGCTACAAAAATGGGCTAAATTTAGCCGGAAAAAAGCGAAATTGTCAGCACTGCTTTTTTGCATTTTTTTTTTTGCATTTTTTGCACTTTTTTCCAGTGATGACTGGATTGGTGTTGCCAGTGTTGCCAATTTAGCTATTTCCCTGCTGTGGGAGAATTTGTAAAATGGCGGCTGGCGGGAATTCTAGCTATTTTGAAAAACTCACAAAACTTAAACAGCTGCCGACGCTGGCTGCGAAAAAGTTGACTCGCCGTTGGTTTCTCTCTGTCAGCTGTTCGCCTAATCCTCGCTTTGAGAATCATTTTTGATTAATTTAAATTAAATTTTTATTTCAATTTAAATCAAAATTGTAAACAAATAAACAAAGGCGCCCACATACACAAGAGAGTTAGACAAAGAGCGAGCTAGAGCTAGTTTTGCTGTTGTTGTTGCGGTTGTCGTCGCTTGCTCTCTGGGCTGTACTTGTGTGTGTGTGGGAGTGTGGAAAGTTGGAAAAAGTTAAATTGCGGCCCAGCTGTTGAATTATTTGAGTCATCATGGCCAAGGTAATATCACAGGACACATTTGACGATGTGGTCCAGGAGAATGTACTGGAATTTGCCATGAGTCCGACGGAGGCCAAGGAGGAGACGATCAAACAGTTTGAGGCTCAGGTAAATCCATTCAACTGAAAAGCGGACTACTTACCCCCTCCTCCTTGCTTACTTCTAGGGCATTAATCTGGCCAATATAATCAAGGACTTGGCCATTAATCCGGATTCTGGCAAGCCCGTCATCAATGAGACTGTCGACCAGCTGAAGACGCATATAGGTGAAAAGTCCATGGATTCGACACAATTACTGGAGCAGTTGGACATTTTGGATTCGGAGTGTCAGAAATCTTTGGCCCATCGTGTTTTAGCCGGCAAGAATGGTGCCCATGATGCCTTAATCACGTTGCTGGAGCAATCATTGGCCGCTCCGGAGCTAAATGTGCAGCTCTTGGTCAGGTGCCTGCAGGCTGTGAATAGTTTGACCAACAAGCAACCCGATTTGTTTGATGCCGAGGCCCTGGCAGTGGTGCACAAACTCTTGGCCATGCCCGAGCAAGTGGAATTGGTTTGCCTGACCCTGCAGTGGCTGCAGAAGGCCTGTCTTATGCACGAAATGAATCGCCAGAATATTATGAGTACCGCAGCTTTGAAGCTAATGAAACCCTTGCTGCGTAAGGACCATGATCTGCTGGTAAGGGAAGTCACCGCCGTGTTCCGTTTCCTAGTGCTAGACGATGATATACGCGTGGAATTTGGCTGTGCCCATGAACATGCTCGGCAGATAGCCAATGAGGTGTTAACTCCACTGGTGGAGCTGCTGCCAGTCTATAAGGATGTGCAAGTGCAGTCTGATTTGCTGCTTACACTGGGCACACTGGCGGTGCGCCAAGAACTGTGCACTGTTATCGATGATGCGGGCGGATTGAAGTTGATTTTTGAGCTAATGAGTACGAATATGGAGGAAGCACGTCTAAATCGGGAAGCCTTAAAGTTGTTGCGCGCTATGGCTGGACATGATGCCGTCAAGGCTCATATAGTGCAACAGGGAGTGGCTCCCATTATTAAACAATTGCTGGAAACGCATCAATCAAATGAGAATATCGTGGCTGCTGCCTTGGCCTGCATTACGACGCTTACATTGAGGGTCCAAGAGCATAGCGCCGCCTTCTTTGACACGGGCATAGCCGAGGTTATGGTGGAGGCAGTGCGTGCCCATCCCAAGCACAAGATAATCCAACGTAATGGCGCCTGGGCCATACGCAATATGGTTTCCCGTTCTCGAAATCAATGCGAAACTTGGTTAAGCTATGGCATAGAGGATTTGCTTAATGCGGCCATGATTGAACATCCCACCGTGGCGCAGGACATCAAGGCTGCGCTCAGAGATCTGGGCTGTTCAGTGCATTTGCGCGAGGAATGGACCGGCACGGCGGAGAAAAAGATTGCGGCATAAACTCTGATTTATAAACTTTGTATTTTTATATAATTCCCGCATGCTAAATTCATAACTTATTGAGGCAGTCTCTTGGTTGATGATTCACTTAAGATTAAACTATTTTCCCAGCTTAAAGTTGCGCAAGGTTCCCGCCTTAAGGCGTAAATTGACATTTTTGGGCAGCGTTGATTGAGCCTGTTGCTCCCGTTCCCGTTCCAGTTCCTCGGCACGCTGGGCAAAGGGATCCACCTTCTCGGAGCCGCCCATGCCATTGAATACCAAATTTGAGCTCATGGTGGCCTTCATACCCGTGCTGGAGGAGCCCAGCATGAGGCGAGGCTTCTTAAAAATGGAATACTGCAAGGGAAGGTGTCATTAAAGAAGTTCAATTGAAGAATTGAGTTACCTTTTCACTTAGATCACTGTTAGTTTTCCTGATGGTTCCACTGCTGGACGAGGCAGCTGCCTCCGTTCCCTTGCGTGGTGAGATTTTGGCCTTGGTGCATAGCAAATGAGACAAACCCACACTGCTGGCCTTAATGTTGAGATAAGGCGAGGTGGACTCTTCTATACGTTTAATATTCTCCTTCTGCAAAGGCTAAAGATTAACCCATAGCTAAGACAAAACACTCTGCTGACTCACCGTGAGGGGGGAAATGGTCTCCCTTCGCTCCTCACGCTTAAGAGCCAGTATATTGCTATTAAGACCCATGGAACTGTTGGGCGAGTCCAAATCCACCACCTGGCACTTGCTTTCCAGTGTATTTAGCTAAAAAATTATAAATAACATAAAAAAATCGCATAACCTCCAGCTCAACTTACCTTCTCCTGGGCCTGGTACATATCACTCTCTAGCTGCGAGATTTGCTCCTCCATTTTGCTGCATAAAACTCAAAGAAATAAGCAAGAAATTTTGTTTTGGTCATAAGCTAGCTCACCGCTTCAAGTCCACCTCCTTGCGCAAATCATGCTGCACCACTTTAAGCACATTTCGGAGTTCCGTTTTCTTATTCTCGCACTGACGCAACTCCCGCTTCAGGGCGGACACCCAGATGGCCAATATTTGTGGATTCGACTCGTTCTTCAACAGACGCTCGGCATCGCCGGCATTGGCCATCAGTATGGCTGAAATGCCATCCATGGTTTGTATTTGCTGTTTGAGGGATTTGTTCTCCTTGCGCAGCGCCTCCACCACCTGGGCGTCGCTTTTCAGTAACTGAATCTGCTCCACATAGCTGCTAACCAGAAAATCCTTTCTCTGCATTTTCTGCTCCAGGCCAGCAATCGTCTTGAGGCACTTCTTTTGTGTATCCTTCAGTTCCTTCATTTGCTGTTCCAGCTTATTGCCCTCCTTCTCCTTCATTTTCATGGCCAGATTCGCATTGTCCAGCTGCTCCTGCAGCGAGCCCACATCGATGCGACTAACATCCAGGTTAGCCAGGTTGAAATAGACACGCCAAATGTTGCGGGTGGTGCATTTGTTGCGGCACTGCGGACAGGTTTTCGAGCTGCAAGTGCAAGTGTAAGTACATATCAGCACCAGGGTGTTTTTTTCCAAAGATTTGGACTACTTACCGTTCGAACCACTGCATTAAACAATTGTGATGAAACATATGACCACAAACAGTCACATATACATCGTCAGACTGTGTAAACAGTTCGGCACATATCACACAATTCAAATTCAACATTTTAACTACATAAAGCTAAGACGGAAAAAATTAATAACAAAAGCCAGTAGAACACACTTGCGCGCCTTAGGAAAACAGCTGTAAACTTTAACAGGGCGCTAGAGATGGTCAAATTTGATTTATTGGATTCAAATACTGTAACGATAATAATGCCTATATGACACTTGCCGATATTGGCGATATTGAAAATATTATTGTTCGCTAACACGACATTCTCAGCTGGTAAACGCTTCTAGTGAAGCGACTAGTTAAACAATTAAACTACCAACACTAATTTATCTTTTTGTCCCATTTTCGCATGCCACGTCACCAATATATCGGCAAGTGTCATATAGGCATAAAGCTAAGTTCACACAGGTAAACAATTTGACAAATTTTTAGCAAATTTGGATGAAAAGTTGGCTAAATAGCCATGGTTGCAGATTTTGCAGGACTTAAAACTTAAACAATAGTTTCATTCACTACAATTTTGATCAAATATAGCCGAGAAGTTCGCCAGATTGGCCAATTCAGCAAAATGTTCATCAGAATTTACTAAAATTTGGTCAACTTATAACTATATTGAACCTATTTAAACCTGCTTTACAACCACAACTCATGAAATTTTTAAGATATGAACGTCAAATTTGGAATCTAGGTTAATAGTATAGAGTTAAGTTCTTTCACAACGGGTTCCGAACCAGTTTCAAAGTGGCTTAGAGCCATTTCTCTTAATTACTTAAGATATGAACTTGAAATTCGGTGCTATGGCCATTTTGGAACCATTAAGAGTAAGTTTAAAACACCTTCAGAGAGATATATTTACCCCTAAGCCCAAAAAAAAGAGATATATTTACACAAAAGTTTCTGAATCATTTTATGTTTTGCTAAAAGCCTGCCTTTGTGATTCCCAAGCGATTAGAGCCATGCTGGCATGAGGTAGCTTCTGCTAACCTGCTGAAGAAAGGCAAAGACTGCTGATGATTGAAAAGTGGTGATTCATAAAATAGCTATATAGACAAGCATACTCCTTTGTGGTGTGTGTGTGTGTGTGTGTCTAGTTTTAGAAAAGTTATGAACAAAAACATAAGTAATTGACCTGCTAAAAGTGCTATGATTGGTTCTAAAACACTTTAAGCCGGTTCAAAAGAGCTTTAGTGCCATTTCTATGAAAACTTGAATCAAAATTGATTTTCAACTACCTCATAGAAATTCAAACTTGCTCAGAACTGTTCTTAAATGAATTTTCAGCTCCCTCAAAACGAAATCGAAAATAATTTAGAATTTAAACAAAATTTTAAGGACCCGAGCTCGAAATTTCCTAAAAATTTTTTAAATTATTTGCCTTTGTGAATTTAGCTTAAGAATAGTTGGTCCTGACTGACGAATTGGTCATCTAAATACAATAAACTGTCAAGTTTAAGTTTGATAAATGGCACTTTCACATAAAACAATTCAATTTTAAATTTAAAACTAAAGCTAAGGTCCCACTGGCAAACAATTTTCCGAAATTTTAATGGAAATTTGTCTAAGTAATCTAAATAAGGTAACTTTTCTGATATATTTGTTCAAATTAGTTTCATTTTGAACCACAGTTTAACTTTTAAGTACTACCAAATCTGCAATCATGGCTATTTTGACAATTTTTTAAAAAAATTCATGCACATTATTTGTTTGTGGCTTTAGAATTTATACTGACTTCTGTATCTGATGTAATAAATATGGTAAAATCTGGCTATTAACTGTTATTTGGACCTGTATCTTTTTTTTCAGCTTTAAACTTCAGTTTTTTCTTTTAAAGTAAATTCAGTGCTATGCTGGGTCACAGTTTGTCACATTCAGCTGTGACGCAATGTAAGCCCAGCATTATTTTTGATGCACGCTTACGTGTATAGGCCCCCTAAACATATGCTGTAAAAATGTACAGTCAGCTGTTAAGTTTGTTTTGATTGCCGGCGAATTGTTACCGCATAAATTTTTCGGTTAATAATGCTGAGAAAATGCCAACCATTAGTTACCAACCCCCACCAATTGCGCTATCTAGCCACGCAGTCCATACAGCAAAATATATTCGATAGAAATGCCAAGCGACTGCAAAAGGAACGAGCTGCGCTCAGGTAAAGGCAATCCCTACTTCTAGTCGAATCTCATATAATCCTAATCCTCCCTCCCCCACAGTCCAGATGTGGCGCTGTATGACTACCTAAAGGAGGAGGTGGGTTTTCGTCTGTCAGATCGCATCTTTGACATTAAGCGCGAGTTTAGGGCCGCTGCTGACATCGGCTGCAATCGTGGTTTTCTCTCTAGGCACGTGCTCGCCGAGTGTGTAGAGCAGCTGACGCTGACTGACACAAGTGTCACCATGCTGGAGCAGGCACAAGGCACACCAGGCCTCAAAATGATCAAGCTATTGAAGGATGAGGAGCACTTGGATGTGGGTAAACCATATTGGAATGTACAAAAAAACGAGTCTTTTTCAACCAATTGGCTTTTAGTTTGAAGAAAACTCCTTGGATTTAGTCATCTCCAGCCTGAGCCTGCACTGGGTGAATGATTTGCCCGGCTGTTTTGCCCAAATCAAACGCAGCCTTAAGCCAGATGGCGTCTTTATAGCCTCCCTGTTTGGTGGCGACACTTTGTATGAGCTACGCTCTTCGTTGCAATTGGCCGAGCTGGAGAGAAAAGGCGGCATAGCTCCACATATATCACCATTTACCCAGATACGGGACATTGGTTCATTGCTGAATCGTGCGGGCTTTACCATGTTGACCATTGACACGGATGAGCTGGTCATAGGCTATCCCAGCATGTTTGAACTGATGTGGGATCTCAAGGGCATGGCGGAGAACAATGCGGCTTTCAATAGGCCCGCCCATTTGAGTCGTGAAACCATGCTGGCGGCCAGTGCCATTTACCAGGAACTGTATGGCAAAGCGATTGAGAAAGGAGTACCGGCCACATTTCAAATTATATATTTTGTGGGCTGGAAACCGGGTCCCAATCAACCGCAGCCATTGGAACGTGGCACCGGCGAGGTTTCGCTTAAAGATCTGGGCAATATAATTGAGAGGAAGGGCAAGATAGAGACGGAGACGTAAAATGTACAAGTGTTTTTATTTTATTTTTATTATTAATATTAAATATTATTGTTGGGTGATAAATAATTTAAACTTAAATTAACAACTCAATGCTTTCTGTTGAGAGTAGAGAAAACTTAAATTTAGGATTGAATTTTAAAGGGTTTTTCACTAGACTTTTCGGTGGAAAGTAAAAGTTTTTTATTGCAAAGGGAAACATGTTGACAAGGCTTAAATGTTGACATAGAATGTTGCAAATGTAGTGTTGAGGAAGCAGGGCAGCGGAAGATCTGCTTTGTTTGAAACAAAATTGTTTAGTTCTCAAATTATACAATATGCCTACAAGTCTCTTAATTAACCTCCTTTTCTTTAAAAAGATAAATACAATACATAACAGAGCTCTATTGTGGGATTCATTTCTTTTTCAGCTTTTTAGAGAATGTTGCAAGTGTAATGTTGCGGAAGCAATGTTGCCCAGAGCCAGCACCATAGCTGAATTTTCTCACTTAACAGAGATCTGTTACTGGCTTCTAATCTCTGTTAACTTTTCAATTAACGTTGCAAAATAGTGTTTCCAGCAATATTTTTCGTCTCTTCTTGAATAAAATTTCAAAAAATTCCAAGAAAAGTTAAGTTTCCAAACGGAAAACTATGTTGAAAGCGCCAGCACCTTACAGAATTTTGAACATAACAGAGCTCTGTTTCAAGGGTGTCCTGGAAATCTCTAGAGATTTTCGCATAAACGATTGCACTTCAAACTAAACTTGGACTACTAGAGCGGCTACTACTACATCATATGGAAGGGTGATGATATACTTGGCTTTGAGCAGGCTGTTTCAAATCGCTCAACTTTCGTCATCTGCCCCCCCTTCACATATAAAGTCAAACAGCTTTAATTTGAAATTCAAACTTTTATAAGAAAACCTGTAAAGATTTCTGGGACACACCCGTATGGCTTTTTATCTTGGACCGAAAAACGGTAGATAAAGGAAAAAGTGTTTACTACGCTAATTTTCCATCTCATCTGATCCTAAACCAAAAACCCTACTTTTTGTTAAGGAGAGTTTCAAAAAAGGTTTGAAAAACGTTTTTTAATATTTTTTTCAGAAAAAAAAAACATATAAGATGAAAAATCATTTGTGTGTTTGGCATATAATGCTCAATTACTTTGCTAAAGTTTGAAATGTTGCACACTCATTTGGAAATTCAGCAAGATTAAAGTAGAAAGATAATACCAGATGTTAAGATTAGGCCATACAATCATAGCAGATTAGGAAGTTTCAAAGACCTATCACACTTTACAGCCGAATAGGAGGTAATACCTTAAGAATGTTGTCCAAAGACTTTAATGCGGACCATTTAACAAATACAGTCTGAATGGGGTCACCTTTCCGATCAAAATAAAGTTGAGATATGCTTAAATTCGTAGAAATTAACAGTTTCGGCGGAACAAAGACATTTAAGTTTAGTGCTTCTTAAACTCGGAACTTTTCGTACCTCCGGACTGAAGTTTGACATCAAATGTTGCTGCAGCATGTTTGACAAAATAATGTAATGTATGAAAATTGTGTTCCCTTCTTCTTCTTCGAAAAGTATAGTGAAATTCTTGATGCAAATGTTGAAGTAAAATTCAATTAACAAATTAATTATAATGTCAATTTGTTGTGTATATACGATTCTGGTATAACTACTATATGCATATATCTAAGTATATTTATATATATTATAATTTGGTAGCAATTTCTTCTCTTAATGGACGTAATTTTTAACGTTGCTTTGTATGTTTTTTGTTGGTACGTATATACAAGTACAATTTACAACAATTTCTAAGCATTTTTGTGTTTTTTTAGTTTTAAATATATAGAGATTTCTGTATTAAATACGAGTTTTTGCTTCCTTTTTGCATTATAATAATTCTCGATTGCTTTTTGTTCAAAATGTTTTGGCTCTTCTCTAAAAATAAAATGATTTTTTACAAGCACACTTTGTGTTATGTACAAAAAAAAAAGATAGGGACAAAATATTAAACAAAAGTTGAATTTAGAGTACAAATTTTGCCAGTTTCCGAGGTCTTTGTCAATCATCCCAGGGCCAAAGGTGATCTGGGCGGCACTGGTGGCGGTGTGGAATTGGCTGTGTTGTGGGTATGATGGATTGCTGCATGCGGTGGCAGCTGCAACTGACGTCAGGTGCCCAAAAGTAGCTCACGCTGTGGCGTATTCTGCAGCAGATTGGCTGTTTTCAAATGAATGCTAGGAAATGTAATACAAAAAAAAAGGGTTAGGCGGATCTGTGGTGTGACTAAGTGTTGGGTAGTTTGAAGAGTGAGCACAACTAAACAAAGTTGCTCACTTCGTTCAATTTTAGCCAACTCTTATTGAAATATTTTAAATCAAAAACTCACTTATTGTCCTCCAGCGACATGGTCTCTGAGGAGCCATGCGAGGCAACTGAGGTACCTGCAAGCGAACTTCGTATTGAGTGCGTATCCTCGGGTACAGTTAGCGTAACTAATTTCGTTTTTTTTTTATTTTTGTATGTTATATTTTTATAATTTTGTAAATCATTAAGTCAGAGATCAATTCCAGTTCGTGGTGGCCAATGCGTAGAGGAAAATTTACGATTTAGTTTTGAGTTTCAAATTTGGCAGTTTAGTGGTGTTAGTGTGTGTGTGTTTGTGACTATGTGTGTGTGTGTGTCTATGTGTGAGGTGCAAATTGGAATAATTCTGAAACAGTTTAGAGAGAGGGGGGTAAACTGTGCCCCCACTTATATATGGTTTTCAGTACAAAATCATATTTATTCTTTTGTTTTACAAACTACAATTAGAATTTGGCTTCAACATTAAACTATAAAAATGTTTGAGTTTCGGTTGTTCTTTTTTATGTTTAAAGCAAAAATTAATTATCATACATAAACATATATATGTACTAGATTATAAAGAGAAATGCATAAGTAGCTAAGCTCAGTAGGGGAGAGTATATATTATATACTTATGTAGATCAGTTGTGTCCAAGCAAACACAATTTGCATTGGACACCACTGATTTGCATAGATTAAGTAAACAAAGTGTATTAATAAATATTAATCGTGGTACGTAATTGCAAAAGTGGAATTGTTGGAATTGGTTGTGTGGAATTGTTGATTAACATGCAAAGTAAAAAGATTGTATTTCTAAATGTAAACCGACAAGCTCTTTATTTCTAATTCATAATAATACAAATATTCCAAAATGTTCTCATACTGATTAAAGCAAAATCTATTCTTCCTCCACTAACGGAGTAGAGAATGACTTTTAAGGAAATATTCGAAGAATGTGCAGAAAATGCTAAACTTTAGTCACCTTAAACTGGAAGACTAGAATTGTCCAATTTATAATAAAGTTTTGAAGATTGTTTTAAGATCGCATGGTATATAAATGCTAATTTTAAATTATTGAACTTAAGTTTTTCGAATTTGAGTTGGATTTCGAAGCAATGGCAGTAGTTCAGCGGTTACAAGAGTATTTGTGAGTCAGCAGAGGAATTTTGCAATGCGTTGAGCACATTTAACAGCTTTAAGGGCGCGCGCATACATGCGGCTGAAAGATGAACAGATGAGCAGTCATTCCGCTAGTGTGCACAACAAGCACTGGTTTTATGTTTAAAATTCAGTTGTAACTTCAACTTTGCGGAATCAATCAAGCATGTTTGTTTATTTCGTATTGCTGGCGTGCTCAAATATCATGTTCAGCCATCAGTTCAGCTTTCAGCTGCATGTATGCGCGCGGCCTTAAGCTTTATTTCGGCAGCGACGTCGACTCACTGACATTCTAAGCGAGGGGCTAGAGGGTGTGTGTTTAGCCACGCTCATTTAGCAATTCGTTGTTGTTGTGAAAGAGCGCAGGATAAGCCCTTATACTGTCGGTGTGTCGACGTCGTTGCCACAGAGCAGTATTGTATGCACAGAAAATAGAGACGCGCCGGGCTCTGGTATAAGCTCGTAGCTACTCTGCTTTTCCAACAATACCGCCGAGCAAAATTTACTTCGTGCCATTGGCTACACACATATACGCACTGCCAGAATGTGTTATTTGCCGACCCCTGTTCTATATTCTCTGTCTCTGCTTGCAGCTGAGCAGAAATAAGATGCATACTAATGAATTCTCAGTTGTGAAATAAGAATCTTTCAACTTGACTTTTGACAAAATACTTGACTAAAGCTAAGGGGTCCTACAGGCAAATAATTTGCCCAAATTTTTATCAAAATAGGCCAATTTAGGGAACTTTTCGACCACATATGATCAAATTTTATACGTACGGAACCATTATTTTAGTTTTAAGTCCTGTAAAATCTGCAATCATGTCTGTTTAGCCAAAGTTGAGTCTAATTTTGTGCAAATTATTTGCCTATGGGACGTTAGCTTAAGATCTTCAAATGTATATATTCAGGCCTGGTCTCAATTCCACTTTGGTTTTCGTATAAACGGCTTGTACGTTAAACTCTTTGATAGGCTATGGTCCCACAGGCAACTAATTTACGCAAATTTTGATGAAAATTTGTCTAAATAACCATGACTGCAGATTTGGCAGAACTTGAAACTTAAACTATGCTTCCATACTCTAAAATTTGATCAAATATGGTAGAAAAGTTTCATAATTTGGCCTAATTAACTAAATTTTCATTATAATTTGGCCAAATTATTTGACTTTGGGGACCTTAGCTTTAATAAGGTTTTATGGAAGGTGACATTCACATCTACGGTTACTAGATCCAGTTTAAGTAAGATCGGAATTGCTTAAGCAGTTGAAACCGACAGTTAAGTGGCAAATGAATTCAATTCGTAGAAAAGGGAAGCATTGATCAAGCTAACACAGATTTCCTTGCCACCTTCCATATAAAATTGCCAATTCAAATGTTTATACTAAAAACCGAAGTGAAATTGAAAACAGACCTGATTGAGAAAACGATAAAAGCTCTTAAGGAATTAATTAACAGTCATTTTGGATCGTATCTTAAACCAAATAGCGATAGTCCGGTAGATTGGAGAGGTTAATAATTTCGAATTTTAATCATTTTTAGATTTTCGGTTTCGTAGCTTTGATTTTATTATCAAAAACTCTGTTCAATTAAAGAACAAAATAAAAAAATCAACGATTTGAACTACCTATTTAAGCTATAAAACCCCTTCGTTTATTGATCGTTCTGTATGGAACTGAATAATTGGGTCGGTTTATACTTTTGATTTCGAATAAATACTAATTCGTGTTTTGGTAAATGTATTTCGAAAGAATTTGTATAATTAAATTGGAATTTGTTGATATCTTCAAATATCTCAGTTTGAATTTCTCAGACGCACTCTTAAGTAAAAAGTGAAAGATTCGTGTTCAACTCGAAAATTTCGACAACTTTAATAATTATTTGAAACAGGGCCTAACCGAAAGGAATTTTGGTTTCGGTCAAGGCATTTATATTGGCCGAAAGATAGTTTTTAATTATTTAGAAAACGGACAAACATTATGGGGTGTGTAGCAGAAGTCTCTATAGGCTTTCGTATAAACTCTTGCTTTTCGAAAAAGAGCTGTTTGTCTTTATATGATCAAATATTCTCTGTAACTAGATTAGATGACATATGTTTAGCGATTTAAAACCGACTGTTTAAAGCAGCGGTTTGTAAACTCACACAATCAAGCATTGCGCTTGTGTGCGTAGCAGCGAAACATGAAGTAAACAAGATGACATTTCAACATGAGCAACAAACAAACGAATAAATGCCTCGTGAAAGAACAAAGAGCCGAACACGCGCATCGTAAGGAAGCAAGCTGCCGAGAGTGCTGTTTATAGAACACACGTATTCTCCCTCTCTCTGTCTCTAGGTGTGTCGACTGCGATGCCGGCAGAATTATGAGTTCCTATCCCATGGCAAAGAAGATTTAACATAGAAACACAATTTGCTGCGTCGACAACTTTACACTCAAAACTTAGTAGGCTGTTCGCTGTCACTTGCGCTCTCTGAGTATATTTGAGAATATGTCCGTCTCACTCTAACTACTGTGATTTCTATAAAGTATCTAAACAATGTATATATGGGCACTAGGTATATAAGGGCACTATTACCATTCAAAATTGAGAGGCAGCACAAATTTTATCTCTTATACTAATTGCTCCATGCCCATGGGATAGGCTTTTGACATTTTGGACACCACTGGTTTAAAGCCAAGTAAATAACAATCGTTTTGCGTCCATATAATAAAGCTAACGGCCGACATAGACACCCTGTCCGTTCTATGATTGCGTAACGATAACCTGTTATGTATTGCATTTTGAGAAAAATAAAATAAAGGGACGGCAAGAACTTATCGCTGATTTACAGAGTTTCTTCCTCCTTAAGGGCGCGCACACACATGCAGCTGAAAGATGAACTGATGGCAGAACTTAAGGCTGATCTTGACAAATAACCACGCTCCGTGCATGCACTGGTTTGGTCTTTAAAATTCAGTTTTACGCTCAGCTTAGTGGAATCAATCAAGCATGTTTGCTTATTTCGGCTTGCAGACATACTAAAATATCCTAATCAGCCGTCAGTTCATCTTTCAGCCGCATGTCTGCGTGCGCCCTTAGTTGTGTAATGTTTATTTCATTGGAGGTGGAAAGAATTGAAGGTTGTCCTATCTTGGTTTTTCAATTTCTAAAACTAAAAGCCTCAAAGTACCCTTTCAGTAGCTTATGTGGAATGCAATTTTTGTGGTTTGTTTTTCTAATTCCTCTAGGAATGGGTATTCAATCTAAACTATTCAAAGTAATTACAATTTCAATTTAAAGCAGAACATTTGGAAATTGGATCTATGAATTAGAATTGAAAACTTTGCTTTTGTACTTCTTTAGTTGCACATAATCAACAATTCTAGTTGGAATCTTAAAAATAATCAGTTTTTTTTTTGTGGAATATGTATTTCAGGAGGACAGCCCGAAAAGTTAATATCAAAAGTGTGAGAAAACAAACAAAAAGAATAATAATAATTCTGATTAAATTTTACAAAAATTAAGTCTAAGTACGTAGCTAGTATAATTAAGTAGTTTATATTAACTAAGCTTCTAGGGATTAGCAGGCTTGGCATATGCGTTTTACAAACAACAAAAAAAAGGGGGTAGAAAATTTTGCACTACATAAACAAACAGAAAGTAATTAACTAAAAACTAGAGACGCGTATTCTCCACACTCAAAGCATCTTCATCCACATCATCCTGAATGGGTCCATTTTGTATGATTTGTATGCTCTGGCGGTGTTGCTGTTGGTGGTGATGTGGCAACTTCATATGCAGCGCCTCCAAGGCCTGATCCAGATCAAGACGCTGACGACTATCACTCTCGCTGCCATAGCTGTGCCGCTTAAGGCCATTGCCCGGATGGTGTTGCTGGTGCAGATTGTGCACACTCTGGCTGCGACTGTCTTGGCCGCCAGCGGCAGCATTCTCATATGTGGTCATCACATAGCCATTGCTATACAGCGAGTAACTGCTAATTGCCGGCGAGGTGGCTAAGCTAGTGATACTCTGATACGTTTTCATTGAATATGCATCACCTACGAATTACAGAATGACACAAAGAACGTTCAAAATCTGTAGGGAGAGCGCAGAGTACGCTGAAGCAGGTGGATGGGTGGTACAGCGGCGGACCATGGTGTTAGACAAATGTTACAGAGAATGGACAATGAACGCTGGAGGAGTTTTGGAAAAGGGCCACGCATTAAGATCAGGGACCATAACTGTTGAAACTTTGAACATAAAAATTATTTGTATTTTTAATTAATTGTTTTAGTTGTTATTTAGCCTTGTGGAACTTTGATGCACTTTTAAAAAGTAATCTTTATGAGTTCCATAACTGTTATTTTCGGTCCCTAATCAAATTAAGCAAATGATCTGGAGATGAGAATGTATAGTAACGAGTATATACAACAGCGTTAGGTTAGAGAATCTTTTGGTAAACCTAATTAGAACCCATTTCCTCACTCTAAACCAACAACAACAACAACGACGAAGACTTTCGCTCCCTTTCTTCCTGGAAACTTTTGTAAAATCTACATAAATTTATTTTTAAATATATTTACAAAATGAAAACAACAAATCGCACATACAAATATACATATGCCATAGGTACATATACATATAATAATAAACAAGACTTTGTACATAAAAGGGAGAATGCAACACCAACAAATCAGTTTCAGGTTCAGTTCTGGGGAACTTTTTGTTTCTTTTCTTTTGGTTTTTGTTTACAAAAAGAATTAAATAAAATTATAAATAACTTGCACCGCACAATTTTATTTTTAGGGGGGATTAGTTTAAGATTTAAAGAAGCAAGCATTAGTAATTATTTTTATACAGGAAGCAATTTGTTTTGGGGAGTCCCAAGAAAAGAAAGAAATAACTCACCCGTGGCGCATTCAGATGTCTCATAGGACACTGTCGATTGTACCTCAATGGCATTTTGTTCTTGTCTGAAAATAATGAAAGAATTTTTGAGTTTATATTACAAAAGTTTCCAGAAACAGATTGATTGGAATAGAATTTGTAAACTAAGGAACAATTGAAGCCAAAGCAGCGGACTGCCTGCCGAACTTTAGAATGTATGAATAGGAGAGTTCAGAAACGTAAGGAAATCGGCTGGAATAACACAAATACAAATTTGCGTCCTCTCCATTTGGTCGGCCCCTCTTCGAGAAACAAACACAAAAATACAAAATTGTGATATTACATTATGTTAATGCAAATGCATAATTTTAGGGGACAAAAAAGTGCCTTCCCCCATAGTTGCAGCCTGTGTTAATGTATAGAATTAAGCACGGTTGTAAATTTGAGTTTGTACTGACTCACTCTGGCAAGCGATTTTGCTTTTATTTCTAAATTTCTTCCTTAACTCAACTCTAAAGTAACGATGTGAGTGTAAAGACACATGTATATAAATGACCTGCGTTGGTCACAAGGGTGGTTTTTCACACAATACATGTCACGTGCTTTCCACCTGATGACTTCTTCAAGTTGTGTCTCGGCTGTACTGATCCTTGTCACTGCCGCTATTAATATTTAATGCTATTACAAAAATTGACATGTTTATGACATGGCTGAGTTATCTAAATATGAGATTTACACTACGTGTGGGCCGTGTTGAATATCATGTTTAAGTTTGAAGCCCCGTACTCAGAACGACAGCAAATTCCTTTCGTCACAGTATTTCATATAATTTGAAACGACTTGTTTTTGTTTTGATGCTCATGTGCTGTTAGAAAGTGTTTCTATTTATGTGAAATACTGTGACGAAAGGAATTTTCTTTCGTTCTGAGTACAAGCCTTGAACAGTTAAAGGAAAAAGAATAAAACTTTAACGTGGACCCACTTTTTAACATTGGTGTAGTTACTTTTGGTAATGTCCACACCATTCAGCTACTCACCACCATTGAAACAGTACATGGTTGAATCAGGGTATTCATCTGGGACCTTTGTTCTTTAGTCTTTTCATTGACAACATTCCTCATGTCTTGCTTCGCCCACACGCTTTGATGTAAGCTGATTACAGAAAACTCTGATTGTGTTACAATGATACCCGATGTTTACTTAAACTCTTTTCTTTGGTGTTCGGTAACATGTATGACTTTCCATCGTTTACTGCCTTATTTATATGACTATACGATTGATGACAAACCTCTGAAACTCATTTATTTATTTATGTCCCCAAGTTTTCAATAATCATATATGAGTCATCGCCAACAAAGCTTTGGATGTTCTATAATTTATCAAAAGTTGGTTAAGGAATTTAACGATCCTAAGATACGAAACTTTTATGCATCTCATTGGTACGACCAATTCTTCCATATGGGTCATGTGTTTTGAGACCTTATTACAAATAAAATCTCAGAACCAACTTCAATACGTTGAAAAACCGTTTTTAATATTCGCCTCAACTGAGATCACAGCAACATCATCTACGAACTTAGGATCTACCATCTTTTAAGAACCGCCGGATGTGGCATTATGTGCTTTTCATTCACAAACTCTTGTCAGGTGATATTTGCTATAGTGCTCTGTTAAGTCAACTAAATATTGCTATTCCTTTGCGTTGTACCAGAAATATCGCTCTGTTTAAACTTGATCTCGAGTTGACCACAATCCACACATAGTGTTAAATATCATATTCACAAGACACAACCTAACCCATAAACATGTCTCATTTTGTAATAACATGAAATATATTTACATTGAGTGACAAGTGTGCACGTGACACCACATGTGAAGAGGCCCAGTTGTGGAAACCCGATCATTTATATACACATTTTGCCCTACAAGCACATCCGTAGCTAAGTTAGATTTAAAAGGTGAAATTTTTAGAACAAACGCATCACTAAACTACAACCGTGCTCATTTAAAGGTGTATAGTTCTTTACACTCTTTGCTTTATCTACAGCCTTGCCTAACAAATTATGTTCATTATCAGGCCTGTTCCGGTTTTCACATATTTTTTCGATTTCAAATGCAAACCAAAATCGAACGATTTGATTTAAGTTGTTCTGGTATTCGAACGATTTGCAATTCGAGTGTTTCATTTCGAAAATGTTCCCTTTCACTAATTTTTCAACTGAATATGCTGCAAACAAAAAAAAACACACGGAAAAGTCAAAGAAGTTAATAGTATTTTAATAAAGCTGTTTAAGATATCGTTTTTATTTTTAATGGAATCTTTTTATAATGTTTCAAGCGTTCCATAAAAAAGTGAAAACCGGAACAGGTTGAACAAAAAATGTGAATTTGATTTGGCTGGCACAGAACAAAATGCAAGCTTTTCATAAAAATTATTTATTTTTAAATAACAAATTTTTTTTTAAAAGAATGTGAGATTGCAAAAAGTATCTAAATACACTAAACCAGCGATGCCCAGCCGTATGCTCTTTGGGTACGTTTTGTTATTGTAATTCCACCAAACATATTAAATCAATGATCGTATACATGCAGGGCGCGAGGCACACAAAACGACACACACGCTAACGATTTCGTGTGTATGCGACGCGTAGAACAAAAACCGGTTTTGTTCTCTTCTTTGATTGGCGTTTGCGAGCGCAAGCAAACTGACCAACAACAATTTCATTATTGGTATTGGAGCTTATCTTTGTGAGTATTGGTGAGTGCTCTGTCGTATGCAGCTTTTGGGCATGCCTGCACTAAACATTGCTACAAAAATAATTTTACGCCGTTATTTGGACACCATCAAGTGTAAAAAAACGAATTTACTTTTGAATTCATCCACTCCGAGCAATGTGAATTTAAATCGAGTAAATCTATCGAATTGTGAAAATCGTAACAGGTAACCAAATCGAATTCGAGCAAATTAAGTGAAAGTGAAAACCGAAACAGGGCTGTATGATCCATTTCGTAACTTGTGTCTCAATTATAATTTGTATTACCATCTTTTCTCTGTGCACTCTTCTTGTTTAGATCTAAGAAATAATTTATTTAGACCTGTTCTCGTTTCCAAAATAGGTTGATTGGAAGTGGTGAGATTTGTGATTTCAGAGAAACGATTAGAGGATTCGGACAACACGATTTACCATCAAAAGGTTCGAATGAAGATAAATGAGTCTTCGAAGTTAAAAGCCAAAGAACACAGAACGTTTTTGGAAGCAAGACAATTATCAGACAATTTATCAATTCCGATTTCTTATGATGATGATAAAAATCTAAAAGGGGGACAAGTCTGATTCTTTTTTAATCGTTCCCTGCAATGTTATACAGAACTTTGGCAAATTATAAATTAATAAAAAAAGTATTATCGACAATTTATCAATTCCGATTTCTTATGATTTGATAAAAATCTAAAAGGGGGACAGGTCTGATTCATTTTTAATCGTTCCCTGCAATGTTATACAGAACTTTGGCAAATTATAAATTTATAAAAAAAAAGTAGAGCAGTGACTGCATTCCCTAAGCAGCAGTCATCCTCCCGTTCCCATACTTTGCGGTCAATGAGAGCAACGATAAGATGTCACAGGGAGGCTTCGTTCATCAGCTGTTTTTAGCTGAATGAGGAAGCTGCCCACGTTTTTCGATGAGCGTTGCCTCTTGTATCTGCTCTATATTATTTGCGAACTGCTCTATATAGTTCTGCATCAGAGACGCTTTCGCTCTCATTCCTTCCCTTAAACGTTCTGGGTTCTGTTTTTGTGGAGCTAAGAAGGCTTTCTTCCTTTTCGATTCTGTATTGCCTAAGGAACTCGGCAGCTGATCTTGCCTGCTCCCACTGGCGATACGGGATTGTCTCCCCAAGCTTTCGCTATGAGGAATTTGGTGAAAGGAGAGTATTACAACTATCTTAAACTGTATTTACACTTGTCATAAATCACTAGTGATTTTCGTATAAACCCTTATATTTCAAATGGAAACTGCTTGAATTTATATGTGAAGTGGCACAAAACAGCTCGATTACTAGTTCAGATGTCGAAAGTAAAGCGAATTGAAACCGACTTCAAAGCCAAGTAGATTTGAGCAGTTGGTTCCAAATCGATCAAATTCACCATCTGATCTAGCAACCGACGATATACTTTTCACTTTACATATGAATTTATACAATTGGAACTGGAAATGACAACGTTTATACCAAAATCTCTAATGATTTCTGTGTCACCCCCGAATATATAATAGGTAAAAAATTCGTCATTTCATTGTGAGTTTGCTGTCAAAAAACTCATATGAGAAACTCCAACTTGCTATTTCTCATTATTCAGAACATTTTTTAAACTTCTCATATGAGAGCTTTAACAATACCCATAACTAAGCCCAACACAGACACAACAGCAATCAATTCCTATAGACCTCCCTCAACCCGTGCACTAGCAAACTCTTAGACAAGATAATATCAAAGACAATACATATAATATCTATAAATCTTTGATAATATCTAAGAATATTTAGTGGTATGTCACCACCAACATTCTCATTCAGCAAAATATAGTAAATACATGAAAGATAAACAACCCTACAGTATCATATCTTTAGATTTCTCTAGACTTTGATTTATATTCCGTACTAAACGAATGGAAAATGGGAACAAACATTTACAACAATATATAAACCCCTCACATTTTGAAACTTCTGTGTATTCCCAATGCATTTGACATATAATATTTGAAAGGTCTTAAAGAGATCTCTCCAAGGGCAAAGACATCTGTTAGACAAAACCTAACAAACCCTTTTAAATAATTTTTTTGCATTTAATCTCGGTTTTCTTGTTTAAATGCTTATCTTCCAATATAAAAGATAACCAAATTTTGTTATCACTTTCCGCTATTTGAAAAATACCGAGTATAAAGTGTTTACCTTGATATCACATCTGTTATGACTTGTTTCTCCGTATCCGTATAATCATTACGTCTGCGTCCAATTTTCTTCTCCATATCGGCCTCCACAAAGTCACCCAAAATGCGTGAGGGAAACTCATTTGATTTGGCTGGCGGTGGAACATCTAATTTCAAATCTTTTAGCTTCTTCATTACGCGTTCGAGTGCCTGGATGGCATCATCATCGTTGTAACCGAAATTTTTATGCAGTTTTACTTGCAAATACTCAATAATGGCGTCCATATCCTTAAGACGGAGCAGTTCGTCCTTGTGTAGATACAAAATGGTAATGGCCATGGACAAAATGATACGATCTCCGTCCAACAGAAAGACGTCCCACACTCGCAGACTGAGACTAAAGGGCACCTTTAAAACACACAAACATCTTACATTTTCTTATCTATTACATTCCATTGAGTTCGCTTACCCTTTCCACAAAGACCACAAAGAACCA
Organism: Lordiphosa magnipectinata; assembly: GCA_037044535.1. Classification (NCBI taxonomy): domain Eukaryota; kingdom Metazoa; phylum Arthropoda; class Insecta; order Diptera; family Drosophilidae; genus Lordiphosa; species Lordiphosa magnipectinata. The sequence continues at coordinate 1,892,979 of JBAMBO010001658.1, read as the reverse complement.
TTTAATGGCATACAACAGGGCGTCCACATTGTGTTTGGTGAAATGTTTATGCAATTTACGCATTATCTTGGACAGAATGCGATCATGATGATCGATGAAACGTGTCAGCTTTGGAAAACCCTCTATGAACAGGCCATGCATGCCATATTTCTTATCCGTTATCAGAGCATTCAAGGCCCAAAAGGCCTCCTCCTCCTGCATGTAGAGCAGCAGCACACCAGCCACACAGGCCATGCCCTGGCAGTAGCCCAGCTCCGAATTGTATATGCTATAGGCATTGAGCACATTGAACAGGGAGCACTGCTTCACACTGTATCGCTCCCTGTAGGCAAGATTATCGCGAAACTGACGATTGACATCCGCATCGATTTGACGCGTCTCTGTGGAGTACTTTTTGGCCAGTTGCAGCATGCGTGGATACACACCGGGATTGTGTTCAATGGAAGTCTGGACATTGAGCAACTGCTTCCAGGCGGGCCAACGCATACGATCTGGTATGCCCTTGTAGACACGCTTATGCAGCTTCTCGGGCGGAGGTGGCCAATGGTGAAGCATTTTCATCCATTTTTTATCACGTTCCAGTTCGATTTTGGTGCGTTGTACCTCCTGAGAGTCACGGGTGGTGGGCAGGCGGGAGTCGTGCATGAAGCCATATCTGCAAAAGGAGTTTGGAGTTAGTCAATTGGACATGGCAATGGCAATATCGAGCTCACTTGTCGGTTATGTGGTAAATCTCAAATGTGGGATTCTCCCACGAGTCCACCACATTGCTGGGATCCAGGCCCAATTCATAACGCTTGAAGATGTCTTCGCGCTCATCTTCGGCACGCTTAACCAAAGCCTCTTGCTGTTCACCATCCGTCATCATGGGCCAGGCGAAGCGGGATGGGGGGGAGGAGGAGTAGAGTCTTTGGTTGGGGAGCGGCTGGTTGTGCTTCTGCTTCTTGACTCACTTGGCGATAGCGCGAAACTGTTATTTGATAAAAACAAAAGACCACAGCATTAATATTTACATATGAAAAGCAACTCACACATTCAACCACTTTCACACACATACACAACCACTTACATACATACATAAATATTTCAAGTAAATCGATTACACTGAGGGATTTGTTTGTTTGCAACAACAAAAACTAAAACAACAACTACAAAGTCACTTAAGTGTCCCTTTAAATGACGTGATATACCGTTAAAGTCTACAAATTCCACACAGCATCAAAAATTAAAACGCCCCCAGATTTTAGGCTGCGTGTACGAGCGTTGTGAACGAGAGGGGGGGAGGGGAGGACAAAGATGAATTTCTATGTGACATCACCGATATCTAGCTCTATATATATTTATGCTAAACACTTTTAGATGTGCTTTATCTGTGCCTAACTTCCTGTTTTTGCTGCATTTTTTTTGTTTTTGTATTTTGTCAACACTCACACACACACGACACACATAAGAAAGAGAGGAAAAGAAAATAAGAGAGTTCTTTAGCTTTCACTGTGACATGTTTTTCTTTGTATTTCAACTTAAACACTTTAATTTAGTTACCATTTAATTTTGTTATTTTTTTAAATATTTTTTATAAACAAATGCACTGGTTTAACGTGTTAAATGTTTTACTTTTGTATATTTTTACCCAGCTTTGCATGTTTCAGACCACAACTAGGGATGTGAGTAGCGGCTACTAGTTACAAATTAATTTTCGATAGTCGGTACCCGATAGTTAATACTCGCATCAGCTTCGGCGTTTCTCAACACTGGCCAATTACTGAATATTCCCGCGAAGTGTCCCTCACGGTAATGGTCCATTGGTGTTGGTATTGGTCACTGATGGTGTATATTGTTGAGTCTTAGTCTTTCAATTTTACAAAGTTTGCCAAATTCTTTCTTTAGGATTTCTTCGCGGTTTATTTTTATAGATGAGATATCGATAAATACCGATAACTCAAAACCCAGGGACGAATAACAGCATTGGGCATCTTCCTACAACCATTTTTTTTTGCCACGGATATTGTGTATGTGTGTAGAATTAAATTTAAATTGCATGAAAACTGTTCGAATTTGTTTATAAATGAGTGGAAATGTGTAGTAAACAGTGCGGCACACTGTTTGATATTCGAGAAATCATGCAACCACAGTAATTCCATTGAAAATCGCTCCAAAAAGTGCGTACAATTTTTTTCGCCTGGCTAACAGTGATAAAGAGGGGGAAGAAGGAGACGCATAAAGATAGAAAACCAAGTTGTAGCTGTGATCAATCACTCAAATGTAAATTACGTTTAATTTGCAGGCGAAATCGTGCGAAACTAACAGACGAATCAGACTCTCTGTCCATTAATTTGAATCCAGCCAAGTGAGTGACATGGTTTCCACCCGCCAAATGTGCGGCAGTGCCGGAGCCGGAACTGGATCTTGTACGGATTCGGCTGCACCGGAGGAGGCAGCCACACGTACCTCTGTATTGAGACGCACCAATCAGCTGCAATCATCGCCAGCCAGTTTGGCCTTCTCGGCCAGCGTGGTAACGCGTCATCATTCATACAACATACAAATCCAACGGGAAGTTGTAGCTACAGAAGTCAGTTCGCCATCAGCAGAATTAGCTCCCGCTGTCAATTTCCTGGACCTGCCCACAGAGATTATTCAAAAGACTCTGGGTTACTTGGATTATAAGAAAATCTCAAATCTCAGATTGGTAAGTGTCTGCTGCCTTCCCTGCCTACCCCCTACTCTGTTCCACAAAGTCTCCTATTAAATCAATAAAAAGCAATTTGCCAAGTACAAGCAGTAGCCTGAGCGTGGGATGGGCTTAGAACCCAGTTATCCAACTACCTGCATGCACTTGTTCTGGCTGGTTCGTGTTACTCTTCTTGTTTTTGTTGTTGTTGTTGTTGCCATATTTATAATGTTTTTTGCCACTCAAAGTCAACGCCGCCATCAGCCATCATCGGTCGCTGTGCGTTGTTTCTTTATTTAAACACATACCCTTGGGCACATGTGAGGTGAGGGCGAAAGTGAGGATGTGGATATTTATAACTTGGTCATGGCTTCTGAAGCGACCTCCTGCAAGCGGCTAAAATGCACATGCATAGACATATTCCCGAAATGCCTATAGTTCTCCATTTTAATTAAATTTCAGTAAATGGTGATGGGCAGCACCTCACTTCTTTGCCCCTTTGTGTGGCTTCGAACTTAAATTGATCAGATATATACAGTGTATATTATACACACTTTGTACAGAGTTCTTGTTTTATTTCTATCAATTCGTGAGTCCCCCAAAGTACCTGTAATTTGCACGCGGGCACGAAGTATAAAAATTTCGACACGCGCTCATCTCTATTTTGGACAAAATGCTCTCTAAATGCTGGAATTAGAAATACACCGAAATATTTCTTAATAATTCCTCTATTCATCTCTTATTACATTCCGATTAACTCTAGATCTGGGCATGGTGGAATATTATGAGATGGGGTCGTCGAGCTTGCGTTACAATTGTTATCGATGTGGAATGATTTGTCTTTTCCTATTTGCTTTTAATAGTTTTCCCGCTTAAATCCAGCTTGCCTTAGACTTAACCAGTGCGGTGTGCAGAGCTCGCAAAAAACTGTTAACACTATCAGCGTGTCTCCAAAAAAACTGTTCTGTTACAGACACAACGAAAAGAGGATGCAAAAAGACACTTCCAATTCTGTTTTGCTCAATAGCTGTATTCGCTTAACCAAAGAGCGCTTTTTTCGTTTCTGTTTTGCTCATGTCTTTCACTGACCGTTTTGCCGAGAACCGACTTCCAAAGTGTTTTTTACAAATGTAAGCGTGGTTGTGACTGGTATGCCTGTGTGTGTGTGTCTCAGTCAACGATATTTGTACATTAGCAGAAAATATTAGTTTTTGTAATTGCTTAATGCCTAAAAAACATATTTATTTAATTATGTACATTGTACATATGTAAGCCCATCGCCAACCTCGCGAACAAAACAAATAACACTTTTTGCTGACACTTTTTGTGTTCTGCTCATTGGAAGCCAGCTGACAAGTGTCCCTCTCTGTTGTTATTGGCAGACCGTCTCGTTTCCCTGCAGGGAAAGTGTCTCGTTTACAACCAGAAATATACCTGTCTCTAAAAACTAGCAACTGGTTGCACTTCCTATCCAAATCAATGTATTTAAGTCGTCCATTTTACATAGGCATATAACAATTGTCCCCGGCAGCAGCCATTTGCAACCAGTTTAATGCCAGATGACATAGGCGGTAGAATATCGTCCCCTGCAGCAGCCATTTTCAACCAGTTAAATACCAGTTCACCTTTGAGTGTTCCTTATGACAGTCTGTTTATGTCGCTGCGCAATATAACAGTATATCGAAATCTGTCGGTCAACTCACTGATCATCAATTCGTTTGCAACCAATTAAAGTTAAATTGGATTACAACTAGCTCATATTAGTATTGTAAACGAACATTTCTTCGAAAGCTGTATTAGCTTGTTGTTGCCCAACTCACCAGAATCTAGCTATTTTGCTACCAGTTATATTCTACTTGTATTCCAACTAGGTGTAGGACAGTTTTGTTTTGTTACTAGTTGACCATTTCTCTGCAGGGCATTTTCAACCAGTTATATAACATTTGACCTTTGTGTATTCCCAATGACAATCTGATTATGTCGCTGCTCCGTATAACAGTACATCGAAATCTGTCGGTCAACTCACTCAGCACCAATTCGTTTGCAACCAGTTAAAGTTCAATTGGATTACAACTAGCTCAAATTAGTATTTCACTCAGAGAGAGAGAAGTAAAAAATAAGCTTTAGGTCAATAAATTGAAGGAGCATTTAGGCCTGCTGTCAGGCACCTCTTAGCCAAAGCTTTAGTTCAATTGTATCCGGCTGAAAAAAGTTTGAATATTGCTGGCCAAGCTAGACGTTTCCCTTTCCTCTTAACATGTCTAAATGTCTTCCTGCATGTCTACCAATATGATGTTCAATACTCTTAATGTTCAAAATTGTTCACGTAAGCCTCGCTGCAGCTCAGGAGGAAAGGGGTTTTCAGCGATTAGCAGCTTTGTTTTAAGAGGTGTATATCCAAGTGTCTTGCTATCTTGTTTTAAGAATCTGGCTTTCTGGAAAGCCACCGTCTCTGTTTGGTACACTGTACAATAATCAGGAAGGCGGAATGATATGTTTAGAAAGATTTTTCCTCTGGCTTTGGCTTTTCGCTTACTATAGGGGTTACTATAGGGGTTATAGACTAGAGCCAGCTTACAGCGGCTTAGACAATAATACAAATGAAGAAAATGTTTCTCAAGCAACAACCACCACAAGAAATGGAAAGAGAAACCCGATTATTGCCTTGTGTGTGTGTGAGTGAGTGCTTGTGGCTGTCTGATGCACACGAAATCATTCGTCGCCCACAACAAAATTTCCAACCATATATAATTGCGTTCGAGAGGCATAGCAGAGAAAAAGAAAACATACTAAGTTGTTGTAGCAACTTACTTCTGCTTGTGCTTTGCGTGCCTATACGCGCGACTATAGCTATGGGCAAAACAACGCATGACTCATAGTGCCCTTTGATTCAACTTGGTTCAAGATAATCAAGTCTAAAATTGTTTTGATTCGAGTTAGTCAGCTTATATTTATAATGAATCCAAACAGATCAAGCTCCTGTGGTTCCTTAGTTTACGACAAGTCAGAAAATGAGTCAACCTAAAAAATCTTTAGTGAAACAATTAGAAAGCGAAAGACTTGAAGAAATCCGATAGGAGCCCCCTCCTGAGATGAGAAGACCAGCTGCGGCAAGGGCAATACATTGCCAAGCATAGTGTGAGTAACTGAAGCCTGCTCAAGCAAAACAGAAACAGAAAGTTGAGATACTAAAATCGGACCGAAGTAGAAGAAGAAGAAAGATTAATATAGAAGAAGATAGTGGTAGCTCGTTCTTTATAGTTCTTCCAATTTTGCATATTCTAAGTAGCTTTCTAATGTCGATTTTAGGTTTGCATCTGCTGAATAGTCCAAATAATTTTCATCATACACATCAAATTTCTACGTGTCGACGGTTTCCCTTTCATGGAGTCAATTTCAAAACATTGGCTACAAGCTGTATCAAGGTATCGCCAAACTTCTTTACTTCCAAATCTGCAATTAATTGAAAATATTGTTTCGCGATTTTGAACACATGTTTTTGAGATTCAGTCTATGAACCCCCATGAGCTATTTGAGTGGATCATAATTGATCTTGCTGCTTTGTTGATCTGATCTGGTCTGAGTCATTTCAGATAGATCATATAGATCATGCCTCATGTCATGAATCAATAATTCAAGGGGAAGCTCGTTTAAGGTGTACCTGTACTGTACAGTCTGTTGATGATTCGAACAACCTTTTTGCATGATTTACGAGCAATGGTTCCTTTTTTAATCACAGGGCTTACTCCGTTAATTTTAGGAGATACAAATTCGGTAATCTTGTACTTTCTGGTGAAAAGTATTAGTTTATCTCATACAAGTTCAAATAGGATGTCGCTTTGGTAAAAATGATCCATTGATCCAAATGATTTGTAGCTGATTATGTTTCACCACGCATACCGCGCAGCCGAGAAAGTACCTTCCTCCGAGCATTAACACTACCAAGTTGCAGTTTTACCGTCCTGCTGTTTAGCAATTGGACCGATCAGCTGCATATCCACTGCCAAATATGCCAAGGCAGAGGTGATATCACTAGTTTTGACGTTAATACTAAAGAATAATCTCTTACTTCATTCCTTAAGGCTGTAAATCTACCTCAGGAGGGCCTCTCTTAACATCTCAAGAGTTTTAAGAAAAATCTAGTATAGGCTTTTCAGCCTAAAGTAGTTAAGTGTGACAATGTTGACCATTTTAGAGGGTAATCGAAAGTCGCTAAACAAAAGAGGATAACCACATTTGCTTGTTTGAATTTTTAGCTGCTGTTTTCGGTGCCAAACTCTCGTCTCCCTCCTATGTCTTCTTAACATCTCAGTGAGTCCTCTTTATCTACCTACAAACGTAATCTGATATACAACATACAAAAACTGGAACCGAGGGTAGGGGTAGGGGCAGCTCCTCTACATTGTAGATGCGGGCACTGGAGACAACAAATAAACAAATTGTGTATTCTGAAATCTAAATCCAAATTTGCTCTCCAATTTGCATTTTACAGGTGTCGCATCGCATGAACGATATTTGCATGACCATGCTAAATGGTGCCTTCTCCAGGCAAATCAAGACCACGTTCAAGCGCTTCCAGTCCATAAAGGCAAATATGCCACGTCGGGAATCGGCCAGACGCAACCATCCCTTGGCCTGTGAGTGTGACATCATAGAGACCTGCTACATGCGACTCTCACTGCTGCAGATGTCCATGGGCAAGCATATCGAGCGAGGACATTGCTGTTTCTTTCCCGGAGCCGTAAGTGAAGGAAGCTTCCCGTAGTTAAATCCGCTTGTAATATACCATTTGTTTCAGATACTGGACGAGGTGCACTCGATTCTGAATTATATCAGTATTACGCCCAAACTGCAGCGCCCCTATAGAGTGACCGATGAACTCTTTGATCTCTCAACCATGGCGATGGAGTACTTTAAGGATCGCATTGAGCCCACATTGCCTGGTCTGGCGTATTTTAACAAGGACTTCTTTCAATTGCCCACCACAACCAAGCGGCGTAAGCTAGACTCAACATCTTCATTTAAGCTTATACTTAATTGGCTGATTCTCCCCATTATTAGCCACTTTGGCCATCACCTCAGATCTGGAGGATAGCACTAATAGCAGCTCTCCACCCCAGAATCATATGGTACTGCGTAAGGGCATACGGAAAATCAAGGAGGGCATGAAAATGTACAACAATCAGCTATCGGTGCTGCGCACCGAGTTACGCACCTGCAAGCGCAAGGCCGCCGAGCAGAGCAAACAGCTGACGGAGCAACAGAGTCTTCTGGCCGAACACCAGAAACAAACGCTGGAATATGCCAATCGTTTGGATGAGAATGACAAGAAGAATGAGGAAATGGCACGCAAATTCTCCACCTTGTTGCAGGTAAGGAAATTTGTAGGGCCTTTTAATAGGTAAACAGAAAGCCAGATATCCTTGGTCTTTATTGACGAATCTTTGGTTTGAGGTGACTAGAAAGACGTGGTGTAAACTTCAGTGCTTTTAACTAACTGCCCTTTAAATGAAAGCAATCTTTCAGTCGCGTGTGTCGCCTTGCGCCCTAAATGGATAAAGATCTGGGCGAAACATTGAAGGGAACATTGCAAAGTAGTATGTATAGGACAATTAATACTGCCGTCTACAACGTCATAAAAAATTTAAACGGGCAAGTTCAAATTTGAGGAATCGTATCTACAGACGGAAACATACTTAAGATCACATTGAAGAGCTTCAACATCTATAAGTTTTATAATAGATTTAAAGGCCGCGAGGCGAGCGCTAACTACGCATAAGCAACATTTTTGTTGCTTTTTAATTTGCCAGAGACATAAGAGAGAGAGAGATGATGTTGTTGTTGCAATGTAATTGTTGTTGCTTTATGTAGGCTTATGGCGCGCGTGGACCGTATACGCGCGAGCTATTCCTTTGCGCAAAGCAACGAGTGCGTGGCTTGCGGAATAGGTTTGGGCACACCTGGATTAGATAATACGAATAAAGTAGGCAAATGATATCATTAATCAATATTCTAAATAGCAACGTACACGGTACACTCCCTTAAGGGAGGCCAGATGTTGCTACGTAAGCGCTAGAACGTTTGCCATTAGTACGCACTTTATACGATTGACCATCAAGATACGATTCTATACAATTGAGGATGAAAGAATGAAAGCCAAGCTTGTGAGAGATTACTTTCTGTAAGTTGCAGATAAAATTGTGTGCGTCTTTTGTTGCGTGAACGGCAGATTGTTCCAAATATTTATATACACAACATTTTCGTGGTGCTAATGCTCCCTTGCTCTTATGGATATTGGCAGATTTATAGCTTTTTTTCCAATATTCGTGAAATTTTGAAATCCACATTCTAAACTACTTTTCATACGGAAATCCACCGTAGGTATAACTGACACCTTCTATAAAACGTAATAAAATTTGACTGCAAAATGCTAACGTTTACACGAAAATCGACTCGAAATTCGGAACAGGCCCTAATTTGATTGTTCTATTAGGGGGAATTCAAGCCAAAAAAGTCTGAAATATCAATTTTTGCTTTAAAACTCGAATAAATTTATGTTCCTTTATTAGTTTTGATAATTCCCGTAAGCAGAACCTTTCTTCTCATTTTGGGGAAACTTTTTTTTAATTTGTTTTACATTTGGCACCTATGTATAAATGCGGAAATTTTGAAGTAGCTTTAAAATTTTGGATGAAAATTTATATCAATTTGCAAAGGATATAATTTAGTCCAGAAGTTTGCAACGCATAGAAATATTTATTTCCGACCCCACAAACTATATATATTCCTGATCAGAGCGACGAGCTGAGTCGATTTAGCTTTGTCCGTCCGTCTGTCTGTCTGTTTCTACGCAAACTAGTCTCAGTTTTGAAGCTATCGAGCTGAAAATTTGCACAGAGTCTTCTATTTACTGCACGCTGCTAATATGTGGGAACCGACCGGATCGGAGGACTATATCTTATAGCTGCCATAGAAGATATTGGTCAAAAAATGGGTCTTAGTGAAAAAAACTTTTTTGTTTTCAATGTTAGCGTCTTTAAGCTCGGCCATTATTAATATTTAAGGCTTTGAAACAGATTTGCAAATTTTGGTCAAAATCGGATGACTACATCTTATAGCTGCCATTGGAACCATCGCCCGGAAAATGGGTCTTAGTAAAAAAAATGTTTTTGTTTTAAATTTTATAGTTCTTAAACTCAACGATTGTTAGTTTTATTTGTTTTCAAAAATATTCCCGAAATTTGTTCGAAATCAGATGAACCAACTGTCGAAAAATGGGTTTAAGGGTCGATTTCTCTACTTCCAGATAGCTGCTATGTGTCAGATCAACTTTCAATTTACTCTGTTATTTGTTAGTTTATTCGATAAATAGCTCTATGTAGAAGATGTGAAATCGGCCCTTAGTTAGAAAGTTTTCTGATTTTAACTCTGATATTTCAAAAACAGCATTTGTAAGGGCTTAAAAACTTCGGCTCAGACGAAGTTAGCTTGGCCGTCTCGTTTTTTTTTTTACTTCGAAATTGCTGTGAAAATGGTTAAAAATTTGTTGAGATTCGGTTTTTGAAAGCTATGAGCTGGAAAATTGGTGTGAAGATGGTTAATATAGAATTGGACAAATTGTCTGGGTTTCGAACCATTTTGGAGCCGGTTCAGAACTGCTTTCCTGGTAAATCTATAAATTTTTATAGTTTAGAACAGAGATGGGCACGTCGCGACGTTCCAATGCACACGAGGCAGCGCGCGCTGCCTCGTGTGCATACGACTCTGCCGCGGCCGACTGCACTAAATCACACGTACGCTATAAGCATTGAAAGCTATTTATAGAACACGAATGGGTCGCACGCAAATTGTGCTTGTATGCGTGTGAAAAGTGTGTCGATATGTGTGCATGCCCATCTCTGGTTTAGAAGTTGTTTCGTTTCCACTCTGAACTTAATGTTTGGAGCAGCTTGATATTAAAAGCAGTCCAATAGTGTGCATCTGATCCAAGTCTAATCAAATTCGTTTATAAACTTTCCCTCAACAAATATATTAAATTAATTAAATTTTACATAATTTTTTTTGTTATCTTCAGGAGCTCAACAAGTGCAAGACAGAGCTGCAATTTTGGCGTTCCAAGAGCCCGGCCGTATGCAGCTCCTGCAATCAGAAGGTGGCTCCTTTAGTGCCGCCCGAGGATTTCCAGGCTTTGGTCAATCAGGGTGTGGATCCGCAGCATATAATCATTAACGATGACACCGATGTGGAGAGCGATGTTAGCGCTTGCGAACTAAAGGAGTTTGCCTTTCCCGATGAATCTACCACAGCCAAATTGTTGGCTGTGAACACGGCCAGCAAGAATCTGAAGCGTAAATTTACGCCCGACATGGCGTCCACTTCGAAGGCAGCGGAGGAAAACGCTAAAGTGCAAAAAGAGGCAGCTGATGATGATGATGAGGCAGAAGAAGGTGCCGGAGCCGGTGGTGGCAATGGCATGAGTGGTTTTACCACAAAACTCTTTTACGGCAATCATCAGCGTAGCGGTGTTATTGTCAGTCCAGTGTCCATGAGAATGCCATTGCCCGCCACCCTGCTGACCGAGCAGGAGGAGCCGGAGGAGTCGAAGAAAGCACGTAGAGTACAAAAGGCCAATCGATGTGTAAATACGCATGGCAAACGCAGCAAATAAGCATTATACACATTAACATTTTACATACACACAACTTACATATTTTTTGCTACTTACAAAAACCTGCCTCCCCTCCGCCAACCAACCCCAAGAGGGAGCAGGGGGCATACACCGTAGTGTTAAAGAAAGAATCAAATTAAATATATATACAAATATATATTATTAATATCAAGTGCATTAGGCACTCTGATTATTATCATTATTAATTATTAATTATTATCATATACAACAAATTGTATCTGTATGTTCTTCGGTTTTAAAGTCCATCACAAAACAGAAATTAAGTAAAAATCCACAGACACACACAAACACACAGCCGAGACACCTAGGGGCACCACTTTCCCTTAATCACTCGAACACAAAACAAAACAGAAAGCAAAGAAATATTTTAAATAAAACTTTAAAAAAATGCATACAAAATCGGCAAACATTTTTTGAGAATTCTCTTCGTTACGCACTTCTCGGAGAAGACTAAAAATAACTCCAACGTGCACGCACGCACGCAATTAGCTAATGTACTTAGCAAGACCGACCAAAATTCCTTGGCGAGAGCAACGCTCGTGGTTTATATATATTTATATATATGTAATTGCTATCGTCTACTCCAACTATATAAACACACAGATATTGGATGCTGCTGCTCTGCCCTCAGTCATTGGTGGCGTCGTCTGCTTTAGGTGAGTAAAGCGTAAAACTTATTTATTGGTGGTCTTAGTTTTTCTTTTCCTCTGCCGCCAGACGGATTAGTCACACTCACGTAATCGATGCAAGACTACAGCGAAAAGGTTCAACTGATCCACAATGAAAAATTGGGCCAGTAAGTGGATGTGGGGTCAATTTAAATATATTTGTGCTCGAGAGGGATTGATGTGCCGCATTATTGTGAGACAAGTGGATTGTGTTAACAGTGCTTAAACAGATTAAAGGGATCTTTCGTGGAACTTAACAAAATGTCAAAAAAAAAGAACAAAGCTTTTTGAAGGAAAGAATTGTGAATTAAATGAAAATAATGGAATTTTTAAAAGTAAAGTAAATGGGCTAAAATTTAAAAACGGTGGCAAAGCAGTCCAGAATTATATCTCATTTTGAAAAAGGTCTCTTAAATTATAGTCTTTGAAAACATAAATATTTTTCACCGACCAAAATCATTATGAAGTATTGACTCGGTTCAACTTTTACTCAAGCCGCGTACTAAAAATGGTTAGGGCTGCAAAACGGATTAGTACTGAACAGTTTCGAACCCTAAATTCCGAACCGAACCCAACAGCGAACCACAGAACCACAAAAATGATTAGGCATTCAACAGGATCGGATCTGATATAGTCTACCGATTTTTGTTGAAAAACTGGTCAATATTGGATTTGCAAACACATGAACATGAGAAATCACACATCACATCTCAAACCTGTAAACAGCTTAAAGCTGCCGCATGTTTCTGGCCTTTTCAACTTGTAAATGTATTTTGTCAAATCAAAAAAGTAGCATAGTCAATCAATGGACCCATTCAGCAGATAATTTCGATTTGCGATTTGTGGGTTATGATTGTGATTGATCTGTAATCTTGCTGAGAACCCAGCCGAGTGCAAATATTGGTAGGGGATAGTTCCAAGGCGACACCTAAGTCAAGTTGATGATGCGGCCCGAGGGACGTCTTCCATGGACCCAGAGGTCAGAGGGATGTCATCGGCTAAGGCGTCTTCTGAGCCTGATTGTAGTCAATTCAGAGTCAAGTCTATTGGATTGGGCCACCAGTTGGTCATGATGCCTGCTGGTATGCATATTAATTTGGGCGCATAGTGGCAAAACATCTAATGGCCGTTTTCTCATGTTCATGTTTTTACTCAAATCGAAATCCATCTAGATTTTGCAACTAGGTGGTTTTTGTGCAATTGGTTGTCTCATGTAGATTGATTATAAATTCGGGGCCGGGAGGGCTGGAATGGTATAATACTAGGTTGGCAGCACCTCTGCACTCAGCTGATTATTGTCTTTTTTATTGCGCGCCAATTTTAAAAATTAAAGCAAGAATTTAACGGAGGAGGAGAAGGTTTTTCTTTTGGAACGACTTGTTACTATGATGGGAGATTAAGTGTAGTAGGTCTAAATCTATGTTCAGACAGGCAAATAGTTTGCACAAATTTTCATGAAAATTGGGCTAAATATGCCAAATTGTGGAACTTTCCGGCCATATTTGATCAAATTATTTGCGTGTGGAACCACAGTTAAAGTTTTTAATACTGTAAAGTCTTTAGTCATGGCTATTTTTATCAAAATTTAGCCAAATTATTTGGATGTGTAAACTTAGCTTAAGCAATGAACTAGGGGAATCAGAATGTGCATCTGTAATTTCAGCAATGTCTGCAGGTGTTTTTGTATATTAAGGGCACATTCAATATTTTCCATTTATGGTTTTCTTAATAACAATTCAGACTTTACTGTTTTTAGCAGCAGTTGTTTTTTGTTTTCAGATATTTTTCAGTACGAATTTCATTTAGATGGTTAGCATTGAACATGAGCAAAGCAAATGCAGCAAATCCACATAGATTTGCAAAAAAACCAACATGAGAAAACGGCCCTTAATTGCGATATAAAGTTGTATGCCTCACATACCAGGGAGCATACGCGATGCGCTGGAGTACTCGGCTTATAAAAGATTCTAGTTTCTTGAGTGTAGTGGAGCATGCCGTACCCCATATCGGAATCCGCCAAGTCCAGGAAATCATTATAATAGCCTTGTAAACAAGAATTTTGGAACGCAACGAAAGTAGAAGCCAGGCTGAAAAGCTCTAAAACTCGGCAGAAAGTTTAGTCCTGGGTTTCAGACCCCTTGTAATAACGGCTTAATGCCGAAACGAATTTCGGTTCTGGTACCGGTTCCGGTACGTCCCGATATGGATGTTTCTTAATAGCTTATTTGTTGACACAATTGATGTGATTTTATCACCAAGTTTCTTTTCCTGCAATATCATATATACGTCAGCTTTGTCAGCGCTTTCAGATGAACTAGTATTAGAACTACACTCATCATTAAACCTTGTGCATAAATATATATTAAAAGATTGATACAAGTATTTTTTTGCTCAGTAATTAGCGTTACGTTATACCTCGGGTCCGAAAATATGCTACATAAAAAAGCGTGGATTTCAAAAATGGATTTCCCTTGCTTTTCTTTGAACAAACGTTTTCGCTACAGGCCTTTTTTTTATATTTCCCATTTGCATTGTATCCAAATGTAATAAATATCACCCAAAACTAGATTTTCGGCTTGAAGTTTAGTTGTGGCCTCCTCCGCTGGCTTTAATATGCGTATAATTTCGCTGAGTCCCACACTTTCCGGTGCAGAAGAAAGTCGTTATCTGCAGCCGCAAAACTGGAGCAAATGTTGAAGATGTCTTTAACCAGCAAATATTTTAGCATCCTGTAGGTTGAACTCCATCGCGTGATCAAAACTACGATGCGCTCTGCAAAGGTAACAAACCGAAACTGTATTAACCGGTATTAACGTTTCGATTTCGTTCCGGTGTTATCGGTTCCATTAATAACGGTTTTCGGTTCTTAAAAGAAAATTTGTATTGGTTTCGGTACGTGATTTGAAAAGCTTTATTTCGGTTAACGGTTCCGATATTAAGCCCTGCGTGTAATATCTTAGGTTTGATTCGCGGACAGATTTCTGTACTTATTAAAACTAAGGATTTACGGTATTTATTTATTTATATAATATTTATTTGACAGAAATTCCTGGTGCTACAAGTGTATACTTAATGATTATTGCACCAGTCACAAAAACATAAGAATCAGCAAACAATTACTTAAATTGATTTGGTTGGGTACAAAATTAAGTTAACTTTAAAGTAGGTAGCCATTATGTACTTTTTCCATTCATGCTATATTTTCGCCTGAGCCTTTAAAATGTAATTTTTTACACTTCCATCACCCTTGAAAATGTAAAAAAAATTCAGATTTGATGTGATTTGGAATACTGGGGAAGCACGGGGCAATGAAACTCTAAAGATCATGGCTGAAATTTATTATTTTAAACTTTCTCCTTCGCAGACACCTGGTGGTCAGTCTTAGCATCGATCCCGGTGACACTTTGCTGGAGGAACGGCCTCTATTGGTTGCTCCACACTGGGAATGTGGCCAGCTGAAGTGTGCCCAATGCCTGCAGGAGTCGTATGTTATGTGCAGAAGATGTCAGATGTATCCCCTGTGCATGGATTGCCAGCAGCATGACGACTTTGAATGTGAATTCTTTGCCAGCGGAGCCGGTAGTCACATCTGCAAGAATCTGCTGGTGAAAAACTATGGCATATGTGCATTGTTAAAGTTACTTCTGTTACTGGAGGATCCCATGACCAGGGATGACTGTAAGATACTCATTGAGCGGGAAGTCAAGTTGGAGAGTTATCGCGAAGCCGGCGAAGGCATGTGGCAGGAGCATGAAAAGCTGGCAGTGCGTCCGCTTTTGGAAAGTGGCCTGGTCCAGGCTTTGCCCAGTCAGCAATTGTCGGCAGATGAGCTGCATGCACATTGCATACGCATCGATAGCCATTCCTTTGAGGTGACGGCGCGGGATGGGGATACGCTGAAAGGTGTATTTGTGTGCGGAGCCAGTTTGCCCCATCATTGTGTGCCCAATACGGTGGTGGCTCTGGATGAAGAGTTTAACATGAAGCTTTATGCAGCTATCAAAATTCAAGCTGGCGACATCATTTACAATTCCTATACAAATCCATTGATGGGCACCAGCCAGCGGCAGCATCATTTGCGCTTGAATCGTCATTTGGAGTGTAATTGCTACCGCTGCCTCGATCCAAGCGAACTGGGCACTCACCTCAGCAGCATGAAGTGTCGTGAATGCCCTGAGGGTTATGCCGTCTGTGAGATTGGTCCCAGTGGCAGTGGAGATTGGCTCTGCTTGAAGTGCTCTGCTCGTCTGCCGGCTGGTGATGTTCATGAGCTCTTGGCCGAGGTGGGCGGTGCTTTGGTCGATGCCAAGGGTGAGCTGCAGGCCTATGAAACGTTATTGGACCAAAACAAAAATCTTCTCCATCCCAATCACTTTCTACTGCTGGATATTAAACAGAATATAGCCAGCATTTTGAGAGCAGCGTTTCTAATGAACTCCATGTCACAGCCCGGAAAGACGCTATTGGCCCGTCGGGTGGAGCTTTGCTCCGATCTGCTGCCCATTTGTCGTGCGGTGGTACCAGGTCTGTCCAAACTGTATGCCATCGCTTTGTTTGAGTATCTGCTGGCCTTTGTGGAGTTAACTGAACTACAGTTTGCCGAGGGAGATGTGAATAAGAAGGAATATGCGGTAAGTGGTGAAAGACGACAGAGGATTCATGTTTTTTATTTATGGATACATAACCACTTAACAGGATCAACTCAGCTCGGCCCAATTGGTAGCCCAGGAGGCCTTGGACATGTTGCGTTTTGAGCCGGAAAACTCTGCCGAGGGTTATCTCTCTGAACGTTTGAATGTTGAATTGGAGCGCATAGAGTCTGATTTGTTAAAATACCGCCGATAATTATCGATGAGTGTATACGACACTTTGCAGCACTGTGCTGGCGCGCTACTATAATTTAAATTTAAACTTGATTGATTTCACTTCTGTAAGGTTCAATGGCTGCATATAAAAATAAATTGTTGTCAGTCTGCCAAAGTGCAATCAAAGGGAACAATGGCTGCAGCCACGGATGATTTTACCACAAAATGCCAAGTGAAGCAGAATGTGGCACTGGGCAGGTAGGTAACACTTTGCAGAGATTCCATTTCTCTAGAATCTGACCTGCTTTTAGATATGTGGTGGCTTCAAACAATATACGAGCGGGCGAAACCCTGCTTCTGGAGCAACCCCTTGTAGTACTACCACACCTGGGCGACAGGCGTTGCAGCCACTGCCTAAAACTCTGCACCAGCTTTTGCAGGTGGGTAGCGTAATCGAAGGTTAAGGTAAATTGAGACTTATTTCAATGCCTCCAGCAAGTGCCGCCTTTTACCTCTGTGCCTGGAATGTACCGAACATAAGTCAAGCGACTGTCAGCGTTTGGCAGAGCTACAGCTAAGTGCGGAGCAAGTGCAGCAGCTGCAAAATCCCAGCCACTCTGAAGTGCAAGCTTTACTTAAGATACTGCTTCTTAGAGAACTACCAGAGACTCGCTACTTATATGAGGAAATGCTTCAAATGGATGCCCAATTGGATGCCCGTCGTGGCACAGACCAGTGGCTCACTTACCAAGCTCAGGTGTGGACTCCTTTGAAAGAAACCGGCTTGCTTCAACAACTCTGGCAGGGCTCTGATCTGGTTGAAGATACGGAACTGGTGCAGCGTCTACTAGGCATACTGGATGTAAACGCCGCTGAAATTCGAGCACCCGAGAAGGGTGGTGCCATGAGGGGTCTCTATAGAAAAGCTGGTCTTTACTCACACAGCTGCCTACCTAATCTGGTAACCGCTATTGATGATGAGCATCGCATGAAGATTTATGCCAGCCGCGCCATATCCTCTGGAGAGATTCTCTACTATTGTTATACCGATTTGTTGCTGGGCACCGCGGAACGTCGCAGCATACTCAAAGAGGGCAAGTACTTTGTATGCTCTTGTCCCCGCTGCCTGGATCCCACTGAGCTGGGCACTCACCTAAGTAGCTTTAAGTGCAAAAGCTGCTCCGGCTACATAGTGCTACAGCCCGATACGGGTCTCTGGCAGTGTTTGCTCAACCCGGAGCACAGGCTGCAGCCTGAATTCGTGGCCAACATGTTGGAACGTGCCAAGGAGGAGGTTTTCCATGCCCGTGATGATATCTATCGTTTGGAACTGCTGCTGGCCAAGCTGAGTCGCCTGTTGCATGGCAATCATTATATTATGTTGGATCTGAAGCAGAATATTGCTTCCATATTGCGTCAAATATTGCAAAATATGTCTGAGCGTCCGAGCAGAAAGGTTTACGAGCGCAAGATACGCTTATGTCAGGAGATACTGCTGGTTCTTAAGATTCTGGCACCGGGTATCAATCGTTTAAAGGCCATAGCACTGTACGAGTTGGCCAATACCCAGGCAGAGTTGGCCAGAAAGTTGTTTAGCGAAAAGGATTACAATTCCAGGGATTTACTGGTGGGTTTGGAATGATTTTCTGTTGTCTTATACTTTTAACGTTTTTTTTATTTTAGGTGGAGCTGCAGCAGACAGAGATTATGATACGTGAGTCACTACGCATGCTGCTTTTTGAGCCTTTAAATACACCGGAAGGTCAATTATCGCGCAGCATGTTAAGAGAACTAAAAGAGCTGCAAAATGATATCAAATTTCTACAGGGGCCCAACGATGATGTGGTGCATGAGAAAATTTGAATTTGAAGGCAAATGCGCGCAATTTGTTACTCGTCCGCACTTGTTTACCAACACTTGTTAACAACAAACGGTCAGCAGCAGCCAGTGGTTATTTACATTTTTTTAAATAACAACTTTAGAAAACTTTTAATTTTTTCTAAATATTGTTGGACATAATTAAAATTCAATAAAATATATATTTTCAATTACTTTTCTTTGCCTGCTCTAGCTGCACTTCGAACTTAGTTCGAAAATTCAAAAAGCCCGCCACTAAACACAGCTGACATTAACATCGAAATGTTCTTGCATCTATAATTGAGGTGCTCTTTGATAAAAATAAAAAGCTTTTAATTGTTTAAAAACACAACAAAAGTCGCACATTGTTTACAAATAACAAAAGCAACAACAATGGCCCACAGCTGTTAAAAGAAATTGCGCACAGAGTAAAATTACCCCACAAATACAAGGGTTGGCTTTAAACTATGACTACGCTCAGTTGCGGATTTGCCTTCATTGCCTACGGAACAGAATCTTCTCTTTCAACATAAATCAAATGACAAACGCGTACAAGAACAACAAATGTTTCCATAGCTAAGCTTCCGTTCCTGCCTCCCTTCCCCACTCTCAGCGCTGGCTATGCTTGGGTAGCATTCGTCTCTGGTGAAATAGACAACAAATTCGTCATCAGAGCAAAAGGAAATCCCCGCAGTTAACCAGAAGAAGACTGCATTATGTCGTTGGCCAGCGTGGCTGGTGCCCTGCTTAAGGGTCAAACGCCGCTACAGCAGCTGCTGGAGGACATCAATTTCCAACGCACCAAGGAGATGCGACAGTTGCTTAAGGATGGTGGGTAGAGCTTGCATTGTCCGTTTTCCTTTGGAAAATTTTGTCTACATTTGCGCATTATCGATTTTCCCGAGGCAAAGTACCACCCACCTCCCCCCCAAAAAGGAGTGGAGTGTGCGCCCACCCCAAAAACCCGGCAAAGCGGATTTATTTTTTATATAAGCAAAGTTTTTGCTTCTCCAGCTGTTCCACCTGTAGCCAATGTTTCTTCTTCCTCTTGTTTTTTTACAGATGGCGGCTTTGTGGTGTTGCAGGGTACCACCTATTGGACAGATCTGTTTGTTCGCCATTTTCTCTTTCAAACGGAGCCTGTGCACAGCATCGATTCGGATGATTTGCTCTTCTTTGTGCGGAAAAAGCATGTGAAGAGCTCCTCTCGCCACATGCCAAAATATGAGGTAAGTGGGATAATTGAACTGCTTAAACCCAGCATCACAACTCCTGTCCCTTCCAGACTGAGGTGGAAGTTTTCCGCAAGGACTCGCGCAAACTGCCCATCGGTGATCCCGATGTGGACTGGGAGGAGACAGTATACCTGAATATGGTCATACATCAATTTGATTACACACTGACCCTGGCCATTTGTACCAGAACTTCACCCAAGGAGCTGCAGGTGCTTCGCCGACACTCGCAACGTGTGTATGCCAGTCCCAGTCGCAGAAAGATGGACACCAAAGGTGAGGGCGAGGAGATAACGTATCCGCACATCTGCTTCATGGTGGACAACTTTGATGAGGTGTTTAGTGATATTTTGGTGCGAGATGGTGAAATGGTATGCGTTGAACTGGTGGCCAATGATAAGGATGGGGCAGTGCAGGGTGTGATCTTCCTAGGATCCATACGCTATGATGCCCTGAAGAAGGTGTACGATGCCAGGGTTAGTTGTTTCTCAACAAATCTTGATAAACGTCTTTAAAATGTATTCTTATATATTTAGCAATCCAGTCTCAGCTCCAAGGTGGCACAGCGCATGTCCTTTGGCCTGTTCAGTAGCGGTGCTGGCGTTCAGACGCGCTGCGAATTTGTGCGCATGAAGGGACCCCAAGGTAAAGGACACGCTGAAATGGCTGTGACCAAACCCAAGGGTTCGGGCGTAGAGACGCCTACCAGTGAGCCCGGCTTCTGTGCCACCGATATGTGGGATGAATGGGAGGAGGAGAACGATGACTACTGCACCTATCGTCATCAGCGTCGTCTCAGCGATCCTAGTGCCAATCTGAATAATTTCTCACGCTATGGCTGGCGCACGAAAAATCCCAATAATCAAGATATGGTAGGCAGTGGCACCAGCTCCACGGCCGGAGCCAAGGCACGCTCTGAGAACGAGGGATTGGACTCACTGGCCAACGAAGTATCTGAGATCGAGGCCGGAGATTTACGTGATGGTGAGTTTCTGTTCGGTTTTTGCTTTTGTTCAGTGGAGCGCTTTCATTATGTTTGCATGTCTCTCATACATAGTTAATTTGGTGCATACATTTTGTGCTTCTTCCTTACTTACTTACTGCTTGCTCCATTTCCTTTCCATTTGTCTTGAGTTGTTCCTCGTAAAGATGTTGTGGTTCCTACAATTTTTCCTTTTTAACAATCTACAAACTTATGAATTTTAATCATATATCTGTAAAAAGGACTGTCCGAGTCCTACCTATCAGTTGGCCGAGAAAGCAGGACCAATAATATACTACAAAAACAATATCCAACCAACAAAAAAGAAAATTAAAAATACAATGTTTTACCCAATTTTATGTTGCTTTTATTACTACGATTTAATTGTTAATTATTGTTAATTTTAGCAAAAGGGAAGAAAGAGCAGAAAAGATAGTAGGAAAAAGTCGGAACATAGGTTTTCTATACAACAATACCACGCTTCAACGGCCTATATACGTTTCGAAAATGTTGGCCGTAAAGCGAAAAGCGAATCAATTTTTTTCATTCAACTTGTTTTAAATCGGTTCCAATTAATCAAAAATAAGAAAATGAACAAGAGATAGAGAGATGTTTGATCATGGCCCTCCTTTGGAGTTGCTGTTTGAGCCAATTTTACATTTTACAAGAAAATTAACACATTCCATAGTTAAAAAGAGAAAAACAAAAGAGATCTTATTCACATATAAATGTTGCCGTTGCTGCCGTCGTCAATTTCTGTTTGTTTTTGACTGACTTAATTTGAAAAATTTGTATGCTTCGCCATCCTCTCTGCTTCTTTTTGCAAGGTTTTGTAGCACCAAACGGCTGAGTTTACTTCTAATTTTAAAGAAAAATGTTCATTCCCTTTTCGAAATAAGAGAGCGCATTTGTGAAGGTTTTTGCTGTAAGTGGCCTTGTAAAAGCAAGCTCTGGCTTCTCATCAAGTGTGTGTTCGCTTACTAACTGTATCAGCTCCTTGTTTGAAAGAGGTTCTCTGTCATCGAGCATGTCCATCTAATCATCTACTTGTAAACCTTCAAAGTCAATTTCGTTTACTAAACTCAAAATGTTTAGTCGAACCGCAGGAAGAGAATTAACTTCAGACTCATTCGATTTTCATTTGTTTCCAAGAATGGTTCATTCTGGTTGATTTCAATTTATTCCATGATTCGCTAATGTTGTACACTGCATCTCTGATGTTGTCGAAGATTCACCATCGTTTTCCTGACAAAGTTTACGAAAAGTTCTGCGTAAACAATAAGCCTTGAAAGTCCATTGGTTGAATCAGAGCTGTTGTATTATTGAAAAGATACTCAATCTCCACATCTTCTGATAATTCGAGTAAACTAACCGGATGCCCTGGAGCATAATCTAAGCATTAAACCTGGGTGCCCTGGAGCAACTAGAAGCATTGAACCTAAGGTTTCGATTTGAATCTGGGGTATAAGGTCAATACATTAAGTCAATACATTAAGTACTTCCGTCATACGCATAAGCCTCGTTCTAGGTTAAAGTTCGAAGAAAATCGAAAATATTGCGAATATCCGTTTTTTACTTCTGTGTAGTCGAAGTCTGAAGGGAGAAGCTAACTACGAGTCATTTAGGCCCATCAGGGCTAGGCAGAAACAAATAAAACGGCAGACTTATTCATTCTCTTCCACGTGCCGACAACTTCCACAGATAAGAAGCAGAACGACAGCTAAGCCTGTCTATTTCCCACCATTGCATTTGAAAGATCATTATGATTAGACCATTTGATGATTAAAAGAGATTATTTTCATGTGCGATCTAAGGAAGACTCGAAAATGACTCATGCATTTGCTCAAAACGTAATTCATTAAAAATCGACTCGAAAATGAGTTGAAACTGATTAGAAAAACGGTTTAAAAACGACTCTTTATGAAGAGTCGCGGCTAGTTTAACATTTTCACACGACAAAAGTATCATTTCTGATCAGAAAACGAGCGCATTATTGACTAGTTTAATCAGACTGAGGATTTGGAAAAGACTCGAGTGTGATCAGAAATTTCAAAAAATGCTTGCTGAGTTAGAGCTTTGCACATTGATTTGGTCATTTCAAATTCGAGAGGACTTCTGCATGGCGTCAAATTAAGCAAATATTTCTGACACAACAACCACAACCTGAAGTCTCTCACACGAAATCAGGCTGAAGACTGGTTGTAGATTGTTATACAATTTTTTCGTGATGGAAGTGTGTGCAAAGAAAATTACGTCCAGAGCCTATTTACATAGATTCCGCAAGTGTGCAGTTAAGCGTAACCTTAATTCTGCAAACATGCAATATGTGAAGTGGGGCGATATCGTCAAAAACATGTACTGATTTTAATGATCTCTGATTTTATCGATTTGAATGAATTCAATGATCCAAAAACCATGAAATTTCCAAACACTAATGGGGGCGCACGCCGGGTACCTGTTATTTTGTTATAAAATAGTCCGAAAACTGATTAATTATAGTAAAATGGTGGCAAAAACGAACTGTTAGAGCAGATTCAGTGAAGATGCGCCAAAATGGTGGGGAACCAATAAAGACGCATTTTTTCTTCTATATGAAGCATTCTTCTTTGGCCCGATATTAATATTTGAACCGCTTAACGGTCTGGGCCGCTGCTTTCTGTTTTGCAGGAGGAGGCTTCACTTATTCACACCATGCTATGTCAATGGCAATGTCTTGCCATATCGTCTTTCTTAAAGTCGTTCGGTTCCGAATTTTCACTGAAGATTTTCTAATTCGACTCATTTTCTGACTTGTCTTGATGTAATGAACCACATGAGCTTGATCTATTTGAGCTTGATCTATTTGGAGTCACTGGGAATTTGAGCTGACCAACTCGAACAACAATTTATGACTTGATTTACTTGAACATTTTTTTAAACATCATTCAAAGGGCACTTTGACTCCATTCATGCAGGGCTCTATAATGCACGATTGATTCGAGTCTCTTATAGAGAGAATAGATAAAGTCGCTGTTTTCTTCTCCTTCTCTTCAAGAATCGTGTAGAGAATCGTCTGGTGTCGTGCTCAAGCCACCAGTTACACATATTTTGGCCAAACGTTTGAGCTTTGTCCTTCAATCTTGGATTCGATGAGGTCCGGTGCGCGAACCAAACCTTAAGCTTTACGATGAGATTTCAGGGGCTTGCAAACTGACTTAAAAGAACCCCTAGCTTTTTCCATCGTAATCAATGAGATAAGTTGATCTTAGTAAGAAAAACTTTTGGGTTTTCAGGAAATCCTGCTAGTTTTTGCAATAGAAGCATTTCCGCTTAATCCCTAAACCGTGAACTGAACCAAAAACTGAAAAGAGAACGGATTGATTCATTTCATTGTCGCAATAGATCAAATATATGTAAAGTTGGAAATTTGTAATAGGGAAAATCAATTAAAGAGAATAACTCGCTTGGTTATAGCCTTTCCTGTGACTTAAGCTAAATAAGCTACATGGGTCAAGTTTTTACTAACAGCCGGTTTAGTCACTCCCAACACCTAACCCTAAAACACCTGCTTTAAATTACCTACAGTAAAACTCATATGCCAGTACCCAACTTAGTGCCCTCAATTGGTGGTAGGCTTAACCTCTTTCAATCCTTTCTACACTGTCTACTCCCTCCACAACAAAAAACGAACCTCTTAGCTTTCCCAGTTTGATTTACTGATTTTCATTTTCCATTCTGTTGGCATTTTTATGTTTAAGTTGCTCGGTTGTACATAAGCAAATGTGTGTGCGTGTGTGTGTGTGTGTCGTTGTGTATGTGTGTTTTTCAAAGAAAGAAAAAAGAAACCAAATGCCAAAAATCGATCTATATCTACTTGTAGATCAACAACGTCCTGCTTTCTCGGCCTCAGCGGCAAAACTCCACCCAAATCCAAATTGTGAAACGCTCAAACTTGACTTAAATCTAGACAACAGCAAAGGGCCATCAGCTACTACAAAACCAGATCCCTCTCCAGCGGCCATGCCAGCTGTGACTCCTCCGCCACTTAGCGCCGCTGTAGAGGTTCTGGCCGCCAATGGAGGCAGTTCGGCAGGCACCACCACTGGCTGCAATTGTTTTGGCGGCAAGAAGTGCAAGAAACGTTGGCCAGCTGGCAACAACAACAACTCGCAGCAGACCCCAGAGATGTCTGAGGTGTATTGTCCCAGTTGCGAGGATCCGTCCAATGAGACACCCGCCTGTCTCAGCAAGATGCCCGACAAGCGTCAGTCGCGTCTTAAGCCCAAGGCCAGCATTTTATGTGTGGAGAGCGAGCTGGTGGTGAGCAAACGTGGTAGCCTGGAGAGTAAGCGCAAGCCTCAGGCAGCTAACATCACACGGAGTGCCTCACTCAGTGCTGCAGATCGGAGAACCAGTTTGCCGGTGGCTACCAAAAAGTTTGTGCCCTATCGGTTGCGCAAGGGCAAAGATCAGGAGAAGGATAAAGACAAGGAGAACGACAAGAAGTCGTCAAATCAAAAGGTCAATGGTTCAACCAGCAGTCTGTTGTCCAAGATGTCACCCAAGCGGTTAAGAGGAGGCAAGGATAAGGACAAGGAAAAAGACAAAGACAAGGAGAAGACTAAAACAGCCTCTAACACAAAAGTAAAGAATGGCAAGACAGGCCCCAGCCCCAAGGCTGAAGCACCCGCTGCTGTTTCCGCAAAAACCGAAGAGTATGAGATAGCTGATGATGCCACCTCCTTAAACGGCAGCGAATCCGAGGGTGTGACAACCGCTAAAATGGCCATATTAAGCGAGAGCGACAGCAAGCTAATGATCAGTGTGCGTGGACGCGAAGAGTTGCCCGTGGTGGAGGAGGCCAAGTCACCTGTTGTCCAGCCCGAACCGGAAATTGCTCCACCCTCGCCCCTGCTAGAGGTGGGCGGCTGTGCCACTTTGCCACGCACCTCGAAGCAGTCGATGTACCACAAGGCTTTGCATTTGGTACCCAAACGTCGCACTCCGGATGGCACCAACATCTACTATTGGTGCGATTTGCCCAAGAAAGCATTAAAAGGTTTCCACATTTTTTTGATTTTCCTTAAATAGTTCTCTCCCCCTTAACCCAAGCATGTCTAGAGATTGCCTGGGATTACTTATTACTTCGGTGTTTTCCCTCCTTCTTTTATTTTCCTTTTAGAGCTCGACGATGGCGCCTATAACCCACTTTGGACTAGTCGTGGCTTTACACAATCCTTTCATTTCTGGAAGGAGAATCGTCGTCAGCAGTCCACACCGCTCAATGCATTCCTTACCTATGTGACACTGCCCTGGTGGAGCATTGCCAAGGGTAAGTTGAGGTATTAAGAGAAATTAAGGGAAATTATATTAATGTTTTGGTATTCCAGATCTATTGGATCATCGGGAGACGCCTATATTGACCTTCTAGTATTAAATTTATTTGCAATTGTGATTTGATTTTTAGTTTTATGAACCAATTTTATTACCCAGCGGAGAAAATATTTGCTAAATTATACCAAGAACCCTTGAAAACGAAAACGCATTTTAGCGGGTCGTACTTAAAAACGAAGCTTCAGATAAAAATTCCTTAAATATGCGAAAAAGAGTTCTGAAATGGCCGTTTGGCGTTACAGAATGCAAGATTATCGTGCAACTTTGGACTTTTTCTTAGGAGACATCGAAATTCAAGCTACTTTCTACACCAGCGCTGGTGTTTTTCCTTTCAAAAAGCAATTTAATGTTGACAATAACAAAATACAAGCACCGTGACTCTGCGACGCAATAGGTGACTGGCAAACCAATTATTTTTGATATTCTGTCAACAACAAAGAGAGAAAGTTATTAAAAGGTGCTTAATTCTTTTGCCTAGTAAAAGAAAACTCTTCCTTCTCAATAGTTTAACTCGTATACGAAAGCTTTTCCCGCTGGGTTTTTACTGGCCTCGTCTATTCCTAATTACACGTATATATAATTATTCTTGATCATCACTGATCAGTTTTCAGTTATCGCTTCTTTCTCGACCAAATTCCTACTACTTATGTTGAGTTTCCTAAACGAATGTACCATTTAAAGAAAAGCAGAGCCAACTAACAAAAATTTATAAACTATATATATATTAAAGCGAGTATGATAATTGAAAACAGTTACCAAAAAAAAACGAATTGTAATATTATTTGTAAATTGTATGGCAACAAATTTATAGTATATGAAATATATGTATATGTATATGATAGAAAGCAAAGCTGGCATTGAATTCAAGCGTCCTTATCAATAGTTATGGGAACTGACATCAATAAAATCATGCAGCAAATTCAAATTATAGGTATGCACTAAGAAGGTAAGATACAGTATCAAAGGGATCAATCGATTGGATTGTATCGATCGATATTTTGTAAAATTATGAAAAATCACTTCCAAGGTCGTAAAATTTAAAGTTAAATCGTGCTCAAACGCGGATTATAAGATTTATTGGTGAACTATACAGAAAAAAGTGATTAAGTTTGGACAAATCTATTCTTAAAGCCAGAAAATCTGCGTTTCCAGGGCGGATTAGCACAGCTTTAGCATGGTTTCTCTTAGAAACAATTGTAGGACTGGCCAAATCCCCATCTCAGTAATATTTTCAAAACTTGCTCAACAGAGAACAAATCAAATTGTACCCCGTGTTCCAGGGCCAACAATGTCTTATCAGTCAATCTATTAAACTCTAAGGTCACTTGCTATCGATATTTTCTTTACCATCCAGTTCGCCCTAAATCAAATGAACTCCATCTCCAACATCCTAGTAAGCAAAGTGCACATGCTCTTCTCCAGTTTAGTTGCTTACATAGAACATATGTACAAGTACATAACAAACATATGTACAAACAATATGTATAATCGTCCAGCACGAGCACAGCTTGAGCGGCAAAAAACACACAGCTTCAGCATCAGTCTTGATTCGTGCCTCGCCTGAAACTGAAGCAATTGTCGCCGAGTCGAAGAATCATTTAATCTCTCGTATTAAAAACAAAAGCAATTGCTGAAGATGGGTAGGCACTTGTTGCCTTTGTTTGCCTGGCTGATTGTCTGGCTGGCAATTATTATGAATCCAGCCTCGGCGTGCCCCAGAGCACCCTCTTTGCCCCATGGTCGGCGAACACGCGGTGATAATGGATATAAATTAATTGTAGCCGATGGTCCCAATGGTTATGTGCCCGGCAAGACCTATAACTGTAAGTTCGACTAACTAGCCATAGCAGATAATCATAATCAGTAAAAAAAAACATATACACATTAAGAAAGCACGATAAGCCAAGCTGAAATCAGAGCATTGAGACCAGATGTCTGTCAAAAGAGTTCGAATTGATAATGATGTTATATGTATTTAAAAAAATATATAAAACGTTTTAATGACAATTGCAGTAAAATGGAAAAATAGGAAAACTATTAAATTATACAAAAGTTAGAGAAAAAAGGTACAATATTTAGTTTAGACAGGTTTTCTTATGTTTATGCAATTTTTTTATACTTCTTTTAACCTTTTTGTCACGGCTTTGGCCCAATTACATTATTATAACACATGATAAAGTCTAACAAAGAACCACAAAAGCATTTATTAACCTCAGCTTAAGATTTACACAGTTTTGAATTTGCAAATTTGAAGTTTATCTCTTAAATTATATCAGATCGACTTAATATTACTAAACTAATAACAAGAGGTTTATTTAAAGTTAAATTCATATTAAATTCTGGTTAAGTAAATTGTTTTTAGGCTTGAATATAGGTTAAGAACAATAATGGAACTTATTATTGACTTTCTAAATTTATTTTAGGGCAGGAGTAATATAATATAAGTTACAGGGTGTTTTTAGGGCAAAATCAAACTCTCGATATTTTTCTAGTCCTATTCAGTCAGACAGTTAACCAAAGATACCAAAATATCCCTCATAGGCCAGGGCTGCCCAAGCTCATTCCGAAAGCCGCGCATTCGTTGTTGTTTTACGCAAAGGAATAGCTGACGGGCATACGGGCCACGAGTCTCATAAGACTATTTAGACCAACAACAAATTCATATGCGTTTTCTCTTCTCTCTTTCTTTCCGAGCAAAGGTTTTGTTGTTGTCGGCCCGATACAACAAAGAAGGTATGGCGCCGCTTAGGCAACATTTTGAACTAAGCTCTTTTGTTAAGAGCCAAGCTGAGAGTGCACTGAGAAAGCGCCATACCTTTCTAGTTGTATCGTGATGTGGAGCAAAAACAACTTTAAATGTGTTGTCTCTTCTCGTTCTCTCCGAGTGAAGGCTATGTTGTTGGCTACGTGCGCTTCAGGCAGCAGTAGAATACAGACACACAAACAAAAATCGGGTTACTCTTACTATTTCTTCTGTTTTTGCATTTGTATTGGTGGTCCACGCGGCCGTAATCTCAGTCTGGGCACCCCTGTACTATACGTTCAAGCATGAGATCCTAGTTGGCCTACTTAAAATTGAGTTTTAAGTTTTTGAGAAATGAAAAACTAAACTTTTTGAGAAATATCCATATTACGGGGCTGTGGTTGAAAGAAATATACAAAATCAATATAAATATCAAATTCTTTCTTCAACTGACTGTTTCATTAAAGCCCAGGCCAAATGGATAAAGCTATAAGACTAAATAAGAGCAGTCGTTTCCTTTTGTGGCGTTTGGGTGGTAAATTGGTACTGAAACCGTACTGAATTCAGCAGTGAATTGGAATGATTAGTACTTTAAACAAGGCTTGAATCTAGCACATACAGAGCTAACGTCTTTATGAAGTTCGCTTCTTTTAACTAATGATTAAGAATGTACTGAAATAACTTAGCTACTCCTACTGCACAAGCCTGTATGCAATACTGTTAAATTCACTGCTGAATCTGAGTACTGAATATGTTTTTCACCAATTTTCTAGATGTTTACTTATTACACTGCCAAAATTTTACAAATTTCGGAAAGAAAGGGATTTTATGGAATTTTTTGAAACATACATATAACTTTGCAATGGATACCAAACTAAATATAGGTGTTACCGGTTCAAAAGTGGTTAGCACTTGTTTAAAACTTTACTTATAACAGG
Organism: Lordiphosa magnipectinata; assembly: GCA_037044535.1. NCBI lineage: Eukaryota > Metazoa > Arthropoda > Insecta > Diptera > Drosophilidae > Lordiphosa > Lordiphosa magnipectinata. Next base: position 1,863,021 of record JBAMBO010001658.1, on the reverse strand, counting down.
TTTACAAATTACTCAAACCTAGTCAAAGTACTGATTAAATATTAATTTGGTCTCGAGAAGGGATTGTGGTAAAGTTATTTCTGATGAAGACGTTATGAAGTTTTCTTTGTAGGCGTGAAATTCAATGGAGTACTTTAAGACCTGTTGCAGAACACATTTGACTCTATAGGCCTATACTCAGATGAGATATAACTGCGTCATCCAGATCGAAAGGTTCGTTCAACCTAATTAGCTGAAATTTTCAACTGACCTTCTTTAAGGGATGTGGACGCATACTAAGAAAGGATTTTGAAAAAGTATGAAAATTATGTGGAAAAGTTTCAATATTTTATGCGAACAACTAACAATTTTTGTACTCTAAGTAGTTAGTTAACTTTTTTTTAGTTTTGCCTTAACATTTTGTGGGAGAAAGGAAAATACGATCCTAAAGTATTAAAATTATATAGAAAAGTTTCAATATTTTATCCCAACGAGTTACAAATTACACATTGCACTCTATGTTTGTAATAAAGAAAACTTAATTCACAATTTTTAAAAGTTTTTTCTGGGTGCATATGATTATACCAGATTTCAATTTTTCAAAACAAGACCAAAATCATGGCTTTGTTTTAAGTTGTAAGGCATAGAACTATGAAATATGTTCTTGAGTTGGATCATAAAGCTCTTATACTAAAGCTCTTATTCTTAAAGTGGATTTGTTACAAACAGGTACCAAAATCTATAGGGAATTACTTGAATCCTGAATAATTATCACACACTAAAGTTTACTTTCCATCTTTTAGCCATTTAGGTAAGAGCAATTTGTGTTTAAGGCCTAGGTCTTAGTTAATAAACTTAACTTGGTCTTGTCTTTTACTTAGCTCAAGTTCTATTTTCTTATGAATATTATTATAAAAACTTATTTTGATCTACACTGTAAGATCCACAATTATGGCTGTCTGAACTGTCTCTTTTTACATAATTTAAGAGTTGTCTCAGTCTGAATAATAGCTTTCACTCACTCAAATTTACAATTTAAACAAATTGTACCGAATGATTCCTAAACATATAATAATCAAAATGGCTACTTGCCATGTACAGTACTCAAATGTTTTTCAAAATATCCACGCTTCTTAAAGGATTTATTGCATTCGGGACATGAAAAGACTAGGGTATGGGCATGGGTATGCACATGTTTCTTATAGGGCGTCTCGTATGCAAAACTCTCATCGCAGTGCTCACAATAAAAAAGAAATCGTGTCATTTTTGATAAAAAGGCAAACAATTGGAAATAGTGCTCCAGACTGGGAGATAGAGTGATCTTTTTGAAGTATTTCAAATCAATTTGTTGGGCATGCCAAAAGTTGATTGTATTGAGTAACCGTTTCAATTCATTCACACTCAAGTTGAGGGACATTTCGTTATTTACTTCTTCGGTGAGTGCCAATATTTGCTTGCTTAAGCGTTGGGGTACATCCAAAGCTTTCGATTTCTTCCAAATGGTATCGTAGGAGCTAAAAATTTTAACAAATTTGGCAGCTTTTTGACGCATGGCATCGGATTTATCCAGTGTGAGTCTATCTTCATATTTGGGATTTTTCAAAATGGCAAGTCCAACCAATTTCAGCAGACTGAGATCGTCCTTGAGTTCGCTGGGAGGTACATCCGGCTGGGTTTCATTAGAGCTAGATGAGGGTGGCAGCAGCTGCTCCATTTGCTAGGGAATGATCAATGTTAACTCTACAAAACTTCAACAAAATTTACTCACCACTTGTTGAAGTATGTGCTCAAATTCTTCATTATTGCTTGTTTCTGGTTTAACCAATTGTAGCAGACTGTCTGCATCCAACTGTGATGATTTCATATCTGACTGTAGGAAGTCTACCACACTTGCCGAAAGACTAATGTTCAGCGAACAATTGGAACTGGGTGGCTCCATTTTGGTGCGCTTGGGCAAGGCAGCAGTTGAACTGGAGTCCAGAGCAGAGACTGTACGGCGTTTCTGGGCCTGCTTGGGTAACTCGAGCTTAGACACTGACTGAGGAGCTGCCATAGAAGATCTGCGCGGTGGTTTTTTCTTCGCTTCTTGAATTGGCTCCGTGGAACTGGCAGACACTGAAGATCTTCGAAGAGGTTTTTTGGGCTGCTCAAGGACTTTTTTGGAGGTGGTCAACTCTGCTGTAGGCTGACTGCTTGCTGTAGCGCGTCTCTGGATTGGTTTCTTTAAAAGCTTTTGCATTAAATTTTTTGTATTGGCGCTGAGCGAAGTCTTCACACGATTTATTGGTACAGATAGTCTTTGCACTGGTGGATCCAATTTAGTAGCCGTCTTGTCCGAGGAGGGACTGATTTTGGCTGGCATTGAAGGTGTTATCATAGTGGAGGAATATGGTCTACGTACAGGTTGTTCCATTTTAATTAAGGATGTATTTTGGAGGGGTAACTTTTTATCCGAGGATGGACTGATCTTGGCTGTTATTGAGGTTGTTGTCAAAGTGGAGGAATATGATTTTGGTACTATAGGTTGTTCCATTTTTATTAAGGGTGTATTTTGTATGGGTAACTTCTTGGAATTGGCCTGTATGGCACCAGTTTTTGGTGGGTTTGGAGGTGTTATTGCAGTGGGTGATTTTTTGACTAGATGAGATTGAGCTGAACTGTTTTTTCCAGTTAAGGCTGGTGTTATCAAAGTATTTTCCAGAATTAAAGGTTTTTCCACGTTAGTTGCTGGGATCGCTGATTTAACCAATGTTGGACTAAGTTTGGCAGGGACCAAGGGTGTTATTATAGAAGGTGAGGTCTTTGCCAGTGAAGGATTCATCTTTAACAGTGAACTTGAACTATTATGACTTAGTAAAGGCTCAACGGCAACTGTACCTGGGTTAGTTGATGATTTTCTCACAGGCATTTGATTTTCCTTGGTTTTGGGCTCAGTTTTAATAATAACTGACTTCTCCAGCTCCTTCGTTGGCTGCTTTAAAGGCTCCATTTTAATATTTGCTGCTACTTTGCCCAAACGTCGCGTGTTAAGCTTCATAAATGGCATTCTTACGGGTTTGAGAGCCAATGCATCATTCTCCAGGGAACGTATAATGCGTTTCTTTACACTACTCATACGCTGCTGCAGTTCCCGTTTCTTTGACAGACGAGCTATGTTGTAGCTCTTAAGATTACACAGGCTGAGTGGTTTTTTGGCACTGCCAATCATACGGCCCTGTCGGAAACGTTTTGTATTATGGGCTTCCAGCTCTTTTTCAGTACAATTCACTTTGCAGTAGGAGGACTTGATGGGTGTTTCGATTATTATCGTATCTGGGGTATCTTCAACTGTTTTAGGGGAATCTCCTAGAGGTATATATTGTTCAACGTCTACGCTGGGGTTTTTGTTTTCTACATTTATGACCTTCTCCAGGTGATCAATGTTGGGCGCTGAGTCTTCCTCATTCTCAAACAACATGGCCTCTACTTCGGCCAGTATATTTCTCTCTCCAAGTTCTTCTTCAGCTAAGAAAGCAATTCATTTAGTACATCTGACAAATATTTGTTAATCTTATTTTGAACTCACCCTCTGCCTGCCAATCCCTTACAGAATTCTCTTTATTCGCAATCGTCTCATCGTATTCCACATCGTAGGCGGCCAAGGCGTTTATAATGTTCTCATTAACAGCCTGACCACCATCGGCATCTCCTACATGCTCCTCCACCTCATCCTGCTCCTCTCTCTCAGTGGGCAAGCCCGAATCCCCACTCGTGATGCTTTCCGCCCGCGATTGCACATCGACATCCGACTGTTGTGATAACAGTTCCTCCACACTGTACACATTTTGTTCCTTTGCTTCAAAAGACAATACGTCGCCATGATGCCACTGAAGATGCCGCATAAATTCCGGCAGATGAGTAAAAATGTCTCTACAGAAATGACAAAACATGGCCACCATATTGTCCTTGGGCGAGACCACCACATCACCACACTTTTCAAAATGCACACTGGTGCCCTCGGCCAGCAAATTGAGAAACGAACTCATTTTATTTGTTATTAAATTAAATTTTTCAGACAAACAACAAAAAAACGCGCGTTCTCCGGGTAGTGTTGTTAGGAGGCGATTAATTAGTAATGGGAAAAATATTTAGAGTGACCGTAATTAGAGATCGTCGATCGACTTAACACGACGTGCTGCTGTGCAGTGGAGAGCCTACACTAGAGCCAGGTTATTAGCCGAAGGCAAATTCCAAACTTTTTTTTTCCAAACTGTCGCAGGTTTACAGACTATATGGAATGACTTTGCCCAAATTTAAACATCCTGGAACATATTTATGAGCAAAGAAAGAACGCCGATCCGCAAGGTGTAGTGGACTCTGCAGACTGCGATGTTTTGGAAGGATATGAGCATCTTTTAGAGGACAGGCAGAACATCAACGACATAGAGGACACTATGCAACAACGAAAGGTTGACTTAAGCATGAAACTGGTGGATCTTGTAAAGGAGAAGCTGGCTTGGGAAAAATAAAAATATTATAGAAAAAATGGCAAGTTTTGGAGAAGGAAAAGCTGATATGGGAACGCGAAAAGTTCGAGATGGAAATAGCAGCTTAGAAGAAGCTATGCAGCTGGAGCATGAAAAGAAGTTGAAGAAGATGGAGATAGAAAAAGAAAAAGTGCTGAAAATGTTGGAGTTGAACCTAAAATATAGTTAAGACAAATGCATAATATATGAAAATTAAATATAAAAGACCTTATAATTATATATTCATTGCAAACAAATAGTAATGCTATTTTCTTTGCTTTCACTAAATCTAAATCAAATCTAAATCGCTTTTAGGAATTCCACTTATATTTCCTTAATTGAAAAGTGATCGAACAAATGTATAAGTAGGACGTAATAGGATGCGATGGCAGTGGCATCGCTACCATCGGTTGAGCTGGCTTATAAAGTGTTTAAGGTTTTAAGTATAAGATGAAGATTTGATAGATGGCAATTGTCAAGTAAGCTTCATTTCTTCGTTTTGTGTATGAAATTCTAAATTGCCAGCCATTTTGTATGAAGCGCTACTCTTTGATCACACGCACCCATCTCTAGCCGATAGTGTAGTGCTGAAAGTAATGAGGGTGACCCTGCAATACTTAACCGTTATTTTCAAATATTTCCAGTACTTCTGCTGGGCTCCCGCACCCACGAGAAGGTCCAACACTTTATTCAATTCACCATTACTGCCGAGGCTCAAACGCCAGGCGCCAGACGTCCTCACGTGGCCAGTCCACGTCGCGTGGGTCGTTTCCAATTGTTTAGCGATTCTTTGACCAAATTCAATGATCGTTGTGTCAATACCGTATCCGAGGCGGATGATATGCCCAAGACAGAAGTACAAGTCATGTGGGTGGCTCCCGAAGCGGGCTCGGGCTGTGTATCGCTCTCTGCAATGGTGTATGAAGGACCACGTGCCTGGTATTCGGTGGATGGTCAACTTTCTACCGTGATCTGTGAGCGTAAGCCGGATGCAGTGTCGGTACAGAAGGAATGCTGTGCCTGCGATGAGGCCAAGTATAGCGTAAGTGTGAGATGGCAAAACAGTTTAAGCCAAATCCGCTAATCAATTTTGCAGTTTGTTTTCGAAGGCATCTGGTCGAATGAGACGCATCCCAAGGACTATCCCTTTGCCATTTGGTTGACACATTTCTCCGATGTGATTGGTGCCTCGCACGAGTCCAACTTTTCCTTCTGGGGTGAGAATCACATAGCCACTGTCGGTTTTCGTTCGTTGGCCGAATGGGGATCCCCGTCTGCCTTGGAGGCGGAATTGCGTGCCAATGGTCCTAAGCTGCGTACGCTAATTAAGGCCGCCGGTCTGTGGTATCCCAATGTCAATCAAAATACCTCTTCCAAGTTTCGAGTGGATCGCAAACATCCCAAGGTGTCGCTAACATCCATGTTTGGACCCTCTCCTGATTGGGTGGTGGGCATAAGTGGCGTGGATTTGTGCACCGAAGACTGCAGCTGGAAAGAGTCGCTGGACTTTGATTTGTATCCCTGGGATGCGGGCACGGACAGTGGTATTACGTATATGGTGAGAAAAGGGGCTGATGCTGGGCAAATTATTTACTTAAACTTTGTATTTTTATTGTCTAGTCTCCCAATTTGGCTACCCAACCGCCTGAGCGTATGTATCGCATCACCACCATGTACCCAGAAGATCCACGTGCTCCTTTCTATAATCCGAAAAGTCGTGAAATGACTCCCTTGGCCAAATTGTATATAAGACGCGAGAAAATAGTCTCCCGCAGTTGTGATGATGAGTTCCTGCAGGCTTTGCAGCTGGAAGTGTCAGACGATGCCGAGGAGCAGGACATCAGAGGTGATTCTTCACTTAAAATGCTCAACCTATATGTTAATATCCCATTTCTTCCTTCTTTAGCTGAATGCCGTGTCAGCGATTATACCGCCTGGAGTCCCTGCTCTGTGGAGTGTGGAAAGGGCATACGCATGCGTAGTCGTCAGTATCTGCAGCCCCAACAGGCGGAACAGGCCAAATGCAGTCGCCAGTTGGTCTCCAAGGAAATGTGCGTGGCAGCTGTGGCAGAATGTCCTGACCTTGGCTCTTCTGCTGCTGGCCGTGATGACGATGAGGGTGAAAATCTGGCCAATTCCCAATCCCTGGTCTCCGACAATGGCGAAGGAGCCGGCTTATGCAAAACCTCACCCTGGAGCGTGTGGTCCGATTGCTCGGCCAGCTGTGGTATTGGTATAACAATGCGTACGCGCACTTTTGTTAACTATTTGGGACGCAAACGTTGCCCTCACATCACCATAGTGGAGAAACAGAAATGTATGCGTCCAGAATGCACATTTGAGCAGGTGGAATTGCCCGATCCAGAATGTCCCACCACCCAGTGGAGCGATTGGAGTCCCTGTACCTCAACCTGCGGTCGTGGCGTCTCCATACGCACGCGTATTGTGTTGCTGGAGAATGGTTTAGCCAAGGAGAATTGCACGAGGCGCATGGAACTAAACCAGCAAAAGGAGTGCGTAAATCCGGTGGATTGTCATATCAATATGGAGATGGCCAAGGATATTTGCGTGCAGGAGTCGGATACGGGTCCCTGCCGTGGCAATTATCAGCGTTACGCCTACAATTCCCAAACCCAGCGCTGCGATTTGTTTAGCTATGGCGGTTGTCGTGGTAATCGTAACAATTTCCTTACGGAAAGCGACTGCCTGCATACCTGCAGCATGGTAAGACCAGCAGGTACAAGTGAACAGAATCTGCCCAAGGGTTGCAAGATGTCCGAGTGGTCAAATTGGTCGCCTTGCAGTGTAAGCTGTGGAATTGGCTATTCGGAGGGCTATCGCTATGTGATAAGCGAGCCCCAGCATGGCGGTCAGTCGTGTCCCAAGCGACTGGTCAAGCAGCGTCGTTGCAGCTTGCCTGCCTGCTAAGGATTGGCATCTGTTGGACATATTTGTCATAAAAGTTTTTCCCTTGTAAACGGAGCAAAATAAAATTTCTAATTTTGTCTACATTTCTTCAAAGGATTAACCCATTAGTAACAATTAACATTGTCTTAACAAAATATATATAAATGCAACAACATCAGTAAAATCTCGTTCCACTGTTCGATCACTTGTGCTTCCAGTTGGGTTGACGTTTCTCAATGAAACTCTTGATGCCCTCTTGGCAGTCCTCCATTTTTAGGTTCTCACACATCTTTTCACCACCCGCCACATAGGCTTCCTTCAGTGGCATGCCCAGCTGCTTGTAGTAGAATTCCTTACCCAGGCTTATGACAGCACGGCTTTTGGTTTTAATGGCACAGGCAATCTGATCAATTTCCTTGTCCAAATCTGCTTCAGTTACAACTTTGCTAACCAAGCCGGCTACATAGGCCTCCTCGCCAGTGATGGGCAGGCCAGTCATAAGCATATAAGCTGATTTAGTACGTGGCATTATACGTGATATAGCCACTCCGGGGGTATTACAAAATATGCCCACTCCCGCACTGGAATGAAATTACCTTAAATGTTTGCCTCTAAGTTTTATCAATATGCTTACCCTGGTGTGGAGAACTTGCTGGTATGCGTACAAACCACCATATCACAAGAGGCCGACAATTGACAGCCCGCAGCTGCTGCATAACCATTCACCTTGGCTATCACCGGCACGGGCATCTTCTGTATGTCCAGTATGATGTCTGTAATCTTTTGGAACACCTCATTCTGTATGCTGGGATTACTTTCCAACTCCTTGAGATTATGACCGGCTGACCAAATTTTGCCCTTGGCCGAAAGGATCACACAACGTAGTTTTACATCATCCCTATTTCTCAGCATGGCCGAGTGCAGTGCACTCATCATGTCCATGGACAGTGAGTTAAGGGTTTTCGGATGATTCAAGGTAATCTCACGCACGCCATCTGATTCCTGGACTAGTACCAACTCCGTAGATGTTGATGCAGCCACATTGCTAGCCAAACGGCAAGCAGTTTTAAAAGAATTTGGTAAAATGCGCAACATGTCAGTTACTTTTGAACTAGTGTTGGTTAACGTTAGGCAAACAGCTGACCGGCCAACCTGTTGAGTTTGTCTTTAATAGAGATGAGTGAATGATGCTTAGGTTCGTGAGCAGTCCATAGCACATTGCAACAGAATTTAAGACACTTTTTTTTTAAGTTCAAACTAGGTACTAGCAGTTCCTTTGTAAGAACTGGCATAAGAATAGAATAGGAGGTAAATGACACAACTCACAGATGAGATCAAATATATAATTTAACTACAACTGTTGTAGACACTCAAGCGGCCACTGAAGCTGCAACAAAAGTGACGCAACATGGTCACGGCCTTAACCCCAAAAGAACCCAAGAAATCAAAACTTTTTGATTTCGGTCTCGATTTGCACAAATGCGTAGCCACATTAGAGTTTTCGGCAAAAATTTGTGTGGTGTATTCGGCGCTTTAGCCAAGTCCAACAGCGCTCAATCAAATTCTCTGATCACATGGTAAAAAAATTTATCATACTTCTTTCTTAGTTGCAGAAATAAGGAATAGGTTGAAAGGATCCAACACTTTTTATGTGACCTGGACCTGACCAGGCTGTAAAATGTGATTCTAAGGAATTTTGCCTTTTTTTAAAGGCCCCCAAAATGTTTTAAAAGGGATATTGCTTTCCCATTCCCATCTATCTACTAGTCGCATAGCACCGAATGAACTCGGTACCTGTTTAAGTCTTTGTTAAAATTAATTCAGATAAAACTATCAGACGAAATACACAAATACGCGATGTGAACACTTGTTTTTATTTTTCTTTCAAATATTTTCAACTCAAATGCAGCAAGTCGTGAGTGATTACCAGTCACGAATCGCTGCCGTATTGCGTTGCTCATCACTAATCTTAAGTTAGGTCCTCCTAAAATTTCCCTACAACTGTTTATACACCTTCATTAAATTGCCAGCAGAAAAAAAAAACAAAACATTAAAGAAAAACACTAAATACAGTTGAATTCTTAACCGAAACCGGATACAGGAGGTGAGTGAACCCGTAGTCAAGTTTAGTTTATTGAATAGCCATCAGCTTTGTTATTGTTGTGGTTGAGTAAATCAGCTGAGCTGAGTAGACCGCTCCCCCGCACCTGCTGCAGTGAGCAACAAATGCACATACACATCTGTAAAATGTACATACGTATGTACGCCTTTATCAGCTGCCAAAGCGTTTTGTAGGCGATTAGCCAAGCTGACGTCCCCATCGACATCCACACCGTAGAATCAGTTATTGACTTGAAGCGCGCGAGTGTGGACACTTGTGGACACTAAAAACTGAACAAACTTTCATTTTAGTTGAACGCGCAGCAACATGCGTCCATTTTCTGGAAACGATTGCTGGAGACCCGTTACCGAGGGTATCAATCGTGCCTTTGGGGGCAAAGAGCCCTGGCAGGTGGCCACCATCACAGCAACCACAGTCCTGGGCGGCGTCTGGATTTGGACAGTGCTCAGTCAGGATGAAAGTAAGTTTCTAAATCTAGAATGGTGTCTCAACTGGTTTCCAAGTAATCCCACAAACAATATTATCTTTGCTGGCGTTCTTTCTAATTTCTTATGTTTCCACACATATTTAGTATGTACTTTGGAGCTTTACATAAGGTTCAGGCCATGCACTTGCCTTATGCCCCCCTAAAATGATCTTTGCGATTTAATCTACACTCGCTAAAGAATTTGATTACGTTCGATTAGACATTTAATATTTAGTTATTCGTTTAGTAACGTGAAAAGGAAAATTATAAATAGATTAAAACCATAATTATTGAATCTGATAAGTATGGGAGGAGATATGGCCCGAGCCAGTGGGAAGTTTCCCCTGCAAACGGCAGGCCAACAAATGAAATTCTCATAGAAGGTTCCCAGAATTATGACTAATTTTATAAACCTTTATGAACAGCTATATAAAAAGCAAACCAATAAACAGAGTTCAACTTCCGATACTATCAAGTTTTTATCAAAAATGTGTATACACTGTATTTTTTTTTTTTTTTGGGTCAAGATAAGTGAAATTTAAATTGATAATAGGTTAAATTTAGTCAATCAGGTGATACGTTTCCAGGGGTTCTAAAGAACTAGTTCATTAATGTAGCAAACAAAAAGATAATTAGATTAGTTTACCGAGTTAAATAAGTGGATTATCTATCTCGGAACTAATTAAGCATATCGAAAAATAAAAGTAGAAACCAGCATTATTTTTAGGCGTCTCTGGTCTATGTATTTGATAAGACAAAGAAAAATTTTAAGTTCAAAAAGCACCTTCAACTGAAACTTGAGAAATTGCTTTAAGGTTTTTACATTGATAAGAAGATTTAAACTTTAAAAGTTGAATTTGGACAGTTTCCTTTCTTTTAATATTTTAATATTCTAAAACCCTTCGGGCAAATCGCGCGTGACGAACGCTACATTCGTATTCGTTTTCGGATTAAAATATAAGCATTTTTTGGTCTTTCAAAAGAGATACCTTCCACTTATAAAAAGTGTTTAATGGGATTTAAGTGCACTTTCGAATGTCATAAAACATAATTTAATAATAGGTATTTGTTGCGAAATAATTGATCACAAATTTTTGTGACTCACGCTACAAAAAATGAAAGTAACTTTGAAAGTTGAAGTATGTTTTCGCAATTTTTTGCGTATTTTGCATAACAAAGCACACAATATCTAATACCTAAAAGAAAGATGAATGTTAGAGGATTCTAAAATAACCTATTTGCAGCCAACAGATTTTGTCGTTTTATATCAAAAGCCGTGAACCCTTTGTGACGCACGCTACGTGACGTACATGACATTTTTTCCATCATTTTATCTAGCAATTCCACTTCCACAAATGTTTTGTGATTTAGAGTCCAAATCTAGTACTAAAACCGGTTTTGAATCACAAAATTTTAGTGGAAGTGGAATTGAGGACATGGCTGTATGTGTTTTCTGTTATAATGCAAAGCTAAACTTTTAGTTAATTGCAATCACATACGGTCCTGTTATGAATTTCGAGTCGATAGTATTTTGCAGTCGCATTTAATAACATTGTATAGAAGGTGCCAAATATACAAACGGTTACTAGATCGGGTAAAACAAAACTCGAAATTGAGCACCTTAATTCTTAGTGAATTCATTTCGAGATAAAAGAACGACGGAACCACATATTGACTTCTCACTTACTTTCCAAAAAAACGTCCACTTTTTGTCACGTACTACAGCAATTAACTTGAAAACGAAAAATTGCCAAAAATCAGCCTTATTACCAATAATAGGGCTTATTAAAAGTTGTTAGTTAAGCTTATTTAGACTTTAATTTGGACTTTTATTTACTTTAAATGTTTTCGACGGTCCCGTTCGACAGAATTGAAATGCCCATTTACAACTTGTCTTCGAAATACACGAATTACACGAAAATCGACTCGGAATTCAGAACAGGGCCCATAGTTTCTTATGCATTATTTTTTGACCCTTTGTATCCTCAGAAGGGTTTAAAATAGCAAAAGTAAATGCTATATATAGGCACTTTTATCAACAAAAACTTGCAAATAAGAAAAATTCAGCTAGCGCTACCTTGAAACTAAAAAATTTTCAAGCGGGTTATGAATAAATGTAAGATTGGCTTACATTAGTTCAATTTAATTGTTTCCCTATGAAAATAAAAGAAATCATAGTGTTTTTTTGGTTTAAGTTCATATTCTTTCTTTGATTCAACCGATAATTTTGCATACTCCATGGATCAAAGAACCTTCTTTAGACATCACACATAAATCTTTTCTATAATAGATAAGATAATCGCCTAAGTACTACTTTATGAATGAAAATACTTTTTGAACTAAGAAGTAAGGGGACTCAAACAGAATCGTATTTTGATTCGGGTACAGGTTCTGGTATGTACCGAAAGTTACTTTCACTAGAAGAACTTCACAGAAGAACTTTTCCTTTTTTGTGGAATATCAAATACACTGGGAACTTTATCTATCACCATTTAAGTAAATTTTCTTATTTTTGTAAACTGAGGAAAAACCTTGATGCAAGCAATACAACAATAAAAATTTATGGCCTGGCTCTTAAAAAAATATAATATGTATAGTATATGGGTTCCCGTTTTATACTTAAGCTTTATTCGTTTATTCCGGTTTGGGTTCCAGTTTAATTCCCTGAGAGAAACTTATTCACCTGTCTTAAAGTTTTTCACCTCGAGCCGGCTAACATCAATTTACAATTAGAAAGGTCGCAAAAACCTGTTTGTTTATGGAGTACTATAAATTTCGCCTATTGAATAAGTACCTATTCGATTTTGGGTATTTCGGTCAAAGTCAGAAGGAAAATCGAAGCTTTATCAAATACATGGAATAGAGATGAACTTAGAAGCTGAGATTCACACAGGACCCAACTTTATCGGATGAAACGAAAATATTTTATATTCATTGGGACGTCACGAGATGAACTTATTCCGTAATTTATACATTTTCATTTAATCTCATAAAGAGACTGATGATTAAATGTTCGGTAATCGCGAAAGTCCAGTAGATTGTGGGATACGTCCATTTAGATTCCGATTTTAAATGAATATGATACGAATTTTCTATAGATGATGCACCTTTCGAAGTGGAACTCAATGGTTTTATAGTTGAACTTGTTTACTTAAAGCTTTGAAATTAAAACTGTTCAACAAAGTCGGAAACATATGACTTCTTGATTGGAAACCAAAAATAGTCTTTTAGCTTGACTTAATTCCCAAGAAATAAGCCGTAAACTCAAACAAGTAGTTTGATTAAAGCTTCAAAAGTCCACTAATAATTTGTCACTCGTTTTTCCCTCCCACCTTTTCAGCTCTCTACGCACGCGGCAAGCGACAGTTCTTTAGGCTGGCCAAAAAATTCCCTGCTGTACGTCGTCAAGTGGAAGCGGAACTGTCCAAGGCTAAAAACGATTTTGAATCGGAAATCAAAAAGAATAATGCACATCTCACCTATTCACTGAGTCTGCCCGAGAAGGGTTTGAGTAATGAGCAAATCCTTCAGCTAGTAGACGATCATCTAAAATCTGGACATTACAATTGGCGCGATGGTCGCGTCTCTGGAGCTGTGTATGGCTATAAGCCCGAACTGGTGGAACTAGTGACCGAGGTGTATGGCAAAGCCTCATATACGAATCCCCTGCATGCCGATCTCTTTCCGGGTGTGTGCAAAATGGAAGCTGAAGTGGTTCGCATGGCTGCCACCCTATTCCATGGTAATAGCGATAGCTGCGGCACCATGACCACCGGCGGCACTGAATCCATTGTGATGGCCATGAAGGCCTATCGGGACTTTGCGCGTGAAGAGAAAGGTATAACCAGACCGAACATTGTGGCGCCCAGAACAGCGCATGCGGCATTTGATAAAGGAGGCCAGTACTTCAATATCCATGTGCGTTATGTGGATGTTGATCCGGAGACATATGAGGTGGATATGAAGAAGTTCAAGTGTGCCATTAACAGAAACACTATTATGGTAAGGATTTCGGTAGCTCCCTTTTTGTAATACTTTACTAATTGTGGTCCTCTACTTTCAGTTGGTGGGCTCGGCTCCCAATTTCCCCTATGGTACCATCGATGATATTGAGTCCATTGCCTCGTTGGGTGTCAAATACAATATTCCTGTGCATGTGGATGCCTGTTTGGGTAGCTTTGTGGTTGCTTTGGTGCGACATGCCGGCTACCAGCTGCGTCCCTTTGATTTTGCCGTCAAGGGTGTCACCAGCATATCTGCTGATACGCATAAATATGGTTTTGCGCCCAAGGGATCTTCTGTTATTCTTTACTCCGAGAAGAAGTTCAAGGATCATCAGTTTACCGTGACCACCGACTGGCCAGGCGGTGTCTATGGCTCGCCCACTGTGAATGGTTCTCGTGCTGGTGGTATTATTGCCGCCTGTTGGGCCACCATGATGAGTTTCGGCTATGATGGCTACTTGGAGGCCACTAAACGTATTGTAGATACAGCTCGCTACATAGAAAGGGGGTAAGCAATTTGACCTTTCTTCAAGGAGACTAACTAAACTTGTAAATCGTCAACAGCGTACGCCAGATTGATGGCATATTTGTGTTTGGCAAGCCAGCCACCTCGGTGATTGCCTTGGGCTCGAATGTGTTTGACATTTTCCGTCTCTCCGACTCGCTATGCAAGCTGGGCTGGAATCTGAATGCACTGCAGTTCCCCTCCGGGTAACCATTTCTATGGATTTAAAGCAAAAGTACTTTTTAATTTAACGAATGTTTCCAGCATACACATCTGTGTCACGGACATGCACACTCAACCTGGAGTGGCGGACAAATTTGTGGCTGATGTACGCACCTGCACTGCTGAAATTATGAAAGATCCTGGCCAGCCTGTGGTTGGCAAAATGGCCCTATATGGCATGGCTCAAAGTATACCCGATCGTTCGGTAATTGGTGAAGTAACCCGTCTGTTTTTGCACTCCATGTACTATACACCCGAGCAGAAGTGAGAGCATTTACATTTCTAGTGTTGTATTCCCAAAACCACCAAATTTTGTTAACTTGTTGTCCACCTTAACACCTACATATATGACGAAGGTACAAACGAATGTTACAACAATTGCAAAAGCAAAACCCAACCTGTAATACTTTTCCATTTGTAAAATGCATTTTGTGTATGTTTCAATGCGTGTTTTCGTATGTTAAATAATAAATCAATTTTTGTATAATCTGAATAGTAAGCTCTAAATTATCAGTTAAAGATTATTTAGTTTATACCAAGAGTTGAGAGCAACTGTAAAAGCTATAACCAAACCAAACAGTTATGGTTCTATTGAAGTTTATGGATTTTTTGTCTACGAAATGAGTTTGCTAGCCTGCGAATCCTTTGCTGAGATTGAGAACTTATTGAAACAGCCATATATACAACCAGCTTATTCATGGTCCGGACTATTTCTGGAACATTTCGAGTACTTGCGATGGCTGATACTTGGACAGTTTAAGAATTTTCAATTGCAACCCCGCTCCTGTCAACTACCATCTGTTAGACTCCAATCAAATTTTTGATTGAGGTGCATCGTTTAGTGATTGTTTGACAGCAGCCAACCTTTAGATGAAAGTGAATAGAAGTTAACTTCGAACACAAACACAATCCCCGAAACCAAGAAAAGGCTGGCTAAAAAAAAATGCAGCATCAACTTCAGTAGTTTCAATAGCTCCGTTGTGAAAGTATTGAAGCAAGTACCGGCAAACATTCAGGGCGTACAAAAAGAAGAAGAAACACCCCAAACCGAAAATAAAATCCAAGGAAGGATACTTATAAACGATTGGAAAATGAAATTTCATGTGATGGCTGAGGCTGCAGGCATATCTACTGTGCAGATTCGTCACATTTTAGAAAGCAAACCAACAGATGGGTGCCGCGTTTTTGAAAACTTGAGTGTGTTTGGCCATGTTCAACAGCAATCCGAAAGAGTATTTACGCCGATTTATAACCTTAATCCGCTGTCAGGGACTTCTTTATTTATATTTTGAATTGCATTTTTTGTCAAAGATACTTCAGATGTTGTACTATAACGGTTTCACATCTCCATCAAAAATCATGAAAATATGCCTTTTTTTCGCCTTAAAACCTTACCCACCTTGATGGGGTGTAAGCTATGTTTCCTAAATCTGTTGAGTCTTCTCTTCACAGTATCTGCCTAGTGGGGTGTTTGTTATTCCCAACTTGTACATGTGGCTCTGCAGTCTACAGTGTCAGGATCCCGAGGGCATTCTTTCCTTTTTGTATCAATTTTTGGAACCTTTTGAGCTTGTGGTTCACTATAATTGCTTTGAATTGTCTCATCCGTCTGTTGTTTTTCCAGGAGGTTGATATAAGCGTCTTCTCTTCCTTTCTAAGGACCTCTCTAATGGTCTGTTGACCTAGGCCGCAGTATGCGGATTCCCGTGCTTCTTAAAACGCTTAACTTTGTACAGAAAAATATTCTCCTAACTAAAGTGGGATTAAGGTGAAGAAGCACTACATAATATTGGAATTATCATCCCGTAGAGTAAATGGAATACTCACACAAGTCTGTAAGCAATTTCCAAGAAAGAAGTGCAGTCTGATGATTATATTAGGAGGTCTGTGGGGAGATGTACAGGATCACATGTTTTAAAATGGTTGACAAATCATTCTTAAAGACTACATGAATTCGGCATCGCTAAGGATCAATTCATACTTAATTTAAGCGAAAGTCGGATAAGTCGTATCTAAGGGAATCAATTAAAATTCTCAAAATTTCAATTGTTATTTCTGAAAATAAGCACTTTGCTTCTTAAAGCTCGTTAGTGAATCGGTTCGGTTCAACATTTTCGAAAGGACGAAATCAACGAAGAAAAATGGTTCGGTTCAGCACTTTCGAAGGGAAGTTCGACGCCGGTTCGGTTTATCAGCTGAAATTTGCGGTTCGTTTGCGGTTTGGTTCGGTTTTTACTGGCTTAAGCCGACTTCAAACCAGAGTGAATCTGAAAAGCTATTCCCAGCCGGTTAGAACAAGACAATATGGTAAAATGTTTAGAATTTCAAAATCTTCCTACTCGAACGAACGCAGCATAACGCACTCCCCGTATTTAATTCCGTTCTATCGAAAATCCAACTAATTGGGTTATAAAAGAAAATTTGTGTAATCTTTAAGTCCGCAAGCGGTATTACAATGGGTCAACGACCTGTCTTGGATAGTTCCCACGATGTTTAACTGTTATTCAACTCCATTAACAGTTTAGTTTTCAAATGATTCTGTTAAGATTACTTCAAATGCAACCGGATTTGGCATTTATTTTTTTCTAACAATTCCAAAATAGCATTTAATATTATTTTAATTGGTTTTCCCACACATGCTCAACTGGTTTTCGATTGGTCTTCGATTGGTTTGTTTACATTTTCCATCAATTAACCATAATTGTTTTGCGTGGGGGACTATCCCCCCCTCCCCAGTCACCCAAAGCCGGTATAAAACATTTGGGCACGCGTCGGCGTTTTTAATTTAATGTTATTCTTGTGGCCAAACTTGACACGCCCATTTCCTGTAATTTATAGAAATTTCAGTAGCGGAAGCATTTATTTAAATGCCTCCTCCGGGTGTCAACTGACAAATGATAAGTCTGTTATAAATAGCCAAAAAGCTAAGCAACAAGTGCCCATGGGTTTTCGATCCCAAATGAAAGATGACCAAAAAAAACCGGGTAGCCCCCCACAAATATTCACAAAAAGGTGCCAAACTTAATAACGCAGCTCAGGTGAGACAGCGGCGTCGACTTCGACTGCGACTTGGACTGCGCCGCTTGGCGAAGGCGGAGACGGCGACCAGAAACTGACGCTCATTCGATACGCGTTCGTTGAAACGACGAGTCATAGTCATGGAGTCGCCCTCGCGTGTGAGCAAACAACAAATAAATATAAATATTTGAAAAAATAAACAAGCAAACCCGAAACCTGATTCCGTCTAAAAAGAATTGCATAAAATTCAAATAACTTAAAATGATTAGAAATTGATAAAACCAATTCAATCTCAATCAAAGTCCATCAACGAAAGTGTAAGTGAAGGTGATATATGAATGTGCTAAGGCACTCAAGTGCTTAATTAAGTGAACACTGAGGAGTACAAGTACATACACAGCTCTATATAAAAAAGGTAAGTCTAGTGTTTGTACACTCAGCCCCTAAGTTAAGTAAGCAAATTTATGGCCAATTATTTAGTCATCGTCAGCAGGTGGGCTCATTAGCAATTAAGTAGGTACATGGGCATATACATAGGCATATATGCTGGGAGTCGATAAGGCAAACACACCTTAAAACATTAGTCGAAAAATACATAAACAAACAACAAATAAACCTAAAAACTGTCTCAAGTTAAGCGAATTCTAGAATAAATTATAAATACTTTATTCAAGTTGAAAAGCTTACTCAGATCTCTAGCTGAATCATTTGTCAGTTATTTGCTTTAATCTGATGCTCTGGGCTTTTACATTCATTTGGCTCACAATTTCAATTACTAATATCAATTACAAATCTTATTGAAATTTTACCTAATACTTTTTGATACAAGGCATACTATTTATTTTGTTGTTGTTTCAGACCTGAAATCAAATGGGTTTCAAATTTATTTGGGCATAATGAAACACTTTTCAACAGCTTTGACATTTGAATGCTTTTGAATGTCTTTTTTATTGAGCCAAACTACAGTTTATTTTCTCATCTGAGTGTAGGCCTTTCAAAGGAAAGTTTGATTTATATTTGAACATAATCTCAACACATCGTTTTGTTCAGTAATAATATGGGAATAACTCACAAAATGGTTAATCAATTGCCGCTAAATTGTGCCCGTAAGCCCAATCACACAAAGTCTGCTGAAGAAAGACCCTTAAATACTCAACCTGATATCCTTGTGGTAATTTTTTGAATTTTAAATAACAACCAATTTTGGTTGAGAAGTTGGATTTGGAATTTGTATCGTTAGGTAAAGTGAACTATTGCACTTGAGATGTTATCGCATATCTGCTTTATCCTATCAATATACATACCTTCCCATATGTCTGCATTGCTTTCTTAGAAGTTTGCAATTGAATTGAATGAGTCTCGTATTCAACATTATGCATCTTATATTGGATATTCTGCAGTGGGTTGTGTTTTTGCAGCTTAATTGCTGCCCTAATGGTTTTTACCTAGTACAATTATATTAGAATTTTGAAGTAATTTGAGTGTTTTTAGAGAATTGAATCGAATACAATCTGTTGTGCTCCCGGAAAAGCCTGCAGCTTCCCTCTTATACCAATTGCTGATTTGTTTCAGGTTTATGGGGTTTCTTAAAACGTACCATTAAGCGATCTCTTCAAAATACGAGCACCCAAGGCAGGCCGCTTCTTTTTGAAACAAATTTCGGTTAAACAAAAAAGAAAAATCATATTGGTTTGGTGACAATATGCCCTTAAGAAAGATTCCTATAAAAGTGCAGCATGTTTTAAAAATTAAAATGGAAAAATTTGTGGAATCTTTCTTCGATGTGTTTGTGAGCTAAATTTAAGCTTGACAACAGATGCGATTCTGCAAACCTAACGTTCTACATATTTTCGGAGATAGCAATCAACCGAAGAATTAAAATAGTTTAACTGCCCAACTTAAGTCCAAATCGGACTTCTTCTAGTTAATAAAAGGATTGGTTAACAATTTACATCAAAATACTTCTTTCAAGGGTTCTAGGGTGTTCAGTTCCGAATCGGTTAGCAGCCTTGGTTATCTCAATATTTTTATCAGTATAGAAATGATTGGAGATTAAACCATTGCTCTGTGCAAAGTATTAGCAAAGATACTACATATGTAGATACCGCATCTCATACAAATCTGACATTGTGGGATCCCATGTCAGCTCCCAAGAACAAGCGTTTTTTCTTTCACATGAGTCATCTAAAAAATCTATAAATCTTTGCTCTCATCCAACATCCATTTATTAAAACGTATAGATAAATTTCAATACATATATGCCTTGTAAAGGTAGCGAGAAGGGATTAGCCAGCTAGACAGTAAAAAAGAAAATTAAAAAGTTTTTAGAAAATATCTTTTTTCACATAAGTTATATACATAAATGTCCCACTGTTACGAAAATGAACAAAAATGGAGACCAAGAATTGAGAATAAAAGATAAGAAATGTTTTTTCCTGGGAATGTTGATGACTTTGTTGGAAATTATGTGAAACTTGAATTGATTAAACTGAAAATAAAAACATTTATTCGCCATAATTTTATATTTAATAAACCTTGTGCTGATATATTTTGTTAGTATATATAAAACTATTTGACTTAAATGGCTGTGAAGCTTTTAATATTTGCTTTTTTTATTAGTTTTGTAAGAAAGATATAAAGGGGGTGTCCTGGAAATCTCTAGAGTTTTAACCTCAGTTGGTTTGCAAAACGCTCGAAACATCTGTTGGTGTCACAGAACATCAAGAGATTTCATTTTCTTATTTAAAAATCTAGTTATAAAGTCCCATCTCCTCAAACAGGCTTGCATCTCTCTCAAAAAATTTCCCATTTTCTAGTTATGAGTTAATTTTATGTTTATTCAAAGTTTGTGATTGTTTTATATGTTCTATGATGCATTTATTGAAATTACCTATCAAATTCAAATTAAATCATATTATCCAATTGCTATTCCAAAATGTTGTAATTAATATCTGTTGATTTGTGTTGGTTATAAAGATTTATACTTCACCATAGACCTCGAGCTAGCCAGATGTATCTTTGACTAATTATCCAAATATAATATGCATAATTCAAAAATATTTTCGCACCAGTCATGAAATTTAACTTGGCAACCCTTAGTCCTTGTTGGTACACTTGTTGATACACAGATTTCATTATATTTAGATGGCGCTACCTGAGGTTGAGTGGAAAATTGGATCTAGTTCAGGGGCCGACAAAAAACACACATGCTTATTTTGGCGTTGCGTCTGTGCGTTTAGCCCCGCGAGAGCGCGCTCATTTAGCAGTTCTTTGTTGTCGCAAAAGAGAGCAGTATAAGCTCGTATGCCAGAGTTCCCCAGACATAGCCCCTGCAGGCCAAACATACTCGCCAATTCACACGGAATGCATCACTTACCCTGTTTATACACAAACAAAATATCATGATAAATGCTCCTCAAAGTATGCTTTGATTAGAAATAACAATAATTCAGAAAAATACTAAATTTATATTTGACCACACATAATTTTTTGATTACCTTCAACTGCTCTGACAATCCGAGTGAATGTTTGGTGTGGATTATGTAGTACGCTGCCACAACTGACCATTAATTTTCTTATTTAAATGGGTAATTAATAAAGAAAATATAGTTTGCATACTTTTATGGGCATTTATCATGATAATTTTTTTGTGTATAAACTGGGTAACAGTTTTAGAGAGATTCAGTCACATTTTCGTGTATCTCTTCTTGGGGAACCCTGTCGTATACTGTCGGTGTGTCGACGTTGCGTCGCGTCGTTGCCATAGAGCGCTATTGTATACACATTAGATAGGGACGCGCCAGACTCTGATTTAATTGATACGGCAAGTTTTGAAACCAACTGGATGAAATTTTTTGGACATCGAGAATTGGTTTTGGGTTGGAATTTGATTGGAAGAGTGTGAGTGATAAAGAGTGTTATTTCCGCAAATTTCGATTTCAGCTGATACGTCGATATTTCGACTTTAAAATCAAATAAGTATTCTTCCATAATACTTTTAGAAATTATAAATATTTTCATACATAAAAAATTACATGGAAAACCCGTGGCCTAACTTAAAGTGCCCGTGTTCACCAGCACAAATCGATGACACAAAATTGATGGATCTAGTTCGATTGTTGTGGTGAACGAATGTGATGTGCAATAATGATTGTTAATCTTTGTGATTGTGGTGGATGAAAAAAACAGAAAAACAGAATTCAAACGAAAACTTTCACGCAAACTCTTTTTTTTACTAAAAATTCAACAATCAACTTTTCTGGATGGATGTTGTTTGATGTAATGTATGCTAGTGAACGTGACCATTATTTCCTTCTAGACTGTTCTAGACAACACACTGTTCATGGAAAAGATTCTTTAAAAAAGGTTAAAAAAATACGTCAAATTTGGATTGGGAAAATATTCTGGTAAAAATTATATATTTTTTTCTGAAACAAATTGCGCCAGGTCCGAATTCGATCGATATTAAGTAAAATGTTTTAGAATGGATTAAAGTAAGCACTGAATAAATATGGCTGATATTTTTATAACAAATAAATATAGTTCAAGTGTTGAGTCTAGGTTGAGTTTCGGGTTTCTTAATTATAAAATCTTATTTATCTTAAGGTTCGTTTCACTATTGCAATTATTTTGAAAATTCACAAACATTTTCTTAAGCTTGAATAAAAACACTTGGCAGGGTATCTCTGGTTTCCACTTCCACTCTCAGCTCGGTTGACTTATCAAAAATTACTCGTATTGCTTTCTACATATTTACGTTTTCTGTTCATTCATTCCGGATATCTTTGAATGCGCCAAATATATGTATGGTATTGGTAGGTATTTTAATTGATAAACAAATCCAAAAATTCTACCGCATTATGTTTGCATCTGGATGTTACGTTTTTAGAAAGATAAAGACACTCTTTGATGTTGGCCCTCTGCATATAAAGTATTTTTTATCAAAGTTTTTTTTGTTTTTCGATAAGATATGAGAAACTTGCTCCAGTTTGGGGGCCATTTGCATGCCAAAAAGCCATCCACTTACTATATGTGTTTGGTCAGATTAGGATTACATGTGTGTGTGTGTGAGTTACACTATGGCAACCAGGCCGGGCACAACAAGTCCATGTTAGAGTTGATTTCCATACAACAACAACAAACCCGGGGCAACTCCCCAAAGGATATGTGTAACAACTGGCCAGTTGTCTGGGTACTTTTTTTTGTTTTTTGTTTTCTGGGCGCGGCTTTAAGAGTCTGGCGTCATCGTGCCATGTTTTCCTAGAACTTTCCCCCGTTAACTTTTGCCATGTTTAATCGATAAATTGAAATTAAACTGAAAATGAACAAAAAAGGTTTTTTTATGGCCCGTTTCTTTCTCATTTATGTGCTAATTGCAGATCGAGGCTAAGCAGCTGATTTGGCTCTCTATGTCTTGTCTTGGGCGAGGCAGTGGAAGTGGGTGGAACACTTGGGTTGTGGGGGTGGCTCGTTAAGTTTTTTTTTGTGCTAATTAGCTGGGGGAATTTCGCGACGCAGTTAAACGACCTTGGTCGAACAAAGAAGTCAACCCAACAGAAAAAAGTATTAGAGTAAAGTTTTCTTTCATTTACAGTTTTAGTTTTTTTTTTGAAAGGTTTGCCACATATTTCCATGCATTTTTGTAACGCTCCAAAAAATCGAATAAACGGCAATCACAATAAAAGCAAAGTAGGTACATGGAAATCGTTTTGCCTGCTTAAGTTTTGCATACATTCCAAAATCATACAAGACTCAAGTCACTGCTCTCTCTTTATCTCTCTCACTCTCAACATCGCTTAGAAGCTTCACAGATTCAGTTGCTGCTTTGAGTAACCTTCACAGTGAATGACATCAGCCGGGGTGCAAGTAGAACCTCAAGTCTACAAATTATCGCACATGTATACGAAATATTTTGTTGCTGTTTTATTTTTGGACTTTCCAAGTGAAAGCTTGTCTTGAAATATATTGAATTTTGACCAAAACAGCAACAAATTCGCATTAATACCGACTTCGATGATAATGATGATGATCTTACAGCTGAAACTTGTGGTTGATGGGGTTGTGGTGTTGTCTTTCTAGCAGTAATTGGAGAGACTTTGACTAATTGTGCGGTTAGGGTAAAGCGTGTGGAAATGCCTCATACTTAATAGGAATGATAAATGCAATAAAAAAAGTTTTAATTGATTCGCAACTACAACTACATACATATCATGGTTATGCACTCGAACGATTAAAATAATTTGCATGTAATTTTCTAGGAGAAAAATGTAGCATTGCAAGACTAGCCTAGCTACATGAAGACTGTTATTAACATTTGGCTCAAAACGTGATTAATTGTTTTTTAAAACCAAATTTGAAACACTTTTTTATAAGCAGTTTTTGATACACCATTTTTTCATACATGCAATTTGTGGATTAAATTTGATTGCAGGAAATAATAAAGCAAAATATGATTAAACTATTAATTCAATTGAGCAATTGTTGCTGCATAGTTTTCCTAATACCCTAACCCAGGGCCGGCCAGACCATAGCCACCGTTGACCGAAGTCACTCGTATTTTTCACACAGACGCGAGATGAACTTATGAATGTGTGAATCGGTAGGTACAGTAAATCGGCTGAAGTCTTTCGTGCTCCACAACACAAGCACGTTTTTCTGTCCTCTCCATTTGATCGGCTATATCGGCTGCTCTTTAGAAGTTTTTTGTACCAGCTTTATGTACTATAAGCCACAAAGTCAAATATAGATCATCTTTTATGATCGAATCACAGCTGTTCAGCTCTAAGATCAGTAAGATCCAACTTATGTGTTGAAAAGGCTCGTTCAACTGCTACCTGAGTTGCTGACACAGCAATTATAGTTAAGGCAATATTTGTAAAGTCCTCGCTTTTTTACCTTTCCAAAAATATAAAACATTTGTTGATGTATGTTCTCTTCGACAATTTTCGAAGGAATCTAAAACATCATTACAGATCTCTGATAATTGTTTATTGCTTTCCTTAACTTCTATTCTTCGCACTCAGACGTTGGAGTCATTTAAAGTTGAATTTTGAAATCGTTCATTGTCTGTAATGTGCTTGCTTTGCTACTTTTTTTGGTCAGAAGTTAACTAAGTTTGAAATCTCGGGTCTAAGAACACTGCAGCCCATATTGGTACTGAGCTCATAATAGAAGAACGTCTATCAAAATAATAATAAAGAATGTTTTGCTAAAGGTTTTAGAAAGGTTTTCAAAAGCAAGCGTAATAAAAATCACTAGGTAGTAATGAAATAGATTTCATATAGTGAGTACGAAGTTTCTTACAAATTGTGCGAACACTACCAATGAAACTGAACTTTCTTAAAAAAACCGCTATCGACGGTAGGAGCAGTCAGATTACAAGGAATTTCTATATTTCCCTGCATGTGTCATTGGAAAAACTACTTAATTTTGTGAACCGAACCTAATTTTTCGATAAAGTGGTCTGGTTCGGGTTCAGGTTCGAGGAGTCAAAAATATAAGGGAACCACCGAACCATGGTCCGGTTCGTCGGACCCAAAAAACCCGAACCGAAGCGGTTCTAAGGGGTTCAGTTTCGGACCGGTTTGCACCCTTGTTTAAAATGATCCAATGTTGCCTGTTATAGAACTGCCTCAAGTTAATCGTTAACTTAACTAGTAAACAATGTGGTATAGAGAGGTTTCCCATACTTAGAAGCTCTTTATATTAGAACTAGACTATACTCAGCGGGGAAAAAAATCAATGATGCAACCCGAACGGAAATACGAATTATAGTCATCTTAAATCACCTGATCGGTTCATACCAGCGATTTTGAAGCTGGCCGAACCGGATTTTTGATTTGGTTCAGTTCAGACTTTTCGAATTTATATTTGAAATGTATTCATAGAACTTTTAGCAGGCTCCAGGTCAATAAGTTATGTTTGTTCATAGCTTTTTAAAACAAGACCAACAAACTCATCATTAAAGGAGGTTGGGCGACTGTATAGCTGTTTCGTAAGTCACCAGATTCAATTATCAGCAGTCTTTTCCTGGCTGCTGCAAGTTAGCAGAGGCCATGTCATGCCAGCATGAGATGCTATAGCCGCTTGGGAATTCCACATGCAGAATTATAATAATAACCCGTGAACGCCAAGTCACAGAAGCTTTATGTGTGTGCGCGACACATATCTGAAATTAAGCTTATGTAAATCAATTAGATTTCACAAGGGTATTGGCGAAATCGAAAATCAAAAGTAGGCTATCCTCTGATCGTAAAGAACGCGTACCCAACTCTCTTCAAACTTATAATACGGGTATAGAAAGTACGGGCCTGGCTAAAGTTATGTTAAGGGAGAAACACTTCCACCACTCTATGAAAACTTGTAAATTTTAAAGTAGATAATAAACAATATTTTTTCATTTACATCATCTGATTTGTAGAAGAGCAAAGAATACCAGAACTTCGTTCGAGACGGATATTCTAGAAACAATGTTTTGTAGGGGGGCGAGGAAGTAATGAACACTTGTTGATGGGGTTGACGCTAGGAATAAGGAAACATTCCGTCGACTAAGGTAACATCTTACTTTACTTGATTCCTCAGAATTTTCCAAATTGTGCTAACGATTTGCTTAAGAGCTACTTGAAGTTAATACATATATGTGTAATATTTAGAAAATTTCAATTCAGACAAAGAATTGTGTAATCTTTACTACTCTTTACTATTCCTATCAATCCCAGCATTAGTAGCTCTGCTTCTGTTTATTTAGTCAGTGTAGTTGTGCTTTATAATGTTAATGATCTAAGTACACTTAGTCACGAGATAAGTTAATGAAATTGACTTGCCTGTCAATACTTCTTTATATCTAATAGATGCCATATTTTTTTTATTTTTTGTATATAGAACAAGCTGTTGTTGTTAATCTGATGCTGTAATTGCTGTGTTCACTCGCCAACGATAACTCGTTTCGATTTGTATGACTTAATTTATGCCTCCCAGACCAGTTTTTCTTCAGGGGTTTCTATACGCATAGATAAGACCTAAATTTATGTGATGTTTGTGCATAAATTGAGTTGAAAGGTTTTTGTTTTTGTTAAGCCGCTCCTAGACTGAAATTCATTTTAGAATGGAGAAGTCATATCTGCCAAACATACGTATAAGGGCTAATGTTGTGCTAGACGACGTGCTCTGAATGTCAACTAAAAGGATGGCGATGGAGTGTGGGAGAATAGAGCTGAGATTTTGATGCGGCTAGGCATGAGATACAATTAAAGGTCATTCAAATGGAGGGAAATGAAAGTGAGAGACTGGCTTGGAGTTTGCTTCCAAAAATAATGTTTTCAGACCAGCAGAAATTGGGAACTAATCTTTTGAATAAAGTAATATGCTCAAGAGCCCTTCTTTTGTCCCAAATCTCTAATCGACAAGCCATTTCTTCAGTTTTTGAAAAACAGGATATAAATAATTACAAAGGTTATTGCGTGGAGAATGTGCTGGATTGAGGGAGCTTACTAAGCGGGCAATTTTTAAGCAAAGACAGCTGATGATTGGACAGAGATGCTCATGAAACAGCCGTTCGGTCAATTGTGGTGTGGTGTGTTTCTGTTTTAAAGTTATAGGCAATCACAACGTGACCTCGAGCCAGCAAAAACTTGAAGTCTTGATTCTCTTATAATAAAAAACAAATTTTGTTGTTTTTAATGGTACTTGACTGTTTTGCCTTTGCATATTTATAAATATAATTATAGTTACCAGGATTTCCACTTTGTTGCCTTGTATACTTTTTTGATTTCTGATGAATCTTAAAGAGCTCTCTCTCTCTCTCTCCCTCTACCATTTTCTGTTCTTGATGATGCTCCATCAACTTGAAACAGGTTTCCTTATTTAGCTAATTTATTTATGATTATTTTGTGTTTTTAACATCATCATCTCCACCCACTACAAACAAATACCAAGACGTTGACGAAGATTCATTTAAATGAGTTTTATTGTAATATTATTTTCAGAGCATTGAACCACAGTTGGAGAACATGGGGATTGGCCTGTCGATTGTAGTGACAGATGTCACTCTATGTCTATGCGTCTAAGCATCCATCTGGCCAAGCTCACCTTCAAACGGACTCGTATTCGGGCATCACTTTCAGCTTGGCACAGAAAACGAGAAACGAGACACAAAAGAGAACTAGAATTGTGGACATTTTCTTGCTGTCTTGCTGTTGTTGGTGAAGGTCACATGGAATTGTTATTGTTGTTGTTGTTGTTGACTGAGGTGTCAGTTTACACACCTCGCATTCCGGTTTATCGCAGAGTGCGTTCCTTGAAAACGCAGTTTTTTTACGACTTAGAATTGAGCGATAAGAGCTATCAGCAATCCATTGACCCATACTTAATTTCGTTTTCATTTTTCCTCCAGTTTGCTTGTTCTTTTAAAAATTTTATCAGTAACCACTTGAAACGATAAATGTGATATAATTCTAGGTGGAAGTAAAGGCTGTGTGTTTTTTGAGTGAAGTAAATATTGAATATAGGGAATTCATGTGGCTGAGTATACAAAGCAACAGTTTAAAAGTTCTTAACTTTTTCCAGTTGATGATTAAAAGATAATCTGCGCGTCAGGGAGAGCAGGTCGAGGCACAGTATAAGATTTTTCCCATCTAGGGGGACTTGAATCAATTGCAGCCGTAGTTTAAGAGATACTTACAAGATGATCACGAACCGATGGAAACTGATGTGAAATATCTAGGCTAACTTGGCCCACTCTTAACTTTAAAAGAACCTTAACGCTGTTGCGTCTAGGCAGGCAGAACTCCTCCCTACTCGTAGGAATTCTCACAGGACATTGTCTCATCGGCAGGTATGCCGCGAGACTTGGTATCAACCATAACGACTAAAGTAGAAGCTGTTGCTCAGTTGATGAAGAAGAACGCGTTCAGCATCTTCTCTGCCACTGTCCAGTGCTCAGTAGAAGACGATTCGCAATCCTTGGTCAGACTTTTCTACATAACATTTCAGCCGTCTTTGAAATAGAGATTGCTTTGCTACTCAAGGTTTGTGCTACTTTCTAAGTGGTTCAAAAAAGTAAAAAAATTTAGGGGTTATATGGTCTCACAACACGCCTTTTTTGGCCTAAGTGAAGAATCTTCACCGCTTCTACCCTCGCAACCTAACCTAACCTTAAGAGATATCAACTTGAAATTTGAAAAGGAAGAGTTTTTGGGCCATACGGATATTTCTAATATGAACAACATCCCTCTCCCATACAACATAGCATTTTTCAGTTTTAGCCAGAACACGATTTTTATATGGGAGAGTATACGATATAGTCACCCGATTTTCATCAAAGAATTGTGTAGAATTGTGTGAAAGCTTTTGAAATTAATAAATCCAAAGTTTTTCTCACTAGAACTAGTTTTAGGCCCGATCGTTCCTATGTCAGGTATACCATATAGTCGTCGAGTGCATATCAACTTAATAAATACTAAGTTACGAGACGCTACCTTTGAAAACAAAAAAGTTTTTCTCACAATAACTAGTTTACCGACCGATCGTTCCTATGGCAGCTATATGCTATAGTCATCTGAGCAGGCCGGTTATGACAATTCTATAGCCTACATGTATTTCGAGACATCGTGCTAAGTTTGGTAAGGATAGCTTTAAAACTAACGGAGTAGCTAGCAAAAAAACATGCGAATTACACATGATTTGGTTCGAAAATTGGTCTTACAATAAAATGGAACACTCAAAATGTCGGAAATATGCGGACGGTTTTTTTTTTTTTAATTAACTTTGATTTCGGTGATGCCACCACATGGACGACAAGCGTATGGATTCCCAGAACATCTATACGCTTGTCGTCCATGTAGTGGCATCACCGAAGTCGATAGAACTTACAAAGTTGAAGTCTATAAAAGCAACAAGATTTTTTCCAATTATCTTTGTTTTTCGATGATAATAAAAAAAAATGATTTAAAATGTTCCAGTAAAGGTATTAAGAGCCGGTATTCAAAATTTTGCAGTTCAACTATTCGAGAATATAAACAAACTAAACCAATCCATATTGCGATTTCGAGAAGAAAGAAAAACATAAATATAGTCGAAAAAGAGCGGAAAAGGGCGGAAAAGCAAATACATTTGGAAGATCATTTTAACAACTAACTAACTAACAACAACTAACTTATTACGCCTAAAATGATTATGGAACTTCCAAGTCCTGCCATTACATACATCTCGAGAATCTTCAATGCCGTACTGCGATGTGGATACTTTCCAATTCAGTGGAAGAAATCGACAATCATAATGATTCAGAAACCAGGAAAGGATAAAACACAAGCGTCATCATATAGACCCATTAGCCTGCTGCCTTGCTTATCAAAAGTATTTGAGAAGATCTTACTTCGCAAAATTGATACCCATGCACAAAATATAATTCCTTCACATCAATTTGGGTTCCGAGCAAAACACGGGACCATTGAGCAATTCAACCGTTTAACTTCAGATATTCGGACTGCGTATGAGCACCACGAATACTGCTCTGCCATTTTCCTAGATGTTGCCCAAGCGTTTGACCGCGTTTGGTTGGACGGGCTTATATACAAAATTAGG
This sequence comes from Lordiphosa magnipectinata, assembly GCA_037044535.1. Classification (NCBI taxonomy): domain Eukaryota; kingdom Metazoa; phylum Arthropoda; class Insecta; order Diptera; family Drosophilidae; genus Lordiphosa; species Lordiphosa magnipectinata. Next base: position 1,832,714 of record JBAMBO010001658.1, on the reverse strand, counting down.
ACACTGCTTCCTCCAAATACACACAAACTCTTAGAATGTTATGTCAGCAACAGAGTTTTTTCTGTTCATCAAAATGAGTACACAACGGAAGAGTTCATCATTGGAGCCGGAGTGCCACAGGGTAGCGTTCTCGGTCCTTTTCTGTATGTATTGTACACTGCCGACATCCCAACAGACCCCCGACTAACAATGTCCACTTTTGCTGATGATACGGCAATTCTAAGCAGATCACGATGTCCAATTATCGCATCCAGACTCTTGGCAAGCCACCTATCTCAAGTGGAGGAGTGGCTGGCCAACTGGCGCATAAAAATTAACGAGCAAAAGTGTAAACACGTGACGTTCACACTCAACAGAAGCACCTGTCCCCAGATATCCCTAAACGCGACTATGATACCACAATCAAACGATGTTGTTTACCTTGGTATCCACCTCGACAGAAGGCTCACTTGGCGCAAACACATAGAGTCGAAAAAACTTCAAATAAGGCTAAAGGCCGTTCCCCTCTAAAACTGGAATATAAAGTCTTACTGTACAAAAGCATCATAAAGCCTGTCTGGACTTATGGCTCACAGCTATGGGGAAATGCCTGTGCGAGCAGTGTGGATATCCTTCAAAGATCACAATCAAGAATTCTTAGAACACTCACTGGAGCGCCATGGTACATTCGCAACGAGTGTGTCCACAACGACCTGAGGATCCCATTGGTCGAAACTGAAATACAGCAACTAAATTCTGAAAATTCGCAAATATTCTGAAAAACTTCTAGCCCACCCTAATGAACTTGCACAATCTCTCACCCTACAAGCAACGCATTCTCGCCTCCGAAGAAAAGATCTACCAACCCAGCGACTGAATTAAAGGGCCGCAGAACATAAACCAGCTCCAATAGGAGATGGTTGTACAATAGTTTCTAGATTAAGATTTGAAAAAATTATTGTTAGTCTCATTAAGAGAAGATTCAATAAATACTAAAAAAGTTAAAAAAAAAAAAATTTTTTTTGGAGTCATTTTCGGAAATGACTCATGGATACGCTCAAAACGTGATTTATTGAAATACGACTAGAAAAAGAATCGCAAATATGGAAATATGACTCAAAAACGGGCTACAAACGACTCTTTAAAAAGATTCTTGGCTTGGGCACCATACTCACCCGACAAAAGTATAATTTAGGACTATTTTAATCGGACAGAGGACTCAAAAAAGACTCAAATGTGATCAGAAATTTCATAAAATGCTGGCTGGGTATGTACGTACACTAAGAAAAAAAAAGCAATCTAAAATCTAGATTGAAAAATCTCGTTTTCAAGAACCTTCCAATCCTATAAAAACAAGATTGAAAAGCCTTGAAATGAGCTTAGAAATCTTAAAAACCTACAATTTTCTGTAAAGCTTCAGTTGAAAATTTTTTTGATATATAGATTTATTATGCTAAAAAAAACAAACATAAGCAATTTTCTGTTGCAATGCAGCAACCCACCCCTCCTGGGACTCGAACCACGACCTCTTTGTTCAATAACCCATTGGTACGGCCGATTAGTCGATTTTGCCGTGGGGGTAAAATTGTTAAGCGCAGCCAGTTGCAGTACAAGAACTCAGGCTGCGAAAATCTCTGCTCTTATGCTGCAACTGGTTGGGCCTAACAGTTGACGCTCGATGGTAACGCGGTGGTGTCAGTGTTTCAATGCGCAGAAGCTACTGAGCTCAAGTCCCAGTATCGGCGGATTAATAATTTACAATTTATATAACTTTTTCAGAAAGAAGAAAATGTAAATAGCTAAAACAAACACACCCACCACCACCCCCCTCCCCCTCACAGCAATCACACCCAACCCAATAACTAAAACAACTAACTTAAACCACAAGCAATCACACCACCCATCATCTAAAAATAAGAAATGCTTTATTTATGTCTTTTTTTTCATATTTAAAAATGAGATGCTTCATCTTAAAGTCGAGTATAAACGATCTTAATTCAATATTGTTGGATTAAGATTTAAATTGAGAATATAATCTTGGGTTAAGATTATCTCGTATTTGTCGAGTTTAAGATTATAATCTTGGTTTTAGATTGAATTTTTTTCTCAGTGTAGAAGGTGAGGCTTCCAAAATTCAAAGACCAGGCACGTTTGAAAGACTTTTTAGAACACCTATGAATGATAACGATTAGGAATGAGCCACATTCTTTGATTTAAGTCCCCCTAGATTATCAAAATCTTACACTGTGAGACGTACACACTTTTGTTGGTAAAACTAAATTGATTGTTCCGTTTTGTGATTTGACCTCTTAATAGTAATTTTTGATTAATTTTTTTTTGCTATGTAAATCATTCAATATATTGACTTTATATACTTTGGCTAACACTGTATTAAACGGAAATTTAATTGGCTACCTTTGACTCTAACTTGGCTAAATTAAGTCGTATAATCAAAAGACGTATCTAATCGATTGGCATTGGCAAAACCAAAACAAAAAATCATAAAAACTCTTAAGCCCAAGGTTTGTACATTCTATATTTGAACCTCCCCTACTCCTCTCCAGAGTTTGTTAATTGATATTTGAACAGCAAAATGACCAAAAAGACAAATACTCTCGTACTTGGCTTGGCAATGCTCAAGTCAAGTCTTGATCAACCCAAAACAAAGAGAGAAGACAGCACTCAGTTTCAATTGTACACTTTCATAAGCAATTAAAAGAGAGAGAGAGATACACCGAGTCTCATTTGGAAATTCTGCAACTCAGTTGTGTCAGTCTGATCTCAACTGCGCCACGAACCGAACTGCTTAGAATCTAGATGAGCATTTAACGGTAATTAATTGATTCATTAGTGAAATGTAACCAATCCGTTTTATTTCCATGCCATTGCGTGAGTCAAGCCCAAAAACAAAAGTCTAACTTTAGACGATTTCATCATATGCCTTTTGCTGTTTTGCGTATTCGTTAGATACATTTAGTTTTCAGCTGACTGTTGTTGTTGTTGTGGTTTTTGTTTGCCTGTTTTTTTTTTTGCAAATTAGCTAATATGAGCTTAGCCCCATTGGTGCATGCGAATGTGTGTTTATTTTGTAGAAAATTCTCCTTTACTCTTAGACACTCCTCAAACAACTTGATTACAAATTCAAATCTCACGCTCTGACCTTTTTGCAGATACGACAACCAACCAAGTTGGAGGCGGCGAAGACTACCTGCCCACCTTTGCCTGCACAGCCAGATACCTAAATTATATGGCTACAACAAAAAATTTCCATATGATTTTGGCGGTAATGTGAAAAAGTTGCACTAACAAAGCGAATTTCAAATGTGAACCAATCAGACACAACAACAAAAAAAAACCCCGAAAATAGCGTGCATGTTACACAAAAATTGTGAAAACAACAAAAGAAACATTAGGCAAAAATTATTACTAAAGTCGTTTTGCTTTTTTTGAAAGTGCAGTGAAAACGAAATATGATTAATTAGCAATAATGAATAAATATTAAAAATTGCATGTTCAGCGAAACCGAATCTTGAAGCGTTTTAAAGCGCTGGCGACTTAAAACGCGCGGAAGTCGCATGCAAGGAAAATTAAAAAACCAAAAACTCAACGAGAGTTCATTGCATAAATTTTGCTTTGTGTGTGAAAATGGCAACATCGGAGAGGACCAAGCAGCTGGAGGCAATTTTCATTGCCACTCCCCCTCAGACACCGCTGCACAATAGCTCACTGACGAGGACAACAACACCGCGCGATTTGCCCACAATGTATCATTTTGATTTTGGTAAGTGAAGTGAACATAATTTAACGACGTTCTCAAGTGCATTGGCTTCTGATTTTTTAACTTCCGCGCAGGCGCACACTTTGCATGCAAACCACCGCTTGAAGTCAAGCGCCAGCTGGCTCTAACGGGGGGAAGCATTCAAGAGTGATGGAAAATAATAAAAATGTATGTTCAAAAATTAAGGCGGGTTTTATAGATTTTAGGCTACACAGAAAAAAAACGATCACGATATTTAGTAGCATACGGGTACTTTGAGTATCGAACCGGTCTCATCTGAAAAATATGAAGAATATACATATTATCGCGTGCAGTTGGAAATAGTATCCTTTTGATATGAAAAATTTATATTATTAGAGCGAAGCTCTTTAAGGGTGCGAAGATGGGTTAACAGTGGGTTAACAGTGATTTAACAGTGACTTAACAGTGACCAAACATTGACTTAACAGTGATTTATCAGTGACTTATCAGTGACTCAACAGTGACTTATCAGTGACTTAACAGTGAGTTAACAGTTGAATTTACAATCAGGGGCACCCACTCTTTTTTTGAGATTGTTAAAGATTGGGCTGATGTTTGATCTTTTTATACCCGTCACTTGTAGAGTAAAAAAGGTATACTAAAGTCGTGCAAATGTATGCAACAGACAGTAGCAAACATTTCCGACCATTTCAAGTATATATATTTTCGATCAGCATCAACAGCCGAGTCGTCTGTCTGTCTGTCCGTCTGTATGAACGCACAGACCGCAGAGATGGTTAGAGATAGAGGTTTGACATGTATGGGACATATACTTCTTATACTTGCAGGCAGATCAAGTTTATTTTTAATTTTTTCCAAGCCCCCAACCGCCCCCGCAATTTGGAACAAAACCTCATATCTCCCACAGTTTTGTAGATAGATGTTTCGAACCTTTTAGAGATATTTAGTAATCAAGATTATTTATCGAATTGCCGAAGGAATGATAAAGATCGGATAAACGATAAGGATATAAGGAAAACAAACAATTATGATAGGTAGCATTAGCCGCAATGGCTATGGGCAGCACTTCACACACTTTATGACTGTTTTGCCACTTTAAATTGATCAGATTTATACAAACTTTGGGGGTACAGAGTATGTTATAGTTGGGCTTGACCGACTTTCTTTCTTGTTTTAAATAAGCTTTCAATCTCTTAGGCAACCCTGAGAACTAATTAGCGGTATTCATAAATCGAGTTGGCAGGGTCATGCCTCTTCCGAGACCGCTGCATCGGCAGCAGGGTGAGGCCTTTGAAAAAATCATATGAAAAAATTCTTAGAGGTATTGATTTATATAAGGTTAGAGAATATTTTCAGTATCTCACCGATTTACTGAAATTATCCATTTTGAAGCAATACCTGAGGTTCCAAATGATTAGAAACCAATAAGTTCACACTTTCCGACCAAGCTTTGCTCAGAATTTGTAAGGCTTGCAGCATTTCTTAGATAGTATTTTAGGTTGCTATGAAGGTCAACAATAATGAACAGGTCAATTCAATATGTTCCTATTATTAGCGATTCGCTGTTATAAACCGAAAATAGAGTGCAAATGGTTTACAGATCTTAGAAACCAGTCCGCGAAGCGAACCTTAAACATCATGCCTCTCATGGTTGGAGTCTCCGCACCTTCGCATAATTTTAGAGGTTTTACAGCCTTAGAGAGCACCCGAATTTAGTGTTCCAAACCCGTTTGATATTCTACTTCTAGTATTTACGAGAGCTTTTTCCTGGAGACACTATTGTCTCAGACAGAGTAAAAGCGGCACAAAAAAAATCTAAGCGTATGTTTTGGGAGTTGTAGATATTTTAGGGTATATTTGGATGCAAATGAGATTTTGGTTCTCTCTTGGTTTTTATTTTGTAATCGATGAACCATTTGACCTCTTAATACACGTATTCTCTGGTTAATACAGAAAAATAAACAAATTTTTTTTGATTTTTACCTGGTCAAAATTAACTTTTCAAAAATATCAATTTTTTCATTTCATTTGACAAGAACAAAATATCTTTTTGTTCCAAAATAATATCATTTACTCCAATTGATATTAAATAGTTTCAAAATGATAGTAGAAATGTCATAATGATATGATAAAAAATTTCGTTTCTTTAAATTTATAAATTTGAAGTCGATAAGTGTTGAAAGAAGCAATTTTACATTTCTGCGGTCGAAAATCGTACGCTAATATTAAAAATAATTGTTGAAGTAGACACAATTTCTTTTTATCTTTTGTTATAATAATTTATTAATAATTTGTTTTGAGTTGCAACTTTCTACAATTGTATCGCCACAAATGACATCAGAGAAGCATTGCGAATTGTTTATTTATTCATTTGCAAGCACCATACAAAAACTGCGCCTCAGTAAACGTGGAAGGCATTTCAACAACCCCCAAAAAAAATAATGTTAAAAAGCAGAAGCCAAGCAAATGGTCACATACTCGTCACTCACTATACCATTTTCTGTGTATGTCAGAAGCAGAATTGACCCAAAATTCAATTAAATTAAATTAAAGCTCAAGCTAACTTTGAGTGCAGAAAGATTAATGAATATTATGACAGAAATCGAGCGTTGAAAATGTTTGCCATTTCAGTCACGTCTTGACGATAGCGTGTCAGGTTTAACTAATGCCAGATAATGCAAACTCCTCATATTCATTGTCATTTAACTGATTTATGGTATACTCGAACAAAGAGCGCCCAAGTCATAGGCCTACGAGCAATGGGCGTGACCCACTTTATATGCCAGCCCACACACAATACGAATTTCCTTGACATTGAACTACATTTAAGTCGCAAAACTAGAGACAAACTTTAAAGACAAGTTTCATTTTGCACATAGAATAAATTCCAAATCGAATACCAACCAGTTTTTGCAACGTAATTCAAACAGATGTGAAACACACATTCCCCTCTGTGTTTGTTATTGACAAATTAGTGGGGAGTATTTTGAAAAACCAGTTTTGTTAATGAATTTAGCATGAGCGCAAAAAGGTTCTTCAGTTATTTCACAAATATTTTTGAATTCCAATCAAATTTTTGTAACGGCCTTAAGCTCTCCCACATGTAAAAAGCTTGCCAAAAAAGCTTTTCCAACCGCCTACAACTTTTTAAGCAGTGTTGTCGTGCTGCTAACCCAATGCTACTTTTTTTTTGGTTGTTTGTTTATTACAAAATTGTTATTAAAGCTTAAGCTGCCCTTACACTTGTCATATATCTTAAAAGACACTCTCTCGATGGTGTAATAGCAAATCAAATATCTAAAAATATTTAGAAAATGTAGCCTTCTTTGATGAAACAGGACAGGTTCTATTTGATAAGAGATTCTCTTTAGAGAAGTTCGACAACCGACTGTATAGAGATTTATGACAAGTGTAAAGGCAGCTTTAGATCACACAGGCAAAAAATTTGAAAAAAATATTGATGAAACAGATAAGACATATTTGGCAGGATTTAAAACTTAAACTAAGGTTCCAAACGCAAATAATGTGATTAAATATGACCGAAAAGTTCCCCTATTTGGATAATTTTTCATCAAAAGTACGCTTGATACTTTTCATTACTTTTCATTACTTTTCATCAGACAAACATTTTTGTGTTTTTTTTATTTTTATGTAAAAAGAGTTTGTGCTGATTGCCTGACTGACTGATTGGTAATCTACTCAAGGTAAACGGTTATGTAAGCAATTTCTACCCTTTAAAGTCAGCAAATTTGAGTTATCGACCGGAATAAGTGTGATTCGGAAGGAGGTATGTCTGATGAACATAGATTATATAGAGGAACATAGATGAAACCAATTGGTTTCATGTGCAAGAATCACTTTCACGAGTCTTTCCTCATACTGCAGTCTATTTTCGACTTAAGGCTTAGCTCAAACGAAGCAATTGGTGTTTGTTGTAGCGCCGCCGAAATAATAATTTTGTTGGTTAGGAACTGCTCATATTGGACAATCTGATCCCTCCAAGTGAATGACCTGAACATTACTTGCCTTTTTCTAAAAATTCACAGATCTTTGGAGGGAAATAATAAAGCTTTAATACAAACAGAGTTGCCAAATGAGGGAGTTAAAATAACCGGAAAGGGTTTCATGGGCAAATTTAAATGTATTATTTATATTTATCAGAGATTAAAACCGAAACGAATAACGGTTAGGGTTACGGTTACTGTTTTGGCCGATCGCTTTTTTCCGGTTACGGTTATATTACGGTTTTGGAATATGGGTAACGGTACGGGTTACGGTTATTAACCTTATTCAGTAGCGGGTTTCGGTTACGGTTACGGTTATTATTATAAAATATCACTTTTACAAATCTTTTAGACAATAGCAGCGCAATTTTGAATCTTTTTTAGTCAGTAAAAGTACTAAATATGTTTAAATTTCTTATACAGAAGTACTTTCGCCTATTTTGAAGATTAACATAATAAGTTTTAACTAAAAGATATGATACCACTTCATTAATTAGATAAATATACACTGGTCAATGTAAATACTACCTACATATATTTGTCGTTATGTGCCTTCATAAAACAAACATAAAATTATTCTCAAAAATTACATCTTAATCGAGATTGTAATAAGATCTAAATAGCATAATAGCATTTAGAGTTTGATAGTGCAGGCGACTCCTGCGAGGATTAATTATAAATTTTACTCCTGTAAACAAACGCTCACCACTTACACTAAGAAAAAACTAGAACGAATAATTTGAAAAAAAAATTAGTCGCTCTTGAATTTTCAAGAATTTCGCTCTTGGAATCGAGATAAATTCGTTCTAAACGTTCTCAATTTTGTTTTTTATAGGCAAGGGGGGTGAGGGCAACTTAACTTTGAGAGAGTAGCGTTGGAGTCGCTCTCGCAGAGAGTCAGGGCGCATGCGCAGTTGGTCGTTGAGAGAATGAGAGCGCAGAGAGTGAGAGCGCATGCGCAGTTTGTTGTTGTTTTATAAAGGCAACTGCGTCTATTTATAAGTGTGATTTCGTCGCGTCTTTTACCTTACGAAGGTTAGCTGAGCTCGTTAAAATGCCCGTCGCCTGTGTGTGTTTCAGTCTTTCGAGGTACCGAGTTCAAGTCCCAGAAAAGTAAGTAAAAAAAAAAAAAATATCTATGTGGTTATCTCAAAATCAATCACAACTTAAAACAAAGTTTGGTGGGTGGGTGGGTGTTGGGGTTGGTGTGGTTGATAATGGTGAGTGGGACGCGGGGGGAGGTAGACGAGACGGACCACCACCACGTCGGTCGGGTCGGGTCAGTCGGGTCGGGTCGGTCGTGTCACCCACCCCAAATATTCTTTTTAATTTTTTTATTTTGAGAATTATTCGTTCTTGGATCAAGTACTGAAAGTCTTGAATCAATAATTATTCATACTTGGATCAAGAGCTGCAACTCTTGAATCAGGAATGTCGGGATAAAAAATTCACTCTTGAATCAAGAATTTTCACTCTCACCGTACTTTTGAGAACGAATGCTCTTGATTCAAGAGCGAAATTCTCTATTTTTTCTCTGAGTGTACTTGTGTGGAGCTAACTGCAAGCACAACTTTTGATAACTCAAAAAGATCTGAAACTAATGTTGAACTTTTTTCCCACCATTCCTTGCTGAGCAATCTTTTTTGTTTTAGAATCGTATTTCATGAGGAACTGTTTTATTTTCGGATTTTTGTAAATTTCCGACAATTTTGGTTTTGGACTGTTTTCCCCTGATAATTCAATCAAATTAATATTGTCCAATATTCAAGTGTGCACATTTGATAACAATACAGTTATTTTTCTGCTCTGTAGATAAAGAAACATTATATCTTGAATCAAGAAAAATTTCCCAATCATCAGCATCATTCTCGAACAGACTAGGTTCTCTAAATTCTATCTCATGAGACAAAAGTTTAGCCAATGCTGAGTTTTTGTTTTCGATTTCAATTTTACATTGAATCCAGATAGAATAAAAATCACAAAAGACTTAGAGTTCGTCCTGTTTTATTGTAGTAACAGCTTCGCTCATCTTGTCCCACACCTTAGGTTTCAGCATAAAAAACAGAACTAGCTGCTGCTAATTTGAGCAGAAGTCGTGCATTTTTGTACCGTCTAAACTTGCCAGTGTAATATCACTTATGTATAAGGAAAGATGAGGAAGGTAAAGATTTTGGTTAGCTGCACTCTCTCTCTTTCTCATTCGCTCTCTTTCCTTTTTGCCCAATAGCAACAGTGTTGCGCAATGTATGTAGGTAAAAAGGTCATTGTACATTAGACCGTACCTGCGTTGAATTTGTAAAAGGTTAGTGCCTACATTGATAGTTCAAAGATATATTAAGGGGAAATTGGAAATTTTAAAGCTTCGTGGCTTTGATTTTAGCATTTCGTTAAATTTTCTATAAAGTATGCTGCATTTTTTGCGCATGTTTTGCAAAGGAACTTCGCAGGTTGAAAATTGTATGGAGAAAAGAACGTCGTGTTATACATTATATAAATTTTGGTTTATCGAAATTTTTGCTAGTAGTGGAAAAACCGAAATTAACCCATACATTTGTTTCTGTCTCGGTACTGATAATCGGTTATGTTTATGAAGGTTATAGGGTTACGGTTATAAGGTTTCGGTTTCGATTACAGTTTTAATCTCTGATTATTTCTCAAGATAAACTTTGACTAAAATCAAAACAGGTTACTAAACCCCATATAAATTGTCAAGATATATTTTGATTACGCAAAACTCACACCCAAAGACGACTATTGTTTAGTGTTGCAACTACTTTATGAGCACCTTATTATGACACCATGCCCTAAAATCCATACACTAAACAAATTAAATCATCTCGCATTTCCTTTCATACAAACATCTCAAAGACACACAAATAGAGTGGCTAATTGATTTTTTTCTTTTCTCAAAAATAAAAAAAAAAACCTTTAACCCACAAATCCACAACCAATTGAAAATTACCTACCTCAATTAACGGCGCAATTCTTCTCACACATTTTGAACTAAAAAGAAAATAGACACAACAACAACCACTCGGAATACACTGGAATCGGATAGGAACACCAAATACGAGTATTTCACATTCACACTTTCTAAAAAAGCAATCACCACCACTAACAACAACAACAACAAGAGCAACAACAAACAAATCAACTTCAATTTGTTACAACAAACAAAACACACATCATCATCATCATTGAATTTCAAACAGAAACAGAACAGAGAATTGTGCAATCTGCAAAATGCGTTCGAGCCAAAAAGGAAAAGCGAAAATGGAAAAACAAAAACTATTACAAATACAAAATTTGTTAGGCACCAAAAAGCAGCGCCAATGAACTGAAATGTTTTCATTATGGAAGCGGCGATATGGAGGGGCAGAAATAGAACTTAATTAGTAGAAAATACGGTCCAATGTTGTTGATAGTGTGTGGAGCACAAGAGTAAGAGGGAGGTGGGATGTGAAAAGGGAGGGCCAGGCAAATGTCACCTAGAACTGCAGCAGAGAGTGTGTTTATACTCCAGTGAACGACATGTACGAAAAACTTTGCGCTTTGTTGATTTTGCTTTTGTTTGTACATATGTCTGATTCAGTCTAACTCTGTCTTAACTCTGTCCACTTACTTTTGTAATAAGTGTCCGAACAAGTCCACTCTGCCCTATCTCATTTGTAGCTTAACGCACACTATTAAAAGGGTGACTTTTACTGATAGAACTTGTGGACCAAAATGTATGCACTAGTATGCAAGCTACTGTTTTATTGGGTGCATTCAGCTGAATAGCTTAATCACTGAACAACCAATAGTACATTTAAGATATAAATGAAAAACTGTCTAACTTGAATTGATATTTCAGTGATTTTTATTCTTTCTTTTCAAACTGTCAATACCATTTATACCATCCCTAAAAGTAATAAATTTAGTTTGTTATAATCACTGATCAAATGTCTCTAATGAATACTCTCAACGAAATCAAGTGAAATATTTTATGTTTCCTACACTCAGAAAAATCAAGTATTTCGTGGACTGCTGTCCATTTGTTGTCTTGGCTACTTTAAGCATTACCAGCACAGATTGATCACCTAAAGAGGTTAACATATTTAAGCATAATCTTACCCAGAACTTTTTGCTATACGCTCAATCTATTTATTGTTTTTCCACTTAGAAGATGGTACACACCTTTTAAACAAAAGGTTTGATGGCTGTTGAAGCCTCTTTAGGACCTCAGGAAACAGAAGAAGTCATTATTTGCCAGGTCTGGGCGGTAAAGTAGAGCTGGAGAAACACCGATGTCTAGGTACATCGATAAAATATCCATGTTTTCTCCATTTTTAAAGTCTGGCTATTACGTGTTCAAATAATATAGAATGTGTATAAGAACCAAACAAATTATGAAACTATTCTCCCTATAGGGCTCTAGATCAAAAATAGCTTACCAAAGCTAAGGTCCCAAAGTCAAATAATTTGCCCATCTTTTTGACATAAATTTGGCTCGATAGCCATAATTGAATACATTGCAGGACTTAAAACTCAAACTATGGTTCCATACGTAAATAATTTAATCAACTGTGCCCTAAAAGTTCCCTAATTTGGTTCTAATTAGCCAAATTTTCACTTTAGCTTTAGTCTTTTCAAATTTATTAAGATTTTTTGCAGGCCGTGCTGCCAACCTTTAATTAGTGCCTTTCCAGCCCTGCCGGTGGCACCCTGCCGCAATTGCCAAAGAAATGAGAAATCGATTTGCACAAAATCCACCTGGTTGCAAAAATTAGGTGGATTTTGATCTGAGCAAAGAAAGTAACATGAGAAAACGGCCCCAAGTTGATGGTAAGAAGTTACGGAAAAATTGCAAAGAACAATTATTCCCAGCATTAAGCAGAAAAGTTCGATTTGCGTTTTGTGATTTATGATTGCCGATTTCACCTGCTGAACGCAGTGATTGTCGATTGCGATTGTCAAATTTGACATTCATGATTGCTGAAAGGGAATTGAACAAATAGTATGATCGGTTAGTAACGAATGGTTACCGATTGCTGGAGCCTTAGCTTAAGTTTTCTATTAGTGTATGTAAATATTGAGGTTTATTTGTAGTACTAAATCCTGTTCTCAATGCTATTCAGCAGAGACTCATCGGTAATCGCAAATCGCAAATCAGAAATCGTTAATCGGATTTATCTGCTGGTATCTGTGGTTGGAGTCAAGTAAATGCAAATGGGATATAAAAACATCGATGATTGAAGAAAAATCATCGATATCTGCAGCTTAGATTAAAACATCGATGTATCGATGATGCCATCGAAGTTTTTCCAGCTCTACTGCAAAGCGGTAGAGCTGATGTTTAGTCGCGGCTTCTTCTGCTGGTTAGTTTTTCTCGATTTTTAAAGGGCTTTAGACATGGAAATGGTTGTATACCATTCAAAATTGACCGTATTACTTTTCTCTAATTGAATGGTAGGAATAAAAACACAAAAAAATTTTAATATATACACTTAACATAAGAACATGTTAACGGGAGTTTTGTCACTTTATTTAAAGCGTCTGTTTTCGTCCATCTGTCTACTCGTCGTTCATTCTCCATACTGTCTGATTTCTAAAATATCGATAAATCTGTACATATTGGCGGCTATTTCCCAAGACTAAAAACAAAACAAAACTTTTGTATATTTTTTAAAAGTACCTGAAATCAGCACAGTTCAACTCCACTTAACCACCGCACAGAAAAGTATACAAATTAATTTAGACGTTTAGCTACACAAGTGCGAGTTGGTGCAATGCATTAAGAAGTGTTAGTTCAGTGCAAAAAAACCTGAGGAACCGATTCCCAGACATGTCTGACAATAAAAATTTATCCTTGTTTTTCATAAAGACTTAATAAAGACTAAATAAACCAAGTTAGGTGAGTAGGAGAATCGTTGAAGTTTTTGAATAGCAGCGATATCTCTGATCCTATGGAATATGACAAAACAGCACATAAGTATCATTTCCAATCCAAAGAGATATGTCTATTTAAACCCCCACAATGTAACATCCGCTTATATTGAACGATTAATGTTGCAAATTTAATCAACATTTTTCCCGGTTAAATAAAATATGTTCTTGAAAACGGAAGAATATCAACTCAAAGATTTTGAATACTCAAAAAATGTTCTTTAAGTGAAAACATTGTACCAATGATATAGATCAGGCATGCCCAAAAGCAGCATACGACAGAGCACACACCAATACTCACAAAGAAAAGCACCAATACGAATAATGAAATTGTTGTTGGTCAGTTGCCTTGCGAGCGCAAACACCAATCAAAGAAGAGAACAAAACCGGTTTTTGTTCTATGTGACGCACACACACGAAATCGTTTGCAAGTGTGTGGTTTTGTATACGTCGCGCCCAGCATGTATACGATCATTGATTTCCTATCTTCGGTGCAATTACAAAAACAAAACGTTCTCAAAGAGCATACGGCTGGGCATCGTTGATATAGATAGTTCTTATGCTCATCTTGAATACAATGTTTTAGGTCTTTTCCTTCTGTCACCTTCTAAAAAATCTTAATCAGCACTTGTTATTTTTCTCAGTGCAAGTGCTCTTGCTCATGGCGTGAAACATTGCTTTAGAGTTCACTCATATATGCTTTTCAGGGCGCGCCTTGCCCCCAAAACGCCAGCCATTAGCCAAAGTTGCACTATTTTTAAGCATGCGCCCCTTTTGTAGTTTTTGCTTTTCCGTCTGTGCCGTGAAAAATCATGAGAGCAACTTCTATTTTTCTATTTTCGTCATTCAAAAGCGTGACAATTATATGAGAATTATCTAGATTTTTATGGCCAAGTCAAAGTCGCGACGCGTGGGCGACCACAGAAACGTCAACCCACGCCCTCGGCGTACGACCCGCCCCCCAAGCCAAGCAGTGGAAAAAAAAGGAAGTTGTTGGTTCGATAAATCAGAATGGCATGCCTCAAGTTCATTACTCGAACTAAACATATTTTTGTTATGGTTTTGACTTGCATAAGAGCTGGACTCATACACGTATGTGCTGAGAAGTGACGTCATGACAGCGGATGCTGCACCAGATTGTGATTTATTGCGGCATCATCAGTTGAAGTCATCTGACCAGAGTAGAGATACTCAAAAGTGCATTCGCATTTCAATTAAAAACAGAAGCAACTTTAAAAACAGAAACGTAAAGAAAAAACCAAAAGATACAACGATAAATCTGAATGGAAAAACGAAGAGAAGGCAATGCTCTTTCTTGCTACTAAACGAGGGCAGTTTGATAAGTCAGTCTAGAAAGTTAAATAAACACCCCTGCTCCGGTCAACGGTCAATTGATAATTTCTGTTTAACAGCCTTTAAAAACAGAAAACCTCGTGAATTTCAATGAAAATAGAGAAAAGTAAACTTTGTTTGCTCATCAAGTCCCCTTTTTTACAGAAAAGAAATAAATTTGTATGCAAAAGTTATCAAACTGCCCCTCATAATGATTTTGCCCAAGCTGTAAGTTTTATATCAACAGACAGCAAAAAGTGTCTCCTCCATGTGCCTGGGCCAGCTGTTTATTTATGTGTTCCGCCGCCGCCTGCAATCCAAAACTTAAAATGTTGCTGAGGTCGACAAATGTTGCCACGGTAAATGTTGTTGTTGTTGTTGTTGTTGCAGGCGGGCTACCTTTTTTGGCTTACTTATGCAACTATTCAGTTTGTGCCAAAAGTGGACATAATTATGTGTGTGTGTGTGTGTGTATGTGTCCTCATATATGCTACACCCAGTTCCCCATCCAAATAAAATTATAAATCTTTGTAGTCTAATACTGATTGATGGAAGGAAGTGGAGTGAAAGATTTCCCTTCAAATGGAAATTGTCAGTCTTCCTACCAAAAGAGAGAGAATGAAAAATGTCGAAGCAAGCC
This sequence comes from Lordiphosa magnipectinata, assembly GCA_037044535.1. NCBI lineage: Eukaryota > Metazoa > Arthropoda > Insecta > Diptera > Drosophilidae > Lordiphosa > Lordiphosa magnipectinata. Next base: position 1,817,074 of record JBAMBO010001658.1, on the reverse strand, counting down.
AAAGGTTCAGCAACATTGACGGCGGCGGATTTAAATAAATCAGCCGTTAAGACTGAAAGACAAGCAAGACACCAACGAGAGAAGGGGAAAGAGAGCAGGGCCGTAAACACCCACATCCACCATCACCATCAAAGCCTCAAACTGGAGTGCAGCTATTTTTAATTGCATGCAAAATACTTAGGCTGAAGCAACATGTAGCTAAACTTTCAGAGCGAGAGCGAGGGAGCTTTAATGTTGCTGGCTGCCTGTTGTTGCGGACCATGTTGCTGGCAGGCAGTTCAATTCAAAACGCCGGCGCGTGAAGTTTAGTCGAAGAATTATGTGAGATACAAACAAATTTTCAAAATGAGCAAAAAAATGTGGCATAAAATTTTCAAATCAAAGTCTCAGAAACAACAGCAACAATTGAACAAAATCAATAAGCGGCAAAGTCGCAACATTTACGAAGAGTACCAGCAATTAAATGAATTGCTGGACGTTGAAAAAACGCAACAAAATTTCAGCAATGAAAATGAAATTGAAAATGTGGATGCAAATGGAAATGGAAATGAAGGCAACATCAATGTTTTTGAACAGCAGCCGCAGCCAAGTTCTTTCAACTCGTTGACGCTTAGTGAGGCGCAACAGCAGCAGCAGCCAATCCAACCGCTGCAACATCTGTCCACATTTTCGCGCGTACGCAACACCTTCTCACTACGACGTAATAACGATAACAAACGATCATCCAATGCCAAGTCAAGTGAGTCGGACTCTACTCCTCCAACAGCAACAACCACAACTGCAACTGCAACTACAACAACTTTATCCAACAATCCAAATCAACGCGTTTTGATTGTGGTCAATAAGATTGATGTGTCCACCACTAACCATTCAACTAATCATTTGCATGCAGCTGAAATTAACCCAAGTAAATGTTTAACTAATTAACTACTAAAATGAATCATTATAATTTCTATTTACCATAATTATGACAGGGAAAGCTCTTGGTTGGCTAATGGAGGTTAATGAGTTTTTGTCAGATCAATTAAGAAAACAAAATTGCATTTAATTTTGCAGAATTTCATTTGGATCTTTAGCAAATACGCAACTGTTGATTACTTTTTGCTTCAGATGCTACTCAACGGCTTCCAATGTCAGAATCAAGGCTTCCAGCCAAACTAAACCTGAACCGGAGCATATAAAGTAAATTGTATACTTAGTTTCCTTTTACTTCTTATTCCAAAGACGCTCTCATTTACTCATTTGAGATGTGAGTCACTTTTTTACAGATCCAGCATTAGCCAAAAACAATTTGAAATGTGTCAGTGAATTGTCATAATTTCCCAATAATGATTGTTCTAATCAGCAACAAAATTCTAAGCATAGAATTTCATTATATTAAGTCTCACGAAAACAACATTGGTACTGACTGAATACTAGGAAAGAAATTTGTTCTAATTTGAATAAAGATTATGTTCAATTTGTTTATAAATTCTTCTACTTTTGGCTTATCAGTAAGCGTGGAATTCAAAGTTAAAATGTAAACATAAATGATTAGTAAATTAAGAAATATTTTATGCCAAGACTAAGGCACCCATGTAGAAAAAATCATGGTCTACTTTGCATTTTGTGGTAACGGTAAACCAAGTCCAACTATTATCCCCCTCAGTTCGCACTTCATATTCCCACCAAAAGGGTGTCCAACAGTTGAAAGTTCAAAACGTAAAGCAAGAACAAGTAATTTGTTTGTATTATGCTTTCGTTTGTTTCCACATATTGCAGACACACATACCTCCACCCATTGAAGACACTTAAGTGGCTTATATTTTGAAAATGCTGTCAGGCCAAAAATCCTAATCATTTCTATATCTTCAACTTTTGCTCCAATAAACTTTTGAACGTCTGAACTTAAAATCAATTAGCCCGATCATACCTATCATTCTTTTCATCTTTATTTTTGAAAAAAAAAAACAAAACTCAAGTGGAAAGAATTGAAATATATGTATGTATGCATCTGTTGTAACTTGCATGCCAAAGTCATCTCATTCACCCACTTCTCAGCAATGTAATGCGTTACATGAAACATTGCTTTGATTTGACTTGGAAATGAGATGAAATGTAAAGAAGAGCTTACCGAAGGGAAAACTGGAAATGGAAACTAAAGAGTAGACTCTTATGCGTGTCGCTGATTGATGTAATGCTGCTATGCTGGTCTGCCCATTATAATTATGTTTCGTACCCATTAATGTTGTTATATATATAGCATGTACTTATTCAAATTTTTATTTATTAACGCCCGAGTCCATAGCATCAAGTTCTAGATCCGTTAGAGAAATGAATTAACACAGCTACTTATGTTATAAAAGGTGTACGTACTATTTCTAGCCACGCAACATTTGTGCGGAAGAGTTTATGGGCCATATGGCCATAAACTCTGGGTAAGATCGATTTCAACAAGTGAGAAAGTCGGTCAAGCCCGACTATAATACATTCTGTACCAGTTCAGACCGCCGTTTGCATTTGCTCTCGATTATAACACAGTTCGACAAAATCCAACTTTTTTTAAAAACCCGGCATAAGACCCTAAAATTATGATAAAAAGGACCTCTGTAAGCATCGCCTTATACCTTGTTTTAGGAATAAAGCCTCGGTTTGCGATGTATGGGTACTTTTGTACAATTTTAACTTAGTTTTTATTGGCTTTAGATAGAAAAAATTCACTTCAATCGTACAATTGGTTAAGGTATACCTTCAAAAGGAGTTTAACCTTAATTCTTGAATATCTTTAAAAGCGCACGGTAGATTTTTATTAAAATCGATTTTTATAAAGGTATAATGGACTATTGCATGTCCCTAAGAGATGGTACTCGACAGCCAAAAAACCGCGAATTGGAGTACCAATTTTTTATTCACCCACAAACCAATTCATATAGGCCATAAACCAGACCTAAAAATAGACAGAACTGCGTTTTCAGTTATACCAACGAAGCCTTGGTTCGCGGTTTATTGGCATTTTTGTACTAGCAATTGCCTTAGAACAACTTTGACCATTTAGGGTAAAACCAGCTTCACCAAAATGATAAATTTGATCAAAAAAAATCATTACCAGCAGGAAAACATATCATATCATATAAATACTTTAGTTCAAGGCATCTTAGGGTATCGCGGTTTCTCCACCAAAGACAATATTAATTTAAATTTTACTTTTTCGAATGATGAATTTTACTCAAGATTAATTACATCATTTTGGGAATGCATGTGGGTGTCTAAGGCCATTGCGCACGCCGCGCTTTCGTTGTTATTTTTCGCATAGCTTAAGCCTTAACGTAGTGCAACAACAACTTTATATGTGTACTCTTTCTCTCCTAGTTCTCTTGCTTATTCAAACGCAACAAAAAATATCTGTATGCGTCGTTTTGTTGTTGGCCGTGAATGATTTTGTGCGTATCAGACAGACTCGAGCACACATACACACAAACAAAATTCCGTTGTCTCTTTTTATATCTTGGGGTAGTTGTTTACTTGAGAAATATTCTCTTTATTTGTATTGGTGTCTACGCCGCCCTAAGTTTCTCTGGGCACCTCAGATCTACACCTCCTATTTACCCGTCTACAAGTGTCATTTATCAAATCTTCATAAGAATCCAAGCTCATATGGAAAATTACCAAACTATGCAATTGTTTGGACCGTTCAACTTACACCTTATATTTATTATCCAACGCCTGCATTGTTATCTAATCATCAAGCGCTTTCACATTTATAATATTTGTAATACTTGTCGAGTGAACTTTTACAGAATCTTCCATTGCCTTTGAGAATGCAATATAAAGGGTGATTTTATCAGCGTTTGTTTTTTAAAAATTTAAAAAAAAAATTAAAATTTGCAATAGTGAGCGATCTATTAATGCCAGTCAATTACTCTTTAAAGACATATAAATGTTGCCGGCGGGGTTTCGAGTTCTCAGTCTGATTAAAATAGTCGTAAATGCGCTGGTTTTCTGATCATAAATGATACTTTTGTCGGAAGAAAATGGTACCCTAGCCGCGACTCTTCATGAAGAGTGATTTTTAACCCGTTTTTCTGATCAGTTTCGACTCATTTTAGAGTCATTTGCGATTCTTTTTCGAGTCGATTTTTAATGAATCACATTTTGAGCAAATGCATGACTCATTTTCGAGTCTTCCTTAGATCGCACATAAAACTAATCTCTTTTTAATCATCAAATGGGCTCGAAAAAGACTCACAAAGATGAGGAATCACCTAATGATCTTTCAAATGGGTGGGCACTTACGCTCTCTGGGTGCATTCTCGCTCTAACCACTGTGATTTCCTACTGACACTATAGAGAATCTAAACAATATATATGTGGGCAATATGTATATAAGGGCAGTATAACCACTCAAAGTTGAGAGGCAGCACAAATTTTATCTCTAATACTAATCGCTTAATGCTGTAATGTTGTCTTCCAGGGCTGCAATGTGTCTGGCTTGTCCCTGTACCCGAGAGACTTCATGTAGCCCCGGAAAATATAGTCTAGTTGGGTCAAATCATATGGTCTTGGCGGCCAATGGACTGGTCCAAAACGTGTGATTAATCGCTCACCAAACTCGCCTATCAATTGGTCTATGGTTTGACTGTTATTTGCTGTTACTTTCATTATTTTTGAAAACGTACGGTCCAATAATACGCACAAGTCGCGCCAAGCAGTGCATTTTTTAGGGTGCATTCATAGTTCTTGAACTGCCTTAGGCTGCTCTTAAGACCAAATTCGGCAATTCTAATTGTTGACGTACCCATTGAACCAAAAATGAGCTTCATCGCTAAAGACAATTTTTTTGATAAAGCACATATCTCACAGAGCACGAGCTTTGATAATAAAAATCAATGATTTGTAAGCGCTGTTCGTATATTAGTGTATTCATGGTGAAATGGCAAACCTTACTGAGCATTTTTGGCATTGTTACATGTTACGAATCATGCGTGAGGTGTCAAAAATCACCCTTTATAGCTTGCTCTTTTCTCTCTTCTGTGAAAGAGCAAAGGTAAACTACAATAAATTGATTTTGTTATCTCAAAAGAGAGAAAGTTTTAAAGTTTAAAAGGCTTTAAAAAGGGATTTGGATTTTTTTCCAAGGAAGTGAACTGTTTTGGTCTCATTTACTAAGAAGGTTCCAGTACAAAAGACCTAAACAACGCGTTTTTCGAAATTGAACATCGTGAGGGTTCGTCCCTGGCCTCATTAGTCACCTTTATTATACCCTTGTAGAGGGTATATTAAAATTGTCCAGATGTTTATAACGCATAGAAGGAAGCATCTCCGACCACACAAACTATATATATATTCTTGATCAGCATGACGAGCTGAGTTGATATAGCCATGTCCGTCTGTCCGTCCGTCTGTTTCTATGCTATCTCCTCCGTCATTTTGAAAGCTATCTTAACCAAACTTAGCACGAAGCCTTTTGGTACAAATACGGCTTACATTTGTCGGAATAGGCCGTATCGGATGACTATATCATATAGCTGCCATAGGAACTATCGGTCGAAAAACTAGTTTTAGTTACAAAAACTCTTTTGTCTTCAACTCAAACGTGCCCAAACCAAACAAATTTCCAAGTTTCCTATGCTTTTACATAATTCCACCAAGTTTTATGAAAATCGGCCAACTATATAGTATAGCTGCCATACAATAGATATGTCTGAAAAAAGTCTTAGTAGGAAAATCTTGTTTGTTTTCAATGCTATCGGTCCCAAACTTGTTACTGTTCAATATTGTATGCTACCACAAAATTCTGCCAAGTTTGATCCAAATCGGATGACTTTAGCGTATAGCTGCCATAGGAACTATAGGTCGAAAAAGAAGTTCTAGTGAGAAAAACTTTTTTTGTTTTCAATGATAGAGTCTTTATACCTTCCTGTTGTGAATTAGATCAGTTTCCACACAATTTTGAGGAGTTTGGTCAAAATCGGATGAATATATCGTATAGCTGCCATATAACAAACTGTCAAGCAAATGTTCAAAGTAGTGGCGCCCTCAAGCTGCAAGGGTATATAAACTTCGGTCAAGCTGAAATTAGCTTTCCTCTATTTTATCGTGTTCGATTCGTGCATTCACGTGGGGAGGAAAAATTCAGCATGAGTCCAACTCTAGCCTCTATCATTTATACTGAAATTGCGCAAAATTACCATAGTACATTTTGTACCATAAATCTTAAGAATCTTAAGTTATTTTATGTGAATTTTTTATACAATCGATCGAAAAAAGTTCTGATGGGAACATAAATTAGTTATTATCTCAAATCGATTGGCAAACAAGAATAAATCTCTTGTCAATATTGTTTCAATTTCTTGAACGTGGGCGTGACTTTAAGCCACATGTGTGCATCACTGAACCAATTTGTTTTACTTCAAAATACCAAGATACACCCACTCACCGAATCGCACACTGATGGAGACCTACATAATAAAATAATGTGGCATCAATGGAATTTGGTATAGACCAGCTGCCAAATTTGGCTACAACAACATTTCGTCAGGTTGATTTGTGGTGGCTCAGATAACGTTATTTATCTTCTGATCACACACACACACACGAAATGTCAACTGTAAATTATTCGTGAGATTTTCACTTGGCCAAAAGCCCAACTTACTTTTACTCACTCTCGTCTGGGCGATTTCCTTTCCCCCAAAACCCAACAACTGACTTGGCTTTTGTCGTTGCTTCGGTTTGTGTTATAAATTTTGTTAAAACAAACGAAATGAAATTCAGTCTTAGTTTTTAAGCCCTGCAAATCAAAACATTGCTAAAAGTGATCTGGCTAAACTGAATTCCACTAACAAACTCAAAACTCTCTCTTTATTTTCCGACTATTGTACGGCTTAGCAACGGCAACCACGGAGAACGATACGCTAGACTTGTCCTCTCACGGACAGGATGAGGAGCAGTTGCCGCCGCCGCCCCCACCGCTGACCACGGGCCTGGCTGTGCCCGTGCCCGAGCATGTGGGCAGTTCGGGTGAGCTAACGCCTTGTCCCAACTGCAGTCGCACGTTCAATGTAAATGCGCTAAGGAAGCATGTGGTGGTGTGTGAGAAGATGAAGAAACGTAAGATTTTCGACTCGTCACGTCAGCGACGCGATGGTACCGCACTCTCCACCTATGTGCTTCCCAAGAATTTTGGTTTGCCGAATGCAGAAAAAGCGGTGGGTGTTGTAACACCGCCCTCCACACGTCGTGAAACGACGCCAGTAAAGCAGCAGCAGCAGGCAGTGGAGCCGGTAAGTTAAAGCTTATAGGAAGAGGATTAATACTGAATTTCCTTACCCAATCTATACAGCCGGCGGCTCCAGCTGGCCCCGTACGTCGCAAATCCCAGGGTCAGGGCGAGATGGTACGCTCCACAACTCGTGCCTCTTTGCGTAAGGCGGCGGCGGCAAGTGAGGCTACATCGAACACAGCTGCCGAAGCTGCTAATCCTCCTGCAGAGCGTTCCATTAGAAAACGCATGAAGGCTGCGCCCGGTGAACGTTGCCCTCACTGTGAGCGCAACTTCAATGTCAAGGCATTCGATCGCCATGTGGAATGGTGCAAGGAGAAGGCCATACAGGCCAATATCAAACAGGGCAACACCAACGAGGCCAGCAAGGCTAAGGAACGCCTCGAAGCGCGCAATAAATACAAACCCCCGAATCTAAAGTAAGCTGGGAATCATCCGTCAGTCCTTGTTAATTTTGATTGTTGATTTGTTAATTTCAATTCTTCGAATTCCTTTTCCAATTTCCCCTTTTTTTGTTTGTGTTTTGCAATTTGTTTATGATGGTGTTTTTCAGGACCAAACGCTCGTTGAACCGCGACAAGTATTCCGGCAATCATGAGGATCTCTTAGAAGCCGGTGAAATAATGGTACCAAAGCCGAACCTAATGTCGTTGTCCTCCATGACCTCGTCCGTGCACAGTGAGAGGTGAGTTTGATTATGTAGAAGTGAAGTTAACGTAGGCCATTCCGTACGTATTAACGGTACACAGGCATTTACGTTAAATGCTTCGTTACGTATTGAGAAGCATTTACGGTATTTTTGTTTTGTAATCAAACCCTGGTCCCTCTTCTGGCGTGGCTTTGGTTGTCGTAGCCCTTGTGGGAAAGTATTGTAGCAGTAGACACTCTTGAGTAGTTAGCCAACCGAAAGTACCAGTACCACACTTATCCACCCACCCCTCCTAACCTACTCAGACCTCAAGTCCCACCATCGCCACCATCTAAGCAGTCTCGCCACACCGATGGACCCAGAACTAAATCCGGATACCATACCACGGTTACCCAGAATATGGTTAGCCTTCAAATGACTGCAACTGAGGAGGAATTAGAGGTAATGCCACCGCCTCCTTCACGCTCTAAGCGTAAACAGCGCGGAACCTGTGAAGAGATCGACGAGACCATGCAACACCTACGACATGTCTCGAGTGGTGAGGCTCTACAGCTTGCCAAAATGGACTGCATGGAGGCGGCTCTGCTACAGCCTAGCCGTAGACGCAAAGAATTGAGCAGTCGCAAGAAGTTGGAGGTTGTTGCAGACAAGGAACTCTCACTGCCAGCTTTGCCGCAAGTACCGATGCGTTTCGAGGAGCTCAATGGGTTGATCAAGCGAAAAGGTAGGGTGAAGCGCGGGGAATAGCGTGCAATTGCTTAATTAAGTGGATTTTTAATTTAGACAAGATCAGCGAGGCATAAAGCTCCATTAGATGCAGTCAAACAGTTAGTCAATTTATTCTGGTTCTAAATATGCTAAGCCAGAAGTGAAATAGTGAAAGCAGTCAAGGGTAACGGCTTGGATAAGTAGATACGTTACGTAAAAAGGTTTAGCCAAGACTCCTCAAATAAAAAGCAGGAAGAAAATCAACTAAAGACATCACAGGTTTTAATTTCTTGAATTCTCTTGAATTGGACCATGAACCGAACCGAAGTAGGACCACCTCTTTCTAAAACCGTTCCACCAACCGAACCAAAAGCTTTACGAAAGGTTTGTACTTCCGAACCGAACCAACTTCGTCAGCATTGTTTCCTAATACACGAAGTATGTGAATCCTAATAGGATTGTCAATGTCGTTTCGAAAAATCGATACATCGATGTTCTAATTCGACGATATGTGATTACGATATGTTATTTCATGTTGCGATATAATCGATGATTGATCTAGACTGGATTATATGTCAAATTTGTTAATTTTTATACCCTTGCAGAGGGTATATTAAAATTGTCCGGATATTTGTAACCCATAGAAGGAAGCATCTCCGTTCACAAAAAGTATATATAGCCATCCGTCCGTCTGTCCGTCTGTTTCTATGCTATCTCCTCCGTCAGTTTTAAAGTTATCTTGACCAAACTTCGCACGAAATTGTTAAGTACAAATACGCTGTACATTTGTCGGAACTGGCCGAATCGGATGACTATATTTTATAGCTGCTATAGGAACTATCGGTCGAAAAAGTAGTTTTAGTTTGAAAAACTTTTTTGTCTTCAACGCAAACGTGCTCAAACCTCGTATTTATTAGTTTTCTATACACAATTCCACTAAGTTTGATGAAAATTGGATGACTTTAGCATATAGCTGCCATATGAACGATCGGTCGAAAAACTAGTTTTAGTTAGAAAAACTTTTTGGTTTTCAATGGAAATGTCCCCAAACCTCGTATTTGTAAGTTTTCTATGCTTTTACACAATTCAACCAAGTTTGATAAAAATTGTACATCTATATTGTATAGCTGCCATACAAAAGTTTGGCCTGAAAAAAAGTCTTAGTATGAAAAACTTTTTTTGTTTTCTATGCTATGGCTACCAAATTTGTTATTGCTCAATATTATATGCTACTACACAATTCTACCAAGTTTGATCCAAATCGGATGACTATAGCATATAGCTGCCATAGGAACTTTCCGTCGTAGAAGTAGATCTAGTGAGAAAAACTTTTTGGTTTTCAATGGTAGCGTCATAATACTTCCCAGCTATGAATATTATCTGTTCCAACACAATTTTAGTGAGTTTGATCAAAATCGGCTGCCATAATACAAACTGGCAGGAATATCGATGGATTTGATCAAACCAAAGTTAGCTTTCCTCAAGTTTTCTTTTTTAAGAACAGAAATTACGATTTCAGGGTAATCTTATTCCAAAAAATATAAAACTTAATGAATTTTTTAGGATCAACAAAAGGTTTCGACTTAAGAAAAGATTGTTATTCAATATTTAGTTCGCAAAATTCATCCCCAAGTCTACATTAGCTTTCAACGCTTATACAGATCAGAACGGATAATTCCTAGTTATAGGTTTGATTGTTCTTTAACATTATATGTGAGATATAAGAAATGTTAAATTTGGACTTTGAATATTAACGATTGGAAAATATCGACGAAGTAGAATGATTCGTGACAGTGTTGCCTTGGTTTACAAGCTGGTATATGTCTACAAGTTTTGGAAAGAAAAGGAACGGTGGCACTTATTATACCAAACCACGATATGGTAACACAAAGGTCAAATAGCTCTATTTAGTACCTCCCTCAGGTTCTACTTTTGGTAGAAGAGTTCAGATTTGCTTATAGCTTCCTTGTCAGGATAAAGGCAGCTTAACTTTTGTCTTTAAAAGTAGGCTTTAACCTGTTCAGCAGTGTGTACAGAATGTCCCTTAGATAGCCCTTCACCAGCCATAGTACCGTTTGAGCTCTTGATTTAACAGGTACCCTTGCCTGACAATGGTGTATCCAGGGTATTTTCTGTATTATCCAACAACTAACGCTGGACTTACTTATTGAGGGAATTATGTTGCCCTTCGGGTTAATTTGGAAAGAACCGAACTCAACCTTATGTAAGTTATTTGAGTTCATTTTGAAGACCCACGGTGTTGGGGGAATGAACAGCCGGCGGTGTCTTGGGAAGCCTAACTGAAACTAGAGGAAGGTATCTAAAGCAGAGATGGGCACGCGTAACCCTCTGGGGGCGAACACATTTCGCTATTCACACCGATACAAGCCGAACACATGCCGAGGCTTGGGCCAAGAGAGTAAACAGCTCTTTACTCTCATCGTTGTCCAGGTTGAAGCTAGTTCACGGGACTGAAAGCACTTTTGGCACAAGCCTTGCCATGGCAATCGCTGATCTAGAATATTCATAGTTCGGCATACGCTGTTCCACCTTTGTTTGAAGTGTTTTTCTCTCTCGACCGAGTACCAGTCGCTAGCGCCCTTGGCAGAGTCATAATCTTAACAAGGGTCTATTTCTAGCCGCTATGACGTGGTATACTCAAACTTCCGACAGTGCAGACTGTTTGAGTCCCCTGTATTCCTGAAGGCTGATGGCTACCTTGTGGTAGACCCAACGAGTTTTTATAGAAATTCTACACAGTGAGGTTTTCCATTGGTAGGGGAAGAAGAAACACCAAATTCAAGCACAACCACAATACCTTCAAATCTAATACAAGTCCAACTACCTTAGGCGGCACTAGCATCTGTAATATCGAAATGGACGAAGCGGATCTTAAGTTATCAACGAAATCGCGTTCCTCCACATCGCTGGTGCGACAGGCACGCCGTCGTACACGGACTCGCGAGCTTCCCGGCATAGAAACGCGTGCCCTTGAAGAACCACCGGTTCCACCAAGAACCTCAAGCTCTCGAACTCTAACCATTAAATCAAACAGCGATCAAATAGACTGCAGTCGTCTGCCCTTACATCGTGAGCCGCGTGCCGCCGTGCACTCAGAATCTGAGGATGAGGGAGGTGAGATACGAATCAAGCTAGAGACTAGCACCACACGCACTCTCTGCAGACCCAAGAAGCGTTCGACTCTCAAAAGTAATAAAACCGAGCCTATGCGTGCCTTGCCCATGCCACAATTAAAGCAAAGTCTGGAGTTACTCAGCCAGAACATGAGCCAAACTGTATTGCCCAAAATGGAGCTAGGTAATCAACGCCCAGAGCAAGATGATTTAGATATGGACAATGATTCGTCTGATTTGGACTATGAAGAAGTGGCCGGCAGTCCTAGTCAGGAGCAAGAGGATAGCTCAGGGACAGAGACACAGGAGACAATGAAGCTGCCCATGAAGTTACCTCCCCTATCCAAGCAGGGCAGTAATGTAAGTCGACGTTTAGTGCTGCTCGAGCTGGATGAGAATGGTACCATGTATATCAAGGCACCACCTGACGATCAGGGACGTAGTCAAGGAAAAAGGTAAAAATTGAACCCCCACAAATACGTTGACAGCCAGACCAAGCACAGAGGACGCCAGGGACAACTAATTAGCTACAGTTTTCTTTATCTTAACTCCATAAACGGTTTCTTTTTTCTTTCAAACAGCGGAGACACGTACGACCCCTTCCTCTCGGCCAAACGTCAACTGGAAGAGCTCTGCTCACCCAGCACGCCGCCTTTGCAGGAAAGGGACGCTACACCGACAGCCACACCTTCATCCAATATCAGCATGACCAGCTCATTGACTTCTAAGCAACCTCTGGGAGCCATTAAGGTTACACCCACTTCGAATTTCCGACGCACTTCCTCTTTACGAGGTCCCCGCCGTACTCCCTTGTTACCCAGTCGTCCTTTATTTGCCACCAACTATCGTCCCACCATACAACGTGGTCTCTCCGATGAGGGTCCCATCTCCACCAACTTCCTCAAGCCTGAGGAGTACGATGAGATGCCCGTTCGTGCCGCTTGTGGCAATGATTTTCATAGTCCTCGTGTGGTAAGACGCGATACCAGCGCCTCCAATCGCAAACAACAACTGAAATTGCCTGTAGGAGCTGGAGAACCAGCTGGCCGCCAGGTGGCCAAGACAGACTCACTGGCCGTGTTCTTAAAGTACGAACACGAGCTGGAGCAGCTGAATGCCAAGGTTAACGAGTTGACCAGCAAAGAGCTCAAGGACAAGAGCAACAATCTAAGTAAACAGAACTCGGCCAAGAGTCTTCTGCCGCCCCTGAACAGTCCCAGTCCCAGTACCAAGCAGAGTCCACCAACCTCTGCTGCACTGAGGGCCACTCGCCTGGAACCTCTTAATCCAGCTCCAGCTCCTATTAAGCTGGAGAGCCTCTTCATAGATCCCAAACTGATCAATGCTTGCGATAATCTTCATCTGGGCAGCGGGGTATCCTCGGACACCAGCTCTACACCCCAACAACTGTCCCAGAGTCGAAGTAGAAGCAGCTCTCAGTCCACCCTAGTCCATGAGCGACGTCAATCGGGTGAGGCTAGGAATCTTTTAAAGCGTAAAATGCGTCTGGGACGTAATCAATTTCTGTACGATGCTTCACCCGAGTACGACACGGAACCCCAATCGGGGGGTTGCTCGGCAGATGATGAGGCTAATCGTTCGTCCATGGAGTTCGATGAACAATGCTGGCAACAGCAGCAGAAACAGCTGTTAGCCAATCCCCTGCCCAATGCCTTTGATGACTTTGACTTTGAGGAATTTCTTTCTTCATTCGAGAATGAGAATGATGAGTTGCAGTTCCCCTTGTTTCGGGATTGTCGTGAGTTTCTCATGAATCGCACGACGAGCAGGCAACGCTCGTGCCAGAAAGCGACTTCGACACCACAGACTTTCACCGACTGCAGCCAACTTCTGCTACCCTCCACTAAATCTACGACCACCCACAGATCCGATTTGGAGGAAGGAAAGCTACAGCGTCAGCAGTCGAATGCCTCGAGCATAGGCAGCCATGAGAAGGACAAGGGGAAGCGTATGTTGGACGATCAGCAGAAACGTGAGATTTTCATAAGCATAGAGACGGAACCGAATGCCCAGGGACGATCACCCATCTCGCCCGATAGTTTGCGTCACATGGTGGGTAATCCGCAGACACCAATTGATGTGCTGGACATTGAGAATGGCAACGAGCCGGAGCATGCCAAGTTTAGCAAGATAAGCGATACGGAGGAGCCACCCGATGCGGCCGTAGAGTTTGAGGATAAGGCCAAACAGCAACAGCAGGAGCAATTGACCTCATCCTCAAACACTTCGGCCAGTAAAATGGCACCCAATGTACAGCTAAACAATGCCAAGAATCTCATACAGCAAATGCAAAGCGAATTTCGGCAAATGGGCGAAGATGCCAGCGCCTCCATGCGAAGGAACATGTTAGAAAGGGAGCCACCCTCAACTCGTAGAGAAGCGAATGCTAATACACCCTCGGGGGATTCAGATGAACTGAGCAGTCTAGATGGTTATCCCATGTCCTCGTCGCTATCCTCTAGACGTGGTGGAGCCAGCTCTAAGCTTAGCTCGGATTCGGCCTATGGCAGGTGAGTAAAACGTTCTGGGTTCCATAATTTCAAAAAGAACAAAGAGCAACTGAAAAAGAACATGTTCATTCCTTCCGTTGTGCTTTCGTTTTCACTTTCCTACTAATTTTGCGTATCTAATTCAAAAACCGGTTAAAGTCACGGTCGCCATTAAATATATGTCTAATTTTATATTTTTTCTACGACTTTTAGCAGCAATTCACCCTATAGCCTGTCCCGTCAGCGTTCCACTGAGCTGGCCAACTCTACTCCACGCTCCCAGAGTGGAGTACGTCCCCATACGGCCAGTGCCAAGCTGCCCAACATTATGATGGATGCCTCTACCCAAGCGCAGACTGCCTATGGTACTCTTAAGTCACGTCAGCGGCTCTTTGCCGGTAATGGAGAAAGTCTGGTCAAAGCGGATGGCACTGAATCCTCTAGCAGTGGTTCGGAAAAGTCGCTATCCAAGCAACAACAAAAACAACAACAACAGCCGACCAGCAACTACAACTATCAGCTGCAGCAGCAGAAACAGCAGGCTCCATCCCTTAACAACAACAACAACAACAACAATGTGACACCCTCCACATCGCAGCATTCCCTGCTTAGCTCCAGCTCCAGCATCAACTCGAGTATGAAAATGTCCAAATTCTGTCACGAATGTGGCGCCAAATTCATCATTGAACATGCCAAATTCTGCATGGAATGTGGCATACGCAGGGTCATACTCTAACCTGGTACAGGAGTGGATGGGGAGGGGAAAGAGTTGTAATGAATATTATACCAAATGTAGCCTTGCTATAATCATAACAAATAATAATAATCATATATTTTAATACCAGAACTTATGTATTACCAACCACTGAAACCATTTTTGGGGCATTTCACAAATTCTCTTAATTATACAATTAAAAAACAAACACTTTTTAACCAAGACTGAACGAAAAATTGAGAACGAATGAACGACGAACGTGAAATTATCATTATTTTTCAAAACAATTTCTAACACAGCAGCAACATTGTATTTTGTATACTGTTTTACTAATTCATAGAACACACGGCTTAAATATATATTTCATATAAATGCAACAACTGTTAACCTGTATCTACATTTTGTTCGTAGCTTGAGAGGGGGGATGATATTAAATAATACGGTAAACACACATTTTGAATAACTAATTAAACTAAAGAATCTAAGAAAAACCAATTAAACTATATAAAAGTCAGCAAAGGAAAATCAACTCAAAATTACATACACACAGAAAACAAAAATAAATATTTGTTGATGATCCATTGAATAATTTCGGTATACATTTGAATTGGATAAGTAAAATATCGTAAAATGGATATTATTAATATTATTAATATCCATTTAATGTTAGATTGATCTTCGATTTTTATCCAATGTATCTGAGAATCGTACAAAGAATATGAAGAAATGGATAGGTTGAAACTGTCCCTCACAAATGGATGGGAAGCTTTGATTATACATTTTTGCCATTATGAAAATCTGTCATTGTATGGACTTTTCTATAGAAACACCACTGCTATAAGCATAGCTCATAAATAACCAACAACTCATATTTTCACACTGCTCTGCACACAGCTAAGAAGAATAAAATGAAGCAGAACCTGTCTCGGTTTGTGTACAACAGAGTTGTATTCAATCTGAAAGTGACCCAATACCTTAACGGAACACTTTTGGGCGAGCTTTAATGAAATAAGTGCTTTTCAAACAGCAAAATGAATGAACAGAAAGGCGTACGTGTTCATTTTATTTTAATTGTTAAGCGGGAGCGGAGATGATACCTACCACAAACGTATAAACACGCTACCATTGAAAACAAAAAAGTTTTTCTCACAAGAACTACTTTTCCGACCGTTCGTTCCTATGGCAGCTATATTCTATAGTCATCCGATTTGGATCAAAATTGGCAGAATTGTGTGCTAGCATATAAAATTGATCAATAACAAGTTTGTGAGTGATAGCATTGAAAACAAAAAAGCTTTTCCTACTAAGCCTTTTTTTTAGACCTAACTTTTGTATGGCAGCTATACTATATAGATGTCCGCTTCTCATCAAACTTGGTGGAATTATGTAAAAGCATAGAAAACTGATAAGTACGAGGTTTGGTGGCGTTTGCGTTGACAACAAAAAAGTTTTTCTCACTAGAACTACTTTTTCGACCGATCGTTCCTATGGCCGCTATACTCTATAGTCATCCGATTTGGATCAAACTTAGCAGAATAGTGGAGAAGCATATAAAATTGTTTGGGAGCGATAGCATTGAAAACAAAAAAGTTTTTCCTGCTAAGACTTTTTTTCAGAACTATCTTTTGTATGGCAGCTATACTATATGGTTGTCCGATTCTAATATAACTGAGTGAAATTATGTAAAAGCATAGAAAACTAATAAATACGCGGTTTGGGGACGTTAGCGTTGAAGACAAAAAAGTTTTTCTCACTAAAACTACTTTTTCGACCGATAGTTCCTATGGCAGCTATATGCTACAGTCATCCGATCCGGCCGGTTCCGATTAATATGCTGCGTCTTTGTACCAAAAGACTTTGTGCAAAGAGGAGATCACATAGAAACAGACGGACATGGCTATATCAACTCAGCTCGTCATGCTGATCGAGCATATATATACTTTATGTGGTCGGAGATGCTTCCTTCTATGCGAGAATTTTAATATACCCTCTACAAGGGTATAAAAAGTAAGTAAGCTCGACTGTAACAAACTTTATATACTCTATGTACCTTTGGTACAGAGTATAAAAATGTCATAGGAAATAGTTGTTAGGCATTTC
>JBAMBO010001657.1:0-70346 GCA_037044535.1 Lordiphosa magnipectinata | reverse complement strand
TTAGTATAGCAAAAAGTGTAAAAAATTCACTTTAAAGTCAGAAAAGTTTAGTTTTATGTTTAGTTTTTTCAAAATAAAACTCCCCCTTCTAACTAGTGTGGTTATCGAATTTCTATTGGAACCACCTAGGCATATAGACCAACAAATGCTCTAATTATGAGAATTCGTATGCATTTACACACCTGATCATATTAATAGGTACACACCGGAATTTTTTAATTATAGATGGTTTTTTCGTACTTTTAGTGTTGACAACTTTTTAATTTTTGGTTTTTTGTTGTTGTCAATGTCTGGCCACACTTTGACAAAGAGTTGAAAGAGGGGCTGCCCCGTATATCAAAGCTGTTCTATAAATTGCGAGTCCACCACACATTTCGCCTGATCATAATAATAGGTACAGTCTCCGTTTCTCACAAGTATCAAGTGAATAATTTTGTAATCAGTGATCTTTTGGTAACTAAAGGTAAATTAAGTATAGCTCCTGTCAATACAGAGAATTAAATAAATATTTTTTTTAGAAAAAATGGGTCGAAATTCTCATTGTACTAAAGAAGAAGCTCGATTGGTTCTTAGTCTCAGAAAAGAAGGCAAATCTTTACGAGCCATCGCCAAATTAATAAACAGGTCTCATAATTTTGTTAAAAATGCATTAGAAAGAAAACCATTCCTGTCTTAGTGGAAGGCCACAAAAATCAACAGAAACCCTTGACCACTACATAGTAACTTTGAGCTAAAAGGACCCATTTAAGTCATCGAAGGCTATTGCAGCCGAAATTGGGAATTCAGTTAGTGCTAAAACTATCCGAAGACGACTACAAGATGCCAACCTACCAGGAAGAATTGCCAGAAAAGTCCCACTTATGCGCAAAAAAATGATCACCATGAGGCAAACTTTTGCAAGGGACCACAAAGACTGGGTAGGATGCACCGGGGAGAAAAAATGGAGAAACATATTATGGAGCGATGAAACCAAGATTAATTTGTTTGGGAATGACTGTGAAAGGAATGTTCGACGCCCTAATGGAAAGGAATTCCATCCACGGTTTACAAAAAAAAACAGTCAAACATGGAGGTGGCAATATAATGGTATGGGGTTGCTTCTCCTGGTACGGCGTAGGTCCAATTTATCAGACTACGAACAAAATGAATGCTGAAGAGTACAAGTCCATATTGGAAACAGTTATGGTACCGCATGCTTAGGAAAATATGCCATTACGTTGGGTATTTCAGCAAGATAATGATCCTAAACACACATCAAGGCTGTTATCTAAATTTTTCGAGGACCAAAAAGTTGACGTTCTGAAGTGGCCAAGCCAATCCCCCGACCTTAACCACATTGAAAACTTTTGGGGAGACTTAAAAAAGAAATTGGCAAAGCATTCATTTTCAAATAAACAAAAATTATGGGAGGTGTTTCAAAAACTGTGGTATGAGACACCAGTAGAGACCTGCCAGGCTCTTATTAAAGTATGCCAAAAAGAATAGCAGTAGTGGCCAAAAATAGAGGTGGATACACTGGATACTAAGTTAGGAAATACTAATTTACCTACAAAAAAAACACAAAATGGAAATTACAATTTTTTTTCTTACCAACACATGAAGTGTACCTATTATTATGATCACACTGAAAACGTATCTGAAACACAAAATGATCTCTTTTATGTTATATTATTATGTTCTATGTTACAATTAAGTTTATTTTATTAAAAACAAATAGTTTAAGAACCAATGAGAACAAATTTTAAGCTTGAAACTATGAATAAAACTGTTTTCTGTTACCTTAAAGTCAGAGTTGATGTGTGTACCTATTAATATGATCAGGTGTGTATATCAGCTTGTTTGGCAGATTTGGTGTATTTATGGGAGTATAACTAGATTGTCCCTCCAAATCTGTAAAGGAACTGTAAAGAAGCTACTTGATTCAGCATGGACTGTTATCTGTTAACTTGTAGATGATAAATTCTACGTTAAAGAAAGTAGCCTTTTCACAGTTCCCCTTAAAAATTTTCAGAGGGTATCTAGTTTTCCTCCCATAAAGTGAAATATGTATTTTCGTCTTAAACAGGCTGTAATTTTGACAAATTAACTGCCATAAAAATCACATAAATAGATCATATGTTTGGCTTTCTGCTCAAAAAGCTAAAATATTTATACAATTACCCCGCTGCCACATAATTCTGCCAAGTTTGATCCAGATCGGATGACTATAAAAAAAGTAGTTCTTGTGAGAAAAACTTTTTGTTTTCAATGCAATCGACCCCAAACCTCGTTTGTTTTTTAATTTTCTATGCTTTTACATAGTTCCACCAAATTTTATAAAAATCGAACAGCTATATTGTATAGCTGCCATACAAAAGATATGTCAGAAAGAAAGTCTTAGTAGGAAAAACTTTTTTGTTTTTTAAGCTATCGCTCCCAAACTTGTTACTGATCAATATTTTATGCAGCCACACAATTCTGCCAAGTTGGATCTACATCAGATGACTATAGACTATAGCTGCCATAGAAACGTACGGTCGAAAATTTAGTTTTAGCTAGAAAAACTTTTTTGTCTTCAATGCAATCGACCCCAAACCTCATTTTTATAAGTTTTTTATGCTTTTACATAATTTCATTAAGTTTGACGAAAATCGGTCAGTAGTATAGCTGCCATACAAAATATAGTTATGTAAAAAAGTCTTAGTGAGAAAAACTTTTTTGTTTTTAATGCTAACGCTACCAAACTTGTTATTGATCAATATTATATACTAGCACTCAATTCTGCCAAATTTGATCCATATCGATTGAATATAGCCTATAGCTGCCATAGGAACGATTGGTCGAAAAAGTAGTTCTAGTGAGAAAAACTTTTTTGTTTTCAATGGTAGCGTACTTTATACTTTCTAGCAAAGCTGCAAACCTTTGAAATTTTGCAGAAGGTTCGATCCGGGGGTTCGAACCTATTGTTAAGTCCAAGGTTCCGTTCGCGGGCGGGTTTCTGGAACCCCTGAACCCAAGGTTTTGGTTCGAACCTTGGTTTGCTTGATCAAAAAAGAATAGTTTGACTTTCGATTTATCAATTCTACGTCGATAATGAAATTTGTATACCTCTCTATTTATATACTTAATCATTATGTTCGATGCTGAAGATTTTAAAACAGTTGAGCTGCGTGAAAACCAAGCGTTATATAAATCTCTTGGTAGTAATTGTGATCTGTACTGTCCGTTCAAAGCCAAGTTGATTCATCATATGGTCAAACAGTTTCTTTCCGTATAATCTATCATCATCATCATACTTTATCTCTTCACTTTACATCAAAAATTATTCACCCTTAGTTAGAAATGCAATCGTTTATACATAGAGAAAAAAAAGCTACACGAAAATGTAGAATTTTCAAACGATAACGTTTCGAGTAGCTTTTCAACACGTCGCGTGTACCTTTTTCATTTCAACACGTGGCGTGTAGCTTTTCTACACGTTTCGTGTTGCTTTTGCGTTTATTATTTCTCTGTGTAGTAAAATCTCCAGAGATTTCCAATATATTGGAAATTGTATCGTTGAATAAATTAATTAAAGTGGTGAACCGAACCTCATTTTTCGATCAAGTGGTTCGGTTCGGGTTCAGGTTTGAGGAGTCAAAAATATAGAGCGCCGGGTTCATGGTCCGGTCCCAAAAAACCCGAACCGAACCGGTTCTCAGAGGTTCGGTTCCGGACCGGTTTGCAGCCTTGCTTTCCAGTTATGAATATTATTAGTTTCCACATAATTTTGGGAAGTTTGATCAAAATCTGTTGAATATATCGTATAGCTGGCAAGCAAATAGTTTTTTGTTTTCAATTTTATTGTTCTTAGACACGGCGATTGTTTATCTGATATGATTTCAAAAAGATAAGCGAAATTTGTTCGAAATCAGGTGATTATCTATCGGAAAATGAGGTTTAGTTGGAAAATTGTTTAATTTTAATACTAGCGTTCTTGAAATCTAATATTTGCAAAAACAGCATTTGCAAGGGTATTAAAACTTCGGCACAGACGAAGTTAGCTAGGCCTTGTTGCTTTTCTTAACTTTATATCAAATAAGTTAATATTTTTGAAATTATCATAAGCCTATTTCAAACAGTCAATTGATTTCAGTTTATACCAGCAAATATTTAAATTTCTTTCTGCTTCCACTCAAGTTTTTTGCAATTTTTTGTAAAACAAAAACAAAACGGAAACTCACGTTTATTTTTACCAACCATCTAAACAGAATAACAAACTGTGACGAGCTGTTGCTAATACAAAAGCAAAGGTAATAACTTTTTCATAGCTAACTTTGCAGCAGCGCACAGCGACTCGTTTTCTCAAATAACGTTGCAAGAATCATCATTTTTAAACTATTAAAGTTGCAATGTGAACTTTTGAATATGAAACATAGAACTTTCAGTGGGCTCCAGGTCAATAAGTTATGATTTATGTTCATAACTTTTCTAAAAACAAGACACACACACACCACAAAGGAATCATCACCACTATTCAATCATTAGCAGACTTTGCCCACTCCCAGAGAGTTGGCAGACGCTACCTCATGACAGAATTGTTATAACCGCTTGGGAATCCCAAAGGCAGGATTATAGCACAAATCGACAACAACAGCAAACTCCAAGTCACAGAGTCTGTGAGTGTGTGCGTGCGCCATATTGGCCCTTCTGTAATAGTTGAGTTATAGTTGAATTCTTCAAGTTATCTGCCAGCACTCAGAAAATTTTGTTTGATTGACATCGATAAGTACATATGGTGTTTACACCTCAGCAAATTGTCATAAGCCGAGGTACCCACAGCCAGCTTACGGCTGCGTAGACACCAATTCAAATGAATTAAATATTTCTCAAGCAGCAGCAGCCACAAGTAATAAAAAAAGGCAAGAAAACCAATTTTTGCCTGCAAAATCATAAATTAAAAACGACGCATACTCTAAGAAAGAAGTAAAAAAGTCTATTTGTTCTTGAATTTGTAAGAATTTGATTCTTGAAATCGAGCAAAATTCGTTCTCAATTTGGTTTTCTATAGGCAAGGGGAGTAAGGCGAAATATCGGAGCGGAGAGGGCAAGCAATCTTTGAGAGAATAGTGTTGAATACGCTCTCACAGTTTCGTTTTTCATGGGAAAGAGGTGTGTGCAGAAACTACTGAGAGAAGAGCGCAATCGATTATTGAGAGCAGAACACTGTCGTTGTCATTCTTGGAACAAGAAATTCGCTTCTGGATGAAGAATTAACGTACTTCTGATATTAAACATTTTTGATCCAAGTATGAAATTCTCTATTTTTTCTCTGAGGCTACAGCCTGTAGACACCCCTGTAATAAAGCTTTGATACAAATACAGTATCCAATTGGTTTGACGCAATTAAATGCTAATTATAGCATATTTTATAAGTCCCGCAAGCATGAAAAACTTTTAATTAGATCTTAGTTGGTTTTATTTGTGAACAAATACTTAGCAAAGCCCCAATTTGTATGAAAATTTGTATAAATGGGACAAATTGGGGAACTTTTCGGCCATATTTGATCAATTTATTTGCGTATGGAACAAAAGTTTTTGTTTTAAGACCTTTAAAATCTGCAATCAAGGCTAAATATACAAATTTTCATCAAAATTCGGGCAAATTATTTGTTTGTGGGGATCTTAGCCTAAGCTATGTTCACACAGGCATATAAATTGATCACATATTGCACAAAAGTTCGCTAATTTGGCCGATTTAAACAAATTTTCATTAAAATTTGGCCAAATTATTTGCCTTAGGGAACTTAGCTTTAAGCTTAGCTTACACAGGCAAATAATTTGCCAACATTTTGATGAAAATTTGTCTAAGTTGCCACGAAGGCAGATTTTGCAGGACTTAAAAGAAAACCTTTGGCTCAAAAGTTCCCCAGATTGGTCGGTTTGGACAAATTTTCATCAAAATTTGGACAAAATTATTAGCTCAACTTAGCTTACACAGGCAAATAATTTGCCCAAATTTTGATGAAAATTTGTCTAAAATGCCACGATGGTAGATTTTGCAGCACTTAAACAAGAACTTTGGTTCAAATTTTCATAAAAATTTGGACAAAATTATTTGCACAACAAATTATTTGCCCAAATTTTGATGAAAATTTGTCTAAAATGCCACGATGGCAGATTTTGCAGGACTTAAACTAAAACTTTTGTTCCATACAAAATATAATTTGATCTAATATGGGTGAAAAGTTCTCTAATTTGGTCGATTTAGACAAATTTTCATCAAAACTTGCGCAAACTATTTGCCTTAGGGACCTTAGCTTTATGTTATGTTCACAGTGGCAAATAATTTGTCCAACTTTGGTCCCATACGTAATATAACTTGATCTAATAAGGCTCAAAAGTTTCCCAATTTTGCCGATTTGGACAAATTTTCATCAAAATTTGGACAAAATTATTTGCTCAACAAATCATTTGCCCAAATTTTCATCAAAATTTGTCTAAATAGCCATGAATGCAGATTTTGCATAAACTATGGTTCCATACGCAATTAATTTGTTCAAATATTTAGCCTTTTTAAGTAAATTTTCATCAAAAGTTGCCCAAACTATTTGCCTGTGTAAACTTGCCTTTACAATTCTAACTTTATATTCAAGAGCTCATTAAACTTTTCGTTTGAAAATGTTTTCAGTTTTCCACATTCCACTTCTATAAAATAAGCCTATCCACGTGTGTACCCACTTACACAGAAAGACTCCTTGACGATTCTCAAAAAGTACTCGAAATAAGTAAATCTTTACAGAAATTGACGAACAAATTACCAAATTAACTCAAGTGTCAGCACAAATAGTACACACCCACAGACACAGGCACACACACACACACACACACACACACACAGCCACACTCGGCACTTTCATCCTTCATCTTGCAGCCACCAGGCCACAAAAGCAATCTCATCATCAACACTTTTTGCTATTTATATTCATTATCTTTTCTCATATTCTGCAAGTTAATCAAATGACAGAGAGAGAAAGAGAGAGAGAAAAACATACAAAAACAACAGCAACAAAGTCGAAATTGAAATAAAATTGCTAAAAGGTGTGGGCAGGGGGGGGGTGGAAGAGACACAAAAGGCAAGCGAAGCCAACAACATCATTAAAATGCGATGCATCAAGGCAAGAGAGCGAGTGTGTGAGTGTGTGTGTGAGTATGTGAGTGTGTGTGTGTGTTTTCCATTATTTCCCCTGGGCTCTCTGACACGGCACTCATAATTAAGCGCATTTTGTATTTAATTATGTGACACCAACAACAAAAACCACAACAAAACGAAGCGAAAGTAGAATAAAGTTCATCTTGGCCTTTTTACAATTTTGCATAATCCATTTTTTGGGGTTATAAAAAAGAAAAATACGCCTTGGGATTTAGTGAGCAGCAACAACAACTAACACTACAAACAAGTGGTCCACAGAGAGAGAGAGAGAGAGAGACAGTTGGAGAGGGGTTATGGAGGCGAAAAAAGCTAAAATCCTGTCAAGCGTAAACTGTCCGAAATGCTCAAGCTGGCAACTGCCAACTTTGCGCTGGACAACTACAATGGCAACTATTTACAACAACAACAGCCGCCACTTTGGTTATTCCACCCAAAACAATTAACACAAATGCAAATTTCATAACAAATTAAGAATAAAATCCTGAACAAAAATTCTCAAAAACAGTGAAATCTGGGAAATAACCCGAAACGTGTTTCGGTTCCGGTTCTGGTGCTGGTACGTACCGAAAATTATGTTTCGTTAAAAGGTTCTGTTTTGGTTCAAGCATTATTATGGTATTCGATTTCGCATCGCTAACTTGATTTTTATTTCGTTATACCGGTACACTGAGAAAAAAATCAAACTAAAACCAAGATTATAATCTTGAAACCAGTATTTGAATCCCTTGTAACTAGCCAAATAAATAATTACCTGACGTCACACAACTTCTTAAACAGAAATCAATCAGGCTTTAGGAAAAATCGTAGCTGTATCACTGCCCTACTAAAAGTATCGGAAGACATTCGAAACAAGCTAGACGATGGGCATGTAACATATCTGACGCTGCTCGACTACAGCAAAGCATTTGACACAGTCAATCATGATATAATATATTGTGTACTAAATTGAACAAACTGTTTAGTTTTTCAAGGACCGCATCAAAATTAATGTAATCTTACTTAACCAACAGGCGTCAGGGTGTCGTATCCTCCCCTCAGTGTATTGTCATTCTTATCAATTACTCGTGGTGTCCCTCAAGGTTAAATTTTAGGTCCATTATTGCTCTCTGTGTATGTGAATGATCTCCCAAGTACCCTGTCAAAATGGAATGTCCATATGTTTGCTGATGATGTCCAATTGTATATTAGTCGTGCGTCGTGTAGATGTAACTAATTCTGAGCTAAAATCCATTGCAGAATGGGCCAGTAAAAATGGGCTCGGATTAAATCCCTTAAAGTCAAAATGCCTTGTAATTTACAAAAAAGCAATTGATATTAGGACTCTTGATAGCCTATATATTGATGATAAGAGATAGAGTATGTCGAAAAGGCAAACAATTTAGGAATTATATTATATTTCACCAGAATTTGACGTGGACTGACCATATTCACAAGACATATGGCCTTCTGCGACAACTATACTTGACCCAAAACTTTGTACCTGAACACCTCCGACTTCTTATAGCTAAAACATATTTAACACCGTCCTTATTCTATGGAGACGAGCTATTTGGGCAAAGTGATACCGAAAGTAAACAAAGACTGAAGGTAGTATTTAATGACATAGCTAGGTATATTTTTAAAAAGAGACGAACTGACAGCATCTCTAACCATTCATATAAAATTTACAATCTTACCCCTAATGACTTTACAAGATTAAGATTAAGATTATAAACACTAAGGAACCTGCGTATCTCTACGAAAAATTAAGTCTATCGGCCTCTAAAAGAACCAACAATGTTGTCTGCCAAAAATATAAGCTATCCTCGTCAGAAAAGCACTTCTTTATATATGCTGTTCGCCTGTGGAATAGCTTACCTCATGAACTAAAATTATTTATTATAATTCTAATCAATAATTTCTAATTCTAACTTATCTTAATATTAATTCAATTCTACGCGTTCTTCATTGTCCTATCTAAGGTTCTTTTGTGACTAGTGTTATAAACTTGAAGTTTTATACTTGTAACACTAGGATGAATAAATAAATAAATATCAAAAAACGAGACGAAATGGTGTCAGAATTCGACAGAGACGAGATAATCTTAACCCAAGATTATATTCTCAATTTAAATCTTAATCCAACTATACTGAATTAAGCTCGCTTATACTCTACTTTAAGACAAATCAATCTCAGTTTTTATACTCTGTACCGAAGGTACATATAGTATATTAAGTTTGTGCAAAAGTATGTAACAGGGAGAAGGAATCGTTTCCGACCCTATAAAGTATATATATTCTTGATCAGCATCAACAGCCGATTCGATATAGCCATGTCCGTCTGTCCGTCCGTATGAACGAAAAGATCTCAGAGATGGTAAGAGATAGAGGTTTGACATGTATGGGACACATATTTCTTATACTTGCAGGCAGATGAAGTTTATTTTCAATTTTTGCCACGCCCCCTCCCTCCCCCGCAATTTGGAAAAAACTTCATATCTCCTACAGTTTTGGAGATAGATCATTCGATCCTTCTATTGTAAACAAATGTAAACAATTGTAAACAAAATTATTTATCGATTTGCTGAAGGAATGATAAAGATCGGATGAACGATACTCAAGTTATGGGCAAAAAACGGCCAGTTAACACCACCAACAACCACAGCAACATACCCTAACCGTTCAACACAGGCAATCTTAGTGCGAGAGAGAAAGAGAGAGAGAGAAGAAACTTAGAGAGCGCACCGCGTTGTGCGCGGGGTGTTAACTGGCCGTTTGACTCCTGAGCAAATGCGAGTGTAAGGGTACAGAGTATGTTATAGTCGGGCTTGACCGACTTTCTTTCTTGTTTAAAATGAAAAAAAAAGGAAAAAATAAATTAAGCATTTTTTATTTTTAGGTGATATGTGTGGGGGGAAAGGGGTGGTTTGATTGATTGGTTGGTTTAGTTAGTTGTGTTAGTTATTCACATTTTCTTCTTTCTGAAAAACTTATATAAATAGTAAATTATAAATCCGCCGATACTGGGACTTGAGCTCAGTACCTTCTGCGCATTGAAACATTAACACCACCGCTTTACCATCGAGCGTCAACTGTTAGGTCCAACCAGTTGCAGTATAAGAGCAGAGCAGAGATCGCAGCCTGAGTTCTTATACTGCAACTGGCTGCGCTTAACAATTGATCCCCCCCACGGCAAAATCGACAAATCGGCCGTGCCAATGTGTTATTGAACGAGAAGATGTTGTTTAGTTCGAGTCCCAGGAAGGTGGTGGGTTGCATTGCAACCGAAAATTGTTTATTATTGTTTTTTTTTGTTTTTTTTTAGCAAAATCTCTCAATATATAGATGTGATACTAGCTGGCGATCTAAATAGTAATCTTTTGTGTGAAAATCATCTTTTAGACAGTTTTACATCTTTAGGTCTGGACGCAGTTAACAAAACAATGCCCACACACTTTTCAACTACGTGCAATACTCTATTAGATATCTTTTTTGTTAATGATGCGACCAAAATCCTACTATATGACCAGGTTTCCGTGCCAGCTTTCTCCAGACATGACTTACAACATAATTGTAGACCATAGTAGCCATAAGATAGAGTATAGAGACTTTAATAACATTAACTACTCAGACCTTGAGACTGATATCCTACTCTGTGACTGGTCACTGATTTATCAATCGCCGACAGCAGATGTCCAGCTTGAGATTATGCACAGCTATTTGACCCGTCTGTTTGATAAACTTATTAAACTCAAGACTTAAATAATAAAGCCTTCTCAGCCGTCTCATTATCCAACGAAATTTTTCGTATAACAGGTGGAAGCGATATAAAACAAATGACTTACTTACGGAATACAGAAGGCTAAGAGGTAGGGTAAGAACTGCAATATATCATGCTAAGCGTGATTATAATATAGTTTACGGGAGCCATATCGTCTGGAAAAACTTGGAAAGAGCTTAAGAAGTGTGGAGTCTTTTCTAAAAAGTCTGAGCCAAGTATAAATATTGATGTAAATAGCCTAAATGATCAATTCGTTCAAACTCAAGTACCTGATGCACCATGCAATTCGTAACTGAGTGCTCTATCTATCTATGATAATAGCTTTAGTTTTGTAAATGTTAGTCCTTGTGATGTTTTAATAAGTATTCTTAGGGTGAAGTCAAATACAGCCGGTTTTGACAATATTAGTACAAAGTTTGTTAAACTAACGCACATCCTTAATACTATAATTATGACTTCATCTTTTTCTGAAATGTGGAAGCGAGCCAAAATCTTCCCAATTCCAAAAACCAATGGACAATTCAGACCCATATCGATTCTTCCGTTTCTATCAAAAGTCTTCGAGCATTTAATCGCAATACAAGTTCAGACATAACTCACTTCAAATATGCGACCAACAGTCTGGATTTGGGATAAGCGTAGCTGTACAACAGCCTTAATAAATATTGTTGAGGAGATTCGTGGACAGTTGGATGACAGTAAAGTTACATTTTTAACACTTCTCGATCACAGTAAAGCTTTTGATACTGTCAATCACGATATTCTGTGTACCAAGCTGAGCAATATTTATAATTTCTCGGAAACTGCCATAAAACTGCTAAAATCATATCTAGCAAATCGATTCCAATCAGTTGTCTCTTTCTCATCTATTTCCCAATTCAAGCTTCTAATACGTGGCGTTACCCAAGGATCTGTGTTAGGACCTCTCTTGTTTTCTGTCTATATAATGACTTGCCAAATGTACTGTCTAAATGTAATGTCCATATGTATGCTGACGATGTACAGATATATGTTAGTCGCCCGTTGGTAGTAATTAATGAGTGTATTGTTGATTGTAATGATGAGCTTAACAAAATAGATAAGTGGGCCAAGCAAAATGGACTGAGCTTAAATCCTACCAAATCGAAATGCATTGTGATTTACAAGAAGGCCCTTAGTACTGCTCACCTGAGCAGCCAACTCCAGTTAAATGGAACTAAAATTGAATATGTTGATCATACTACTAATCTGGGCATAATTTTCAATAAAACGCTATCGTGGGGTAACCACGATAGCGCTCGTGTGCTTTAATCAGTCTTTCACTCACAAAATTGAGCATCGATTGGTGTTTATTCGCCACACTTGGAACTTTTGCTCACAATGATTTAATCAAAAAATCCCTTTATCTTCTTTTAAAGGTACCGTGGCTAGTGTGGCCAATTTCCACCAAATATCGACTGTTCAAAATGCTAAAACTTAAAAGAGATTAATTTAAAATAGCCAAACAATGTCAAACGGTTAGCTAGAATTGCAGGCTCTGGCAAAACTGAATAGGTTTCGGCTGTCGAGCTTACAAAATAGCTATATCTGGTGGGAAAAATAGCTAAATTGGCAACGCTGGGTGTGGCGCACACTTCTGTTTGTATTCGGTTGACATGTTTCTGCAGTAGCATGCACCGGGTTGTTTAGATTAGCGCATATGTATATGTGTAAGATGAAAAATTAAACGTTCAATACATTGTGCAGTGTTTACATTGAATTTGTAGAATATTTCAAATTAAAATCTCTGACTGGAAGTATTGTGGTCTATGTGTATGTAATATAAATTACACATACGTATGAATGTATACATATGTACATAGGTAGGCAAAGAAGAACTACATACAATATCACGCTCTGATTCTTCACGTATTTAAATTGTTTTACATATGTACATACATATATGTATGTAAGTATTTTTATAACCATTGGGAGTGCGAAAAGGAGAAAATAACAAATCGAAGACATTTATTTTTTGAACCGAACCAAAAACTTGGGTTCGGAACGGGTTCGGGTTCATCTATTGTCGTCCTCGCGGTTCGGTTCAGGGTTTGGTTCACAGTAAAAAATAATCCGGAATTCCGGGTTCGAACCGGTTCGGTTCAAAACCGGCTTGCAGCACTGATTCTCTCAAAGCAGGGTTCTCCAAGCAGAGAGCGCAAAAATGTGACTATGTCTCTCTCTCTAACACACAGTGATGCATGACTTCGGCAAGCATTCGGTATGAAATGGCGAGTATGGGGCTATTGCTGGGGAACTCTGTCTCAAAGTTAAGTTGCCCTCACACCCTCTTGCCTATAAAAACCAAATTGTGAACGTTAAGAACGAATTTATCTCGATTCCAAGGGCGAAATTTTTGAAAATTCAAGAACGACTCAAATTATTCGTTCTAGTTTTTTGTTAGTGTACAAGGGTATAATGAAGTATCTTTTTCGAAAAAAGTCAAAAGCAACCATATAAAGTATGTCGGTTCGATATTTCGGTCTGTTAACTTGAATCCTTGAACCAGAACCTGATTGCTTTCTTAGACGTTTTGTCTCTACGATGGAAAAGTGCTAAAGCTGGCTTTTACACTTATTATATATCTCTAAAGAGACTCTCTGACGATAGTGTCAAATATTTATAAATATTTTGAAATTAACCTTCTTTGATGAAATAAAACAGGTTCTAATTGATAAGAGATTCTCTTTAGAGAAGCATTTTGCAGTGGGGAGACTCATCTATTATTCTTGGGAAATCTTTTAAATACAATTTTGTACTCTCTACTACTTTTTTTTCAAGTGTCAACTAGTCCATGATTGTGAAGCACTTGTCGTATCCAAACAAACACACACACACACACGCACACACCCACTTGGCTTATATTTCCATTCAGGATCTGCTTTCTCAAATGTCAGCTGAGTTATACGCATGTTTGTTTTTGTTGGCACATCCCATGGACTAATTCAATCTGGTTCACAGCTGCTGTCAGTTAGGTTTTGACAGCGATACCCACTCACACCGGGTTAAATGGAAAGCGCATTAAGCGCATCAGCCTCCACTCAATCTCCACACATAACTCCAACAAAATGGGAACTCCAGTGTGCTTAAGTCAATTGAAGCATTTGCACGGCACGCAGCCACTTCGAAGGCGACATGGTTGTTGCAGCCATCCGCCGCCATTCGCCGCCAATCGAAACACACATCCTTGGCTCTTTGGTGGGAGCTTGAGATGTTGTCAGCTTAAGTGCCGCATTTGAGGCGGCATGAAATATGCAACAGAGCAACAGAGGAAACCCAAGTGGGCTTACGAGTAAACAGAATAAACATGCACGGATGCATGGATGCATGCCACGCCACGCCACGACACGCCTACCCACATCCACATCCACATGCGCAAACAGTTTGTGTGCGCGTGGGCGTTTTGAAGGGCAGCGGGAGATGACGGAGTGGCAACAACAACAACATCAGCTCAGCTGTCAAGGCCAACTAGCGGGTTATGAACGATTCAAAACGGTCTATTCTCGATTTTCAAAAAGGATTTCAAGAAATTTAAATAATAATTCCAAAAATTGATTAAATGGATGGAATTGGCTTAAATCAAAAGAAAATCAAGAAGAACTATAACATACTCTGTATCCCCCAAAGTTTGTATATATCTGATCAATTGTAGTTAAAAGTCACACAAAGTGGCAAAAAATTCCATAAAGTGTGCTGCCCATTAAAAGAAAATTTTCTCGAAATTTCGCGTCTCCCTGCGCTTGCACCGGCTAATGTTGTTCTCGGCCTCTGGCAGCGCAGCTTCAGCGATTTGATCTCTTTCTTTGCTAACCCTGCAGGGAAAGTGTCTAGTTTACAACCAGAAATATAGCAGTCGTTAAAAACTTGCAACTGGTTGCACTTCCTATCCAAATCAATGTATTGAAGTCGTCCATTTTACACAGGCATGTAATAAGCAGGTGACAATTGTCCCAGGCAGCAGCCATTTGCAACCAGTTTAATGCCAGACTGAATAAGTGGGAGGGAATTGTCCCTGCTGCAGCCATTTTCAACCAGTTATATACCAGTTGACCTTTGTGACTACATCGAAATCTGTCGTTCAACACACTCTTCACCAATTCTTCTAAAACCAGTTAAATTTCAATTGGATTACAAATAGCTCAAACTAGTATTTCAATCGAACATTTCTTCGGAAGCTAACATTTGTTGTTGCCCATCTCACCCGAATCTAGCTATTTTGCAACCAGTTGGATTCTATTAGCATTCCAACTAGGTGTAGGACACTTTTTGGATGTGAAACATCTTTAATTTCGGTACGGAAGATTTTAGTAGGAGTAAAATTTGATTTCAGCGTCACGTGATGCAGAGGTAGAGGTTGGGCGGGGGGTAAGAGGAAGAAAAAAGGGGATGGGGAGTGTATGGGAACAGTGTGGGAACAGTGTGGTAAGAGTGTGGGAGGAGTATGGGAAGAGTATGGGAAGAGTGTGGGAAGAGTGTGGGAAGAGTGTGGGAACAATGTCGGAACAATGTGGGAACTGTGCGGGAACAGAGTGTGAGAGAGTGCGATAAGAATGTGGGAACAGTGTGGGAACAGAGTGAAGAGATTGTGGGAAGAGTATGGGAAGAGTGTGGGAAGAGTATGGGAAGAGTATGGAAAGAGTTTGAAAACAGTGTGAGAAGAGTCTGGGAAGAGTGTGGGAAGAATGTGGGAAATGTATGGGAACAGTGTGGGAAGAGTGTGGGAAGAGTGAGGGAACAGTGTGGGAAGAGTGTGGGAAGAATGTGGGAAGAGTATGGGAAGAGTATGGAAAGAGTGTGGAAAGAGTGTGGGAAATGTATAGGAAGAGTGTGAGAAGAGTGTGGGAAGAGTGTGAGAAGAGTGAGGGAACAGTGTGGGAAGAATGTGGGAAGAGTATGTGAAGAGTATGGAAAGAGTGTGGAAACAGTGTGAGAAGAGTGTGGGAAGAGTATGGAAACAGTGTGAGAAGAGTGTGGGAAGAGTGTGGAAACAGTGTGAGAAGAGTGTGGGAAGAGTGTGGGAAGAGTGTGGGAAAAGTTTGGGAAGAGTGTGGGAAATGTATGGGAAGAGTGTCGGAAGAGTGTGGGAAGAGTGAGGGAACTGTGTGGGAAGAGTGTGGGAAAAGTGTGGGAAGTGTATGGGAAGAGTGTGGGAAGAGTATGGGAAGTGTGTGGAAACAGTGTGAGAAAAGTGTGGGAAGAATGTGGGAAGAGTATGGGAAGAGTATGGGAAGTGTGTGGAAACAGTGTGAGAAAAGTGTGGGAAGAATGTGGGAAGAGTATGGGAAGAGTATGGAAAGAGTGTGGAAACAGTGTGAGAAGAGTGTGGGAAGAGTGTGGGAAAAGTGTGGGAAGAATATGTGAAGAGTGTGGGAAGAGTATGGGAAGAGTATGGAAAGAGTGTGGAAACAGTGTAAGAAGAGTGTGGGAAAAGTGTGGGAAGTGTATGGGAAGAGTGAGGGAAGAGTGAGCGAACAGTGTGGGAAGAGTGTGGGAAGGATGTGGTAAGAGTATGGGAAGAGTGTGGGAAGAATATGGGAAGAGTGTGGGAGGAGTATGAAAAGAGTGTGGAAACAGTGTGAGAAGAGTGTGGGAAGAGTGTGGGAACAGTGTGGGAAGTGTGTCGGAACAGTGTGGGAAGAATGTGGAAAGCTATTTAGAAATGGAGATTATTATTTCGTCCTTTGGCACTGTTTTAGTTTTCATTTATCTATGGAGCAGCACAATAAATAAAAGTAACTGAAGAGTTACCATTCACGCCAACCACCGCTGTATTCAAACAAACACAATCTTTGGGAGAGAGAGAGAGAAACTTCGAGATAATAAAAATATTGCACGATAACCGCGTGATTCCTTCCATGCACTATAATATTATAGTCGGGAGCAAATGAACTGGTACAGAGTAGGTTATGGTCGAGCTTGACCGTCTTGTCTAGTCTAGTTGTCTAGTTGACAATTTCTTTGCAAGGCTGCTTTCACTGCTGCTCAACATTACACTGTTGCTATAGCCCAGGGTTCCCCAAAAAGAGAGCTCAAAATTGTGACTGTGTCTCTCCCTAACACACAGTGAGGCATGACTTCGGCAAGTATTCGGTGTGAATTAGCGCTTACCTTCGTCCCCCAGGGGCTATGGCTGGGGAAGCTCTGGCATGGCGCTCTTTCAGTGCACTCTCAGCTCGGTTCAAAACATTTCAGTGTGCAGTTGACACCGTTGGAGCAATGAGCATTAGAAATAAAATTTGCGCTACCTTTAAATTTTGACTGGCTTAAGCGATAGTGCCTTATAGTGCCACATAGGTAATCACAGTGGTTAGAGCGAGACGGACATGTACCCAGAGAGCGTAAGTGAGAGCGAATTGCGTTTAATACGTAATGAAACTGTCTAATATTAGCAAAGCGATGACACTACCCATCTTAGTCTATGTTACTGACTAACGTTTTGGATCATCACACCCTAAATTTTCCAAATTGTCAAATGTGCGACTTTAGTGTTTGTTACGATGCATTGTTGGTGCGTAAACCTGCCAAATCAACTAAACATTAAAATTTTTGTCTTCTTCAAACTTTATCAAAATGCGCAGCTTGCCTTTTGATATGGGAAACTTTGACAGCAATCAGCTGATGGAAAATGCTAATCAAAAAACGAAAAAAAAAAACAACAAAAAAAAACCTGAAAGAAAAACAAGCTAAGTTTCCATACTCAAACTGATTACTTTTCGTGATGCCTTAGTTTCGAGTGTTGTTGTTGACTTTTCTTTTGTGATTTTTAACTTTTTAAGTTGCTTGGCTTAAGCTTAAGTTGCAAGTGGGATTTTTTTTAATTGCACACACATGTGTGTGTGGCGCCACTTGTCCGCCTTTGTTTTCGCGCAAAATTGCAAACTTGCACACAGCCCACACGCCCACACACCGGCACACGCACACGCCCATCTTCTGCTGTCGCAGCTTCCGTTTTCCCCCGACTCGCACAATGGCAATATGCAAATGTCACGCAGTAGCAGGCGGCTCTGCAACCTTTTAATTTATATTTAAATGTCGCCACAAGTTTGCTGCCTAAATAACAGCCTTTTGGCTGTCCTGGCCAGAGTCCTGGCCGCGCCTTAAAGTAACCATAAATGGCAAAGCCAGGTGGGGCGCTGCACGAAAGTGTTTAAATATTGTGTTTAATCCATGGCAAGCCCTGGTTAAGTCTTGTTAACTAAATTTAGCTTAAATTTGTTGTACATTTCGGTACACCATACAGCGAATACAGCCATCCGACAGTACAGTACGCACAGCTGACTCTAATGTGTATCGAGGTGAGGCAAATCGAGTTAAGAAACTGTTAAACAAGCATATCCTGTAAGCGGAACGCCTAATTTAAGCACCAACTACGCACTTTGGGCGAAAAGCAAACAGTTTCTTAACTTCCTATTCGAAAGCCTGATGGGACTTGGACCAAGTCACCGCAAAGCCAAAGGAAGTGGAAGTGGCAAAGTGTCTCCAGAAAGGAAAGCGAATCCTTGACAAAACTCAAGTGTGTCTTTTACAGAATCGAAGACTTCCACGGAAAGTCCTGCAACGCAAAACATAATAGGGCGCAAATCAAATACGTTTTTAAAGAAATTGTACGCCATATTGTATCCGCCATTTTGTTTTTCAGAATTTTGACTTCGAATTCGTAATCAGCGACCCCATAAACCCCCGAGTACAAACTTTCAGTCAAATCAAATACGTTTTTGAAGAAATTGTTCGCCATATTGGATCCGCCATTTTGTTTTTCCAAATTTTGACTTCGAATTCGTAATCAGCGACCCCATAAACCCCCGAGTACAAACTTTCAGCCTAATCAGATACGTTTTAGAAGAAATTGTTCGCCATATTGTATCCGCCATTTTGTTTTTCAGAATTTTGACTTCGAATTCGTAATCAGCGACCCCATAAACCCCCGAGTACAAACTTTCAGCCAAATCGAATACGTTTTTGAAGAAATTGTTCGCCATATTGGATCCGCCATTTTGTTTTTCCAAATTTTGACTTCGAATTCGTAATCAGCGACCCCATAAACCCCCGAGTACAAACTTTCAGCCTAATCAGATACGTTTTAGAAGAAATTGTTCGCCATTTTGGATCCGCCATTTTGTTTTTCCAAATTTCGACTTCAAAATCGTAATCAGCGACCCCATAAACCCCCGAGTACAAACTTTCAGCCTAATCAGATACGTTTTAGAAGAAATTGTTCGCCATTTTGGATCCGCCATTTTGTTTTTCCAAATTTCGACTTCGAATTCGTAATCAGCGACCCCATAAACCCCCGAGTACAAACTTTCAGCCTAATCAGATACGTTTTAGAAGAAATTGTTCGCCATTTTGGATCCGCCATTTTGTTTTTCCAAATTTCGACTTCGAATTCGTAATCAGCGAGCCCATAAACCCCCGAGTACAAACTTTCAGCCTAATCAGATACGTTTTAGAAGAAATTGTTCGCCATTTTGGATCCGCCATTTTGTTTTTCCAAATTTCGACTTCGAATTCGTAATCAGCGACCCCATAAACCCCCGAGTACAAACTTTCAGTCAAGTCAAATACGTTTTTGAAGAATTTGTTCGCCATTTTGGATCCGCCATTTTGTTTTTCCAAATTTCGACTTCGAATTCGTAATCAGCGACCCCATAAACCCCCGAGTACAGACTTTCAGACAAATCAAATACGTTTTTAAAGAAATGGTTCGCCATATTGGATCCGCCATTTTGTTTTTCTGAATTTTGACTTCGAAATCGTAATCAGCGACCCCATAAACCCCCGAGTACAAACTTTCAGCCTAATCAGATACGTTTTAGAAGAAATTGTTCGCCATTTTGGATCCGCCATTTTGTTTTTCCAAATTTCGACTTCGAATTCGTAATCAGCGACCCCATAAACCCCCGAGTACAAACTTTCAGCCTAATCAGATACGTTTTAGAAGAAATTGTTCGCCATTTTGGATCCGCCATTTTGTTTTTCCAAATTTCGACTTCGAATTCGTAATCAGCGACCCCATAAACCCCCGAGTACAAACTTTCAGTCAAGTCAAATACGTTTTTGAAGAATTTGTTCGCCATTTTGGATCCGCCATTTTGTTTTTCCAAATTTCGACTTCGAATTCGTAATCAGCGACCCCATAAACCCCCGAGTACAAACTTTCAGTCAAATCAAATACGTTTTTGAAGAAATTGTTCGCTATTTTGGATCCGCCATTTTGTTTTTCTGAATTTTGACTTCGAATTCGTAATCAGCGACCCCATAAACCCCCCGAATACAAACTTTCAGCCAAATCAAATACGTTTTTTAAGAAATTGTTCGCCATATTGGATCCGCCATTTTGTTTTTCCAAATTTTGACTTCGAATTCGTAATCAGCGACCCCATAAACCGCCGAGTACAGACTTTTAGCCAAATCAAATACGTTTTTGAAGAAATTGTTCGCCATATTGTATCCGCCATTTTGTTTTTCCAAATTTTGACTTCGAATTCATAATCAGCGACCCCATAAACCCCCGAGTACAAACTTTCAGACAAATCAAATAGTTTTTGAAGAAATTGTTCGCCATTTTGGATGCGCCATTTTGTTTTTCCAAATTTTGACTACGAATTCGTAATCAGCGACCCCATAAACCCCCGAGTACAAACTTTCAGCCAAATCAAATACGTTTTTAAAGAAATTGTTCGCCATATTGGATCCGCCATTTTGTTTTTCTGAGTTTTGACTTCGAATTCATAATCAGCGACCCCATAAACCCCCGAGTACAAACTTTCAGCCAAATCAAATACGTTTTTGAAGAAATGGTATGCCATATTTGAGCCGCCATTTTGTTTTTCTGAATTTTGACTTCGAATTCGTAATCAGCGACCCCTTAAACCTCCGAGTACAAACTTTCAGCCAAATCAAATACGTTTTTGAAGAAATTGTTCGCCATATTGGATCCGCCATTTTGTTTTTCTGAATTTTGACTACGAATTCGTAATCAGCGATCCCATAAACCCCCGAGTACAAACTTTCAGCCAAATCAAATACGTTTTAAAAAACTGTTCGCCATATTGTGATCCGCCATTTTGTTTTCCCAAATTTTGACTTCAAAATCGTAATCAGCGACCCTATAAACCCCCGAGTACAAACTTTCAGCCAAATCAAATACGTTTTTGAAGAAATTGTTCGCCATATTGGATCCGCCATTTTGTTTTTCCAAATTTTGACTTCGATTTCGTTATCAGCGACCCATAAACCCCCAAATACAGACTTTTAGCCAAATCAAATACGTTTTTGAAGAAATTGTTCGCCATATTGGATCCGCCATTTTGTTTTTCCAAATTTTGACTTCGAATTCGTAATCAGCGACCCCATGAACCCCCGAATACAAACTTTCAGCCAAATCAAATACGTTTTTGAAGAAATTGCTCGCCATATTGGATCTGCCATTTTGGTTTTCTGAATTTTGTCATCGAATTCGTAATCAGCGACACCGAGTCAGTAGACCAGGTTTATTGGTTCGAGCAAATAAAGTGACGTAAACCAGCTCTAAACTGCTTTATCGACCGACGGTCAGCGACTGAAGAGCTATTTGCTCTCTTGGCACAAGCTTCAGCAAGTGTTCGGCTTGTGATCGACCCCGGCGGGCTAGGTCTTGGTTTTATATTGTTACAATTTGATTTATGTTGTCACTAAGTGTCCATCGTTGATTTCATTTCATTTTTCCAATCATTTGCACTTTCTTATACAAAAAAAAAAAAATAGCAACACTCAACAAGTATAAGAGAAGTATAAGTATAAGTTAAACCCAAACAAAAACTTTTAAGTATCCTATTAATGTTTAATTCAAGTTATTTAAGTTCGGCACTTAATTTAGCAGCAGCAAAGGCAGCCACTTGAAACTGCCGAGACGAGAGGTGGGTGGGGTGGGGTAACTGGCAGCAGCAGCAGCATTAGAACGGAAAACGTTTTCAATAGTTTGGTCTTTGCCAGTGGGGGGCGTAGGCCGTTGCCATTGCCGTTGCCGCCCCCTTTGTGCGTGACCTTTTCTCATTAAATGTTAATAATAAAAGCACAAAAACTGCAGAAATGTGTAATTGGCTGTGGAGTGCGGGGTAGAGGCCAATGAAGTTGTCTTAATCCGGTAATTAATTTCTGTGGTTTTGTGGCCAAAGGGGGACCAACCGGATCAGCCGAAAGGCAATGAAAGTGAAAAGTGACAGGATAACAAATTAATAAACTTACGCACAGATGAACTTTGCACTCGACAACTATTTGTGCTAAAGGCAACAATAACAACAACAACAATTGAAAGAACAAATCCCAGAGCAGAAGTTCTACTTGGGTACATTATTACAAAAAAGGTTGCCTACTTTTCAGCTGCTTAGTGAATTGACCCATTTTATAACGCATTTTTTTAACCTTCCTGCAACTAAACTGTAGGAAGCCAAGCTTGCAAAATTCTGGTTATTGTTCGGCTCAAAGAACCAACATGAGTTAAGGTTGCTAAATTAAAAAAATTCATGGTTTTTATTCGGCTCGAAGTATACACATTAAGGTAAAGGGCTAAATTCCCAAAAACTCGGCTCAAAGGACCCAAATGAATGTAGGAAGTTGCGCTTTTAAAAATCCAGGTTAATGTCCGGCTTAAAGGACCAACATTAATGAAGGTTGCTAAACTTACAAAATTTAGACAAGATTCTTCGTAGCCAAGCAGATATAGCTTCGTCCGTGTGTTTGTACAGGTTTTAAGGTTGATGAAAGCTAGAGGCATCTACAATATTAATGACAGTTTTTCTGATGTTCAGTATATATATGTAGTAATCGACATTCCATTTCAATAGATAGTTTCTAGATAGTAGCTTTTTCTTCTTCCTTCCTTTTTTTTCCTTCCTTTTTCCTTTTTCAAAATACATTCTTAATTTTCCTTCTTCCTTCTTCTTTCTTCCTTCTTCCTTCTTCCTTCTTCCTTCTTCCTTCTTCCTTCTTCCTTCCTCCTCCCTCCTTCTTCTATCTTGTATCTTCTATCTTCTATCTTCTATCTTCTATCTTCTATCTTCTATCTTCTATCTTCTATCTTCTATCTTCTATCTTCTATCTTCTATCTTCTATCTTCTATCTTCTATCTTCTATCTTCTATCTTCTATCTTCTATCTTCTATCTTCTATCTTCTATCTTCTATCTTCTATCTTCTATCTTCTATCTTCTATCTTCTATCTTCTATCTTCTATCTTCTATCTTCTATCTTCTATCTTCTATCTTCTATCTTCTATCTTCTATCTTCTATCTTCTATCTTCTATCTTCTATCTTCTATCTTCTATCTTCTATCTTCTATCTTCTATCTTGTATCTTCTATCTTGTATCTTCTATCTTGTATCTTGTATCTTCTATCATCTATCTTCTATCTTCTATCTTCTATCTTCTATCTTCTATCTTCTATCTTCTATCTTCTATCTTCTATCTTCTATCTTCTATCTTCTATCTTCTATCTTCTATCTTCTATCTTCTATCTTCTATCTTCTATCTTCTATCTTCTATCTTCTATCTTCTATCTTCTATCTTCTATCTTCTATCTTCTATCTTCTATCTTCTATCTTCTATCTTCTATCTTCTATCTTCTATCTTCTATCTTCTATCTTCTATCTTCTATCTTCTATCTTCTATCTTCTATCTTCTATCTTCTATCTTCTATCTTCTATCTTCTATCTTCTATCTTCTATCTTCTATCTTCTATCTTCTATCTTCTATCTTCTATCTTCTATCTTCTATCTTCTATCTTCTATCTTCTATCTTCTATCTTCTATCTTCTATCTTCTATCTTCTATCTTCTATCTTCTATCTTCTATCTTCTATCTTCTATCTTCTATCTTCTATCTTCTTCCTTCTTTCTTCTTTCTTCTTTCTTCTTCCTTCTTCATTCTTTATTCTTCATTCTGTATTCTTCATTCTACATTCTACATTTTACATTTTACATTCTACATTCTACATTCTTCATTCTACATTCTTCATTCTTCATTCTTCTTTCCTTTACCTTCCTTCTTTCTTCCTTCCTCCCTTCCTTCCTCCTTCCTTCCTCCCTGCCTTCCTCCTTCCTTCCTCCTTCCTTCCTCATTCCTTCCTTTCTCCCTCTTTTCACCTATTCTTCCTACTCCCTTCCTCCCTCCCTCTTCTCTCCAATTAACCATAATTCTATCCTAATCAACTTTCGCCTTGAAATATGCAACAGTGTTCATTTTTCCTTCCTATTCTCCCATTGAACACACAAACTTATTGATTGCTATCGATTAGGTGAGTCGACAGGCTCAACTTGCCTAGAACCGCGTGTCCATAAGCCCAGCTGTGCGTACAATAAAACCAATATAAAACCAAGTAAAAGAGCCATCGTTGGTTAGGGAGCGAGTGCAAGAGAGAATAAGGATTGACGATTGACATTTCATATAAAAGGTTACGCACGAAAGTCGCGCAGACAGGCGACAAAACCAAAGAGCAAAGCGCAACAAATGTTCTTCTTACTGTTTCACCCACTCTGATCCGTAATGTGTCAGTTGCAGCTGCCGCTGTGTACTTGTGCAGCTTGTGGGCGATATCCGTTTCCGTTTTTGCTCCCACACCCAACGCTCCGGCTTCCACTTGTTGTTGACTGCACGCAAAAGTGAAATGCAGCGGCCAGTTGATTTTGCTTTCCTTGAACAGTTGCAATTGTAAATGACTTTCATCTGGCCCTGCGGGGGTGGGGGTGGAGTTGGTCGTGGTCGTGGTCGTGGAGTGGACGCCGTTGGTCAGGTGTCAAAAACACTCCCCAGATCTATAAATTGTCAGTTTTTTTGTGTGTGTGTGTACCCAGTAGAGCGTGTGTATTTTTGTGCATATGGAAAGCAGAAATAGTGGAGGAAAACTAAACTGATGCACAATTAGGAGTCACTGGTAGCAGTAGATATGTTCCAAATTGAACAGTAATCTTATGAAATATGGTATGACATTTCCATTCTACGATTTTGAAAGTAAATTTTTCGAAATTACAAATATTTTTTCCCCATTTCCAAATTCTTGGGGCTTGACACACCGATAAGGTCAAGATTCTTTGACGCCCTTTCTACCTTTGGTATACCAGCAAAGTACGTTCGACTTTGCATGACGTTGAGAAGCACTTGAAGCTCCGTCAAAATAGGAAAGAACCTCTCTGAACCATTTGATACCAAGAGAGGTTTTAAGGCAGGGTGATACCCTATCGTGTGACTTCTTTAATCTACTGATGTAGTATATACTGCTCCAGTTCCCATGTTGTAATCGCTACACATTTTTTGGTTGATCGAAATCCGTGAAGTGGGTGCGAATATGGGAATATTCGACATAACCATGGCGCATATCAAACCTTATGAGGAGGCGAGATTAAAGGTCAATATGAGTGACCACGCCATGCAGGACGCCGGGCCATTACAACGAAATGAGGTGCAGCGGTACACGACGCCCACACATGTTACCGAAGCGGACAGCTTTAGCGCTGCAAACCCAATAGACGAATTGGCGAAACTATTGGATTCACTTGCAGGAAAACTAAGTCAAGCTATTGAAGAAGCTAGCAAATGCTTCATGGAATTGCACACTGATGAAATACTTAAGCACAATTCCAAGATTGAAGTTATGCTTGGGGAGTTGGATGAAACGCATAACAAGCTGAGGACTATGAATAATCTCAGCCATTTTGACAAGATTCTCGATCTGAGAATAGAGGCCATTTCGATGATGGAAATGCTGGATGTCAGAAAGCAGCGTCTAAAAAAGTAAAGCGTGGTGAAGCCAGTATTGCCTCTACCAGCTGCACCGGCAATACAAATGCCTACATTTAATGGAAATCCCAAAGATTGGCCAACATTCCATGGATGGTTTAGGCAGGCAATCCACGAGAGAGCAGACTTCGGGGATGGCATCAAGATGTATTACTTGAACGGGTGTCTTAAAGGGGAAGCAAGAAATTCACTTACTTCCTCCCTTATGCAAGAACCTTCTTACTATACAACAACATGGGATCGTATATGTAAGAGAAATGAAGAAGGCTGGAACAGATTTCCAGAGCAGCTAAAAGTCAGTAAGCCACATCTGGAACCAGCATGTACTTCAGTTAGAGAGACACTTGCAACTCCCAAGAACCCGACTTTCTATTTATTCAAAAGCACCCCGAGGCGGGTGAATAAAAAGGATCAGCGAGCGGCAGATATGGCTTGTACCGCACAGGAGGCACCTTCAGCAAATCTGACTGATTCTGAGGCTGCCGATAAATGCGCGCGTCCAGCCACCGAATTCCATTGCCTGAATCAACAACTCCAAGATGAAGAACATGCCGAGCAGCACAAAGGGCAAGTAGAGGCGACCCAGCAGGAGAGGCGACCCACCATGGAGAAGAATGACAAGGATGTCTTTCAGGCCCGTGAAGAGCTGGCGGTAAATAATGGGCTACAAGTGGAGCATGCCGACAAGGACGAAGAAAGTAGCCAAAGAGAAGTGGGAGCTCAACATGATGAGACTCAAATAATACCCAGTCCTCTTAAACTGGATTTGCTTGCTAATATGGAGTCGTTTGGTAAGGCGGGAGATTCTCAATTGGACTCGCAATTAGAAGATCTTATCGACAACGATATCCTGGCTGACGGCATCAAGGAAGATTCTATTCACATACCAAAGCGTACAGTAGAGGATACCACGACTTTGAGCTCGAGCATCGAGCAACTCACCGTTAAGAGGGATGAACCACAATTTGACTATGGGCGGCTCTGTACAGTGGACAATGTCAAAACAGACGGACACCGCATGACTAGAATGCAGTCAAAGCCCATTGGGGACTTTAGGGCCATTTATTTCCCAAACTTCTTTCCTAGTTTGCAGGCAAGGCAATCTATCAGCATGAGCAAAGATGCAGACGAAGTCAGATCGCTTAAACCAACACCAAATGGGTCCGCTTTGGACAAGACAAAGGAACTGCAGCGCCTATTTAGACATTTGATTAGAGTCTATGGATTTTACGGAAGAGTAAGGCACAAACTGGATGACTGGCTGTCGCATTTTAGGCCCCCCCGAGAATGTTCAAACTTGAACATGATATTCAACTCGGCCCACACGTAGTGTTAATCTCATATTTAAATATGTAGCCTATGTCGCCATGTGTGTCATAAACATATCACCTTATGTAATATTAATAGCCGCACTGACGAGAATCAGCCCAGCCCAGCAGACACAGCACTTGAAAAGGATCAACCATGGGAACCACTTGAAAAGGGCATCCGGTGCACTTAACATGCATCGTGGAAGGCAATGTGTAGTCCTTCCACGAATG
Source organism: Lordiphosa magnipectinata (assembly GCA_037044535.1). Classification (NCBI taxonomy): domain Eukaryota; kingdom Metazoa; phylum Arthropoda; class Insecta; order Diptera; family Drosophilidae; genus Lordiphosa; species Lordiphosa magnipectinata. Next base: position 43,088 of record JBAMBO010001657.1, on the reverse strand, counting down.
CATTTCTATATTTATACACGCGCAGCTATCTTACAAATACTGCCTTAGTTAAGATTAGAAATAAGGGATGATAAATTCTAAATAAAAGGATCTCGCTCAGACTGAGCAGGTTAGTACAATTGAAACCTGCAACAAGCGTGCTCAATAAAAGTGTATAAGTCCATACAACTTCCGTTCTCTCTCGATCCTTCTTAACCACACCGCCAAACCGAACAGAAGTATTTTTCTGAGTGAGAGATTTTATGTTGAGAAAAATTCCAGAAAATATTGAAGTGCGTTTAAGAATATTAATTAATACGCGTTAATTAATCCACTAAAAGGAAATCAGTGCGCGTGTTGATTATTGCTTTGGGTGAGTTAGGGTCGGCTTCGCACACCAAAACTCTCTCTCTTTCTGTCTCCTTTCTTCTTCCCTCTCTCTCTTTCTTTCACTCTTCTGTAGGTGATCCGAATTAGTCTGTTTTCTACCGATCTTAACTTTTCTAGCATTTTTATTTTGTCGCAGCACGTTATTATTCTAATCATATTAATGTAACAATGAGACATATTGGTATCAGCAAGACCTCCACCCCCAAAGCCGACGAGCTAGAGCCGGATATCATGACGTGCAACTGCTCGATACCTTTGTCTGTGCATAGCTGAATATTGGTTACACGCTGCAGCTTATGCTATAGTCATCCGATCCGCCCGGTTCTGACAATTGTTTAGATTATTAATTAGCATAGAATTAGACGGACAGACTGACGGACATATCAAGAATATTTATACTTAATGTGGTCGGAGATGCTTCCTTCTATGCGTTACAAACATCTGAACAATTTTAATATACCCCCTACAAGTGTATTAAAAATCGATTTATTTTCGTCGCAACTTGTACTAACCCCCTAATGTATACCGAAACAGTCTTAAATCAAGTATTTTGGGTTTGAACAACTCGAATATTGTACTTAAATCAAGTATTTTCATACCTGCTTCAGAGACAAAGTTCGTGGTTTGTGTTTTTCCGAATCGTACTCATTTCTCTTAAGCTTTCATAATCATAACAGCAAATTGTTGCTGTCAAAATATGCCCGGCGAAATCCTTTTAGTGTTTCCTCCTTCTGCACACACACACAAAGATGCTTCCAGAAATACATACATATATTTGGACTAAGCTGAGAGCTAAATATACACAAATATTTCATTTTTCTTTTGTCATCTCCTTTGACTTTGCCTACAAGTAAATCCAATCCTGCCCCAAAGCCCATTTAATTATGCGACAAACAATTAACAGCGGGCGTGGGATTTGGTCGACTGAATTTTGTCAGCCTTTTTATGCCTGTTGTTCTTGTTGTGGTTGTTGTTGTTTCGCGGAAAGATGTTGACTAAGACATCTCTCTCTGCGTGGGAGAGAGATACGAGTTTCCTTACAGTTTTGTTGCTAATTATGTGCCAATTAGTCGACACATGCGCTTGGTGTAGATTTCCGTTTAACTGCACAAAAGTGTTGCCTACTTTGTGGCGTTGCCGTGGGTAACCTAGCACCAATGTTGCAAGAGCTGTGCAAACAAAGTTATTGCTGTCTTAAACTAAGAATTGCAGCTTAACAGCTAAAGCACTAAAGGCAAACGGTTGACAAATTTATATACATTTTTTTTTGGTATAATTTTTAAAGAGGCTAGTCAAATATGCAAAATAGTTAACAACTTATAATTTCCAATAACAATTTCCGTCCCCTTCCCCCAAAGAATCGCTCACATCAAGCGACCAACTCACGTGCCATGTCCAAACCCCTGGCTCATTGTCAATTCTGTGTACATAAAACCCCAAAAACCCAAAAACCTAAGATCCAACACGCCCAGTTAATGATGTTGTTAATACCCTCGAACCCCCACCCCACCCTTCGACCCTCACCCCTTTGTCCCCTACCTTAACATAATCGTTTGGATCTCGTTTCGGGCCAGTAGAATGGTAGCAAACATGTTAATTATGCTGTCAAATCTCACAGAAAAACAGGATGTGCTTGAATATGCTGATATTGTTGACTCGTCCTTCCGCTCCCTTCCAAGGACAGCCTTTGGCAGCTGTTTGTATTGCTTTTCGTTGTGAAAAATTGATGTGCATAAAGTCAACAATGGTGTGACACATGACCGGTTATCCACAGCAGCTGGCTTGGTTGGTTGTCACCCACTCTAATATACAGACAGACATATATACTATACCCATACCCTCACTTGTACATGGACGATAACTTGTCATTGTTAAGGCATTTGTTAGCACAAGCTGCAATCTTCAACAAAGATATAGAGAGAGAGAGAGAGAGAGAGAGACAACTTGATATGCACAATGGACTAGAGGGCAGGTTAACCAAATGTATTTGACGGATGGGTGGGCGGATGTATTGTGTGTGTGTGTTAATTTTGGCCAACGGCGTTTTTGGTCAGACAATTATTTAGCTAATTAACTAGACAATCGAATGAGAAATGCTCTTGGCATTTCATTTGGAAGTAGTTGACACTTTTTGCATTGATATGTCTAGAATAACAAGCATATTTGGATATGAAATGAGTAATTCAATTAAGTTGTTGACTTGGTTTAACGAATTAAAGTAGCGAGTACTGGTTTAATTGACAAATTTTTGTATAAGCCTGAAAGTTTTTTAGTTTTAATTACGCTCTATGAAATTCTTTAACAAAAACTCTAACTAGCATTGGCTATAAAAGTAACGAGTAAGTGTAGCGAGTCGATTTTTTGAACTTAGATTTTTATAAACTTAGAATTTCTGTATTTCTCACCAAAATTAACAAGTTACTCGTTAGTTTTTGGACCCAACTATCGAGTACACGTAGCGAGTACTATTTTCAGTTGATATTTGGCTCAAATATGTGAGTATTTTAAGCCAAATTACTGTTTTTTTAAGTTCTCTCCACAAAAACTCAAACTAAGAGTGGCTTGAAACTAACGAGTAAGTGTAGCGAGTCGATTTTTATAGTATAGCAAGTGCCAAAATGAAATAAACTTAGAGTTTCTGTATTTGGTCAAAGTATTGACAAGTTGCTCGTAAATTTTTAGACCAAACTTTGGAGTACAAGTAGCGAGTATTATTTTCAGTTGATAACTGGTTCATATATGTAAGTATTTTATGCCAAATTACTGTTTTTTAAAGTTATCTCCACAAAAACTGAAGCTAAGAGCGACTTGAAACTAACGAGTAAGTGTAGCGAGTCGATTTTTAAAACTTAGATTATTATAAACTTAGAGTTTCTGTATTTGTTCACAGAATTGACAAGTTACTCGTTAGTTTTTGGACCCAACTATCGAGTACAAGTAGCGAGTATTATTTTTAGTTAATATTTGGTTCAAATATATGAGTATTTTATGCCAAATTACTGTTTTTTTAAGTTATCTCCACAAAAACTCGAACTAAGAGTGGCTTGAGACTAACGAGTAAGTGTAGCGAGTAGATTATTATAGTATAGCAAGCGCCTAAATCAAATAAACTTAGAGTTACTGTATTTGTTCACAGAATTGACAAGTTGCTCTTAAATTTCTTAGACCCAACTATCGAGTACAAGTAGCGAGTACTATTTTCAGTTGATATTTGGTTCAAATATGTGAGTATTTTATGCCAAATTACTGTTTTTTAAAGTTATCTCCACAAAAACTCAAGCTAAGAGCAGCTTGAAACTAACGAGTAAGTGTAACGAGTCGATTTTTATAGTAAAGCAAGCGCCTAAATCAAATAAACTTAAGGTTTCTGTATTTGTTCACAGAATGGACAAGTTGCTCGTAAATTTTTAGACCAAACTATCGAGTACAAGTAGCGAGTAGTATTTTCAGTTGATATTTGGCTTATGTGAGTGTTTTATACTAAATTAGTGTTTCCTAACTCAAATATATATATTATATATACTTTATAGAGTCGGAAATGTTTTCTGTTACATACTTTTGCACTTTGATGCCCACTTACCCATGTTCAATGGGTACAGGGTGTAAAAATGAAACGCTTAAGAATGAAGTTCTTGAGTTAGGACACTCAGGTTGCATCAAGCCATGTAGCCTAGCGGGTAGACATTCGCTTAGAATGCTGATGTTCCGGACTTTTTTTTTTTTTTATGTGTTTTTAACATTCTCTATATTTTTTTCAGTGCACTTTGGTCCTTTAAACCAACTAGGCAGCAGGAACAAGCTGACCCTACGATGGAAACCGGGACATAACCATGTTCCCGGAAACGAATTGTCTGACGAATTGGAACCATATAAAGTCTCCTTAGAAAGGAAGAGAATACGCTTTGCACAGCCTAATGGGTAAACACTAGGGGGATGAGACAAGCTAAGGCCTTAAAAGTGAACCACATTCTCAAAAGGTTCTAAAAGTTAATCCTACCAGGAAAGAATGCCCTCATGATTCTGACAGGGCTCTACAAAGTCTGAAATGACACAAACGATATTTATAACAAAACAAAAATCTAACAACGTTGGTCAGCACCAGGACTCGAACACACAACTCTCCTCCCTCCACACAGTTAATGAGGTTAGCAGTTAACCCTCAACGCCACCAAAGCATCTGACATTTGTCGTAAAAATGTGAGCCTCAATTGGCCATGATGCGGAAGTATTTAAAATCGCCTCTAAGTAAGCTTTGGCAGTTGTCAAAAGGCTTCCCTGAAGAATAGGCTTTGCATATCAAATTCAAGTTAACATTTGAACGCTATCATTTCGCCGCCGACAGCAGCTTAGTTGGTTGAGAGTTGTGTCTCCCATATAGAGAAATTTGTGTGCCGTCGGTCCGGGTTAGAGTCCCGGTAAAAGAGCATGGTCTTATAAAAGCGAAAACTACAAAGCAAAGGTCATAAAAGTTGATAGATAAAGGAATGAAAACGTAAAAGAATTTTTAGAATTAAGTATAAAGTAACTTGGACATAATACAGATTTAAGTTGTTGCTTAAAGTTCTGTACAAAATGGAGTGAAAGAATCAGGGTGGGCGGCCTCAGTGTGTGTGTGTTCTGGAAATATACCTCTTTTTACGCCTGGTAATAGCTCTACTGGCCGCGTTCTGCCTACTGATCAATGGGAATATCCAGACCGCCCATATGATCCCACATTGCGGATGCTTAATTATACTCTGTACCATAGGTACAGTTACAAAGTTTGTGCAAAAGTATGTAACATGGAGAAGGTATGTCAGATATTGTCCGACAAGTGTGCAGCGTCTTTGTACCAAAAGACTTCGTTCAAAGTTTGGTTAACATAGCTTGAAAACTGACGGAGGAGATAGCATAGAAACAGACGGACATGGCGATATCAACTCAGCTCGTTATACTGATCAAGAATATATATATATATATGTGATCGGAGACAATTTTAATATACCTTCTTTACAAGGGTATCAAAAAAAAAAACCATTACTTATAAAGATGCCATTTCTGCAATGGTTTTTAGTTTGTTCGTGTCCACTTTTTTTTTTGCAAGCTTTTCACTACATTGAGCCCTATGACAGTTTACTGTCCCACACTTTGAGGGTATTTAACTTTTTTTTTTTTTAGTTGCTTCAAGAACACTTCAAAAGAACACTTGAAAAAGGCACCTGCCAGAAGTGCAATTGAAAGACACTTGAATTAGGGGTGGGGGGAGGTAAAAAAAAAAAAAGGCACTTTAAAAATGATGTCCTGCATAAGACAAGAAGGAGATTGGAACACAGTTCGATACGATGTAGGTAATACAAGCAAAGCGGAACACAATTTTGTGACATTTTTTTTTTCCACTTTACTTTCAAAACGTTTTACGGTCCAAAAGCTTTTGCTTCTGGCTAATAATTTCTTTCTGCGTAGCTTGTGAGATAATAATTTTTAAATCATTGACTCTATTTTGAACGAAATGCTTGGAAAAGTTAAAAATTTACTGTCTAAACTTGAAAGTTTATGTTGTTATTGTGAAAAATCAATCAAAAGCTGCAATAAACTAACGAGTAGGAGAAGCGAGTGAAAGTAGCGAGTACTATTTTGTCCAAAAGTTATGTTTATACTTGACAGCTGTATTTCATACAATACTGTTTATGTTGTTAGTGTGAAAAATCAATCAAAAGCTGCAATAAACTAACGAGTGGGAGAAGCGAATACTATTTTGTGCAAATTAACTGTCTAAACTTGAAAGCTATATGTCATATATAAATGTTTATGATGTTATTGTGAAAAATCAATCAAAAGCTGCAATAAACTAACGATTAGAAGCAGCGAGTTAAAGTAGCGAGTACTATTTTGAGCTTATTTACTGTCTAAACTTAAAAGCTGTATTTCATACATTACTGTTTATGATGTTATTGTGAAAAATCAATCAAAAGCTGTAATTAACTAACGAGTAGAAGCAGCGAGTTAAAGTAGCGAGTACTATTTTGAGCTTATTTACTGTCTAAACTTAAAAGCTGTATTTCATACATTACTGTTTATGATGTTATTGTGAAAAATCAATCAAAAGCTGCATCAAACTAACGAGTGGGAGAAGCGAATACTATCTTGTGCAAATGTACTGTCTAAGCTTGAAAGCTATATGTCATAAATAAATGTTTATGATGTTATTGTGAAAAATCAATCAAAAGCTGCAATTAACTAACGAGTAGAAGAAGCGAGTTAAAGTAGCGAGTACTATTTTGTGCAAGTGTAATGTCTAAACTTGAAAGCTATATGTCATAAATAAATGTTTATGATGTTATTGTGAAAAATCAATCAAGAGCTGCAATAAACTAACGAGTAGAAGAAGCGAGTTAAAGTAGCGAGTACTATTTTGTACTTATTTACTGTTTAAACGTGAAAGCGGTATGTCATAAACAACTGTTTATGTTGTTATAGTCAAAAAATCAATCAAGAGCTGCAATAAACTAACGAGTGTGAGAAGCGAATACTATTTTGTGCAAGTGTACTGTCTAAACTTGAAAGCTATATGTCTTAAATAACTGTTTATGATGTTATTGTGAAAAATCAATCAAGAGCTGCAATAAACTAACGAGTAGAAGCAGCGAGTTAAAGTAGCGAGTACTATTTTGAGCTTATTTACTGTCTAAACTTAAAAGCTGTATTTCATACATTACTGTTTATGATGTTATTGTGAAAAATCAATCAAAAGCTGTAATTAACTAACGAGTAGAAGCAGCGAGTTAAAGTAGCGAGTACTATTTTGAGCTTATTTACTGTCTAAACTTAAAAGCTGTATTTCATACATTACTGTTTATGATGTTATTGTGAAAAATCAATCAAAAGCTGCATCAAACTAACGAGTGGGAGAAGCGAATACTATCTTGTGCAAATTTACTGTCTAAGCTTGAAAGCTATATGTCATAAATAAATGTTTATGATGTTATTGTGAAAAATCAATCAAAAGCTGCAATTAACTAACGAGTAGAAGCAGCGAGTTAAAGTAGCGAGTACTATTTTGTGCAAGTGTAATGTCTAAACTTGAAAGCTATATGTCATAAATAAATGTTTATGATGTTATTGTGAAAAATCAATCAAGAGCTGCAATAAACTAACGAGTAGAAGAAGCGAGTTAAAGTAGCGAGTACTATTTTGTACTTATTTACTGTTTAAACGTGAAAGCGGTATGTCATAAACAACTGTTTATGTTGTTATAGTCAAAAAATCAATCAAGAGCTGCAATAAACTAACGGGTGTGAGAAGCGAATACTATTTTGTGCAAGTGTACTGTCTAAACTTGAAAGCTATATGTCTTAAATAACTGTTTATGATGTTATTGTGAAAAATCAATCAAGAGCTGCAATAAACTAACGAGTAGAAGCAGCGAGTTAAAGTAGCGAGTACTATTTTGTGCTTATTTACTATCAAAACTTGAAAGCTGTTTATCATAAATTACTATTTTTGTTGTTAGTGTCAAAAAATCAATCATGAGCTGCAATAAACTAACGAGTAGAAGAAGCGAGTGTTAAAATCTTGCCCAACAGCTTATGATATTGTTGTTGAAAGAAGCGAGATGTGTAATAGTGAGCTACTGATTCAAGTAAAAGCTAATTGTTGGCCAAATTCGAGCAAAGTGTGGTTCCCTGGCTGACGAGTTAAAGAAGCAAGTACCACAATCTGGCTTAAAGTTAAAGAAGAGAGTAAAATTGTAGCTACATTTTTTCGAAACAGTAAAAACTTTTCAGCTGTTGAAAAACTACCGAGTCAACTGAAACTTTATTTCATATTTCTAATTGGCCACAGAAATCCCAGCTAAACTAATTACTTTAAAGCTACTTTCTGTCCCCCCTTATTAAAATCACAAACCAACTGCAAGTCAACCTTTACATTCCTGTGTCACATCCTTTAACTTTGCTTATGACTTGGCCCAAAAAACGGAACTTGACTAAACAATTTTCAGAGTTTGTCAACGACACCCACACACACACACACACACACAACGTGTCCGTACTTTGACTTTCACTCAGTCACCCTCCTTCGTTTCTTTTCACACATTTTTTTTGTTATTTTTTTCGTGCCGTTCAACTGCTTATTTATGCAAATCGCATATTTTCTTAAAGTTTGCCGCATTGCTTGCCAAATTATAAAGTTACTTTCTCGGCGGGTTGGCGACAAGTTCTCATACATTTTTGCCTTGTTGGGATTTTTATGCTTCGCTTGGCTCGATTTGCTTTTTCATTTGTATGCAGAATTGCACTGGGGCAATGGGCAACTGGGCAATTGGGAAATGAAATCGAAATTGACATCTGCTGGCCATTAACTGGTCACACAGTAGAACGATTCAATTGACCAAAGGGCGGAAGCTAATGTCGGCTCGGTCAGGGCGTTTTTAGTGATTTACTGGCGCTAATTCCTTTACCGCCTTGCCTTTGAATGTGGGCAAATGATAAAAGCTGAACCAAGCAAAACCAAATAATGTGGGGTGCGAAATTTGCGGTTTGGGGAGAACTAGTGCGAACTAGTTGGGATTTAAGAAATTTTAAGAAAAGAAGAATCAGTCAAGAATTGTTCATTCCATTTATGGTTTCCATATTTCCAAAATTACTGCAACTTCATAACGAGTTAAAGTAGCGAGTACCATTTTAAGTTAAAATTTTGTTACTAAAATGGAATGCTTTTTATTCTGAATAACATTTTTTGCTGCTGTTTGACAGTCATAAGTTTAAGCTGGCACCAAACTAACGAGTTAAAGAAACGAGTATGAAGTGTATGTAAACTAGCAAGCTTTTAGTGCAGTTAAAGTTGAGTTTTGGAGTATTTCGTTCAAAATGTGTTTCCTAGCTGACAAGTTAAGATAGCGAGAGCAATTCTGAATAACATTTTATCTATACTTGAAAGCTTAATGTTATCAAGTCGTAAACAAACGAGTTAAATTAACGAGTACAATTTTGTGTTGAACTTTTGACTGAAATCTTAAGCTTTTTAACACAAAGTTGCGGTTTGATACGTTCAAGTTAGACGAGGCACCAAACTTACGAGTTAAAGAAGCGAGTAAATTTTGCATTAATAAACTAGCCAGCTGCATTAACAGCAGAATTAGATGCAATTTCAATTGAATTTTGTATGATTTCGTGTAAAATGTAGTTACTAGCGGACGAGTTAAAGTAGCGAGTCCTATTTTAAATTGAATGCTAAAGGAGCGAGTAGAATTTTGAATAAAGTAAGCTAAATATTCCAAAATAAAACATTTTATGATTTGTTTTCAAATTTAATTGAAATTGAAAAGTCGTACAAAAATTGTTTGTACACAGCATATACTAAACTAACGAGTTAGTATAACGAGTACCACTTTGATTTGAAGTTTTGACTGAACTTGACAGCTTTTTATTCTTAAGCTCCAAACTAACTAATTTAAGATAAGTGTAAAAAGTGAATGTAAAGTAGTTTATGTTGAAAGTTTATTTGAATTTTGGTGTTTTTCGATTTTAATGTGAGTCCCAGTTGACGAGTTAAAGTAGCGAGTACAATTTGAATTAAGATTTTGTCTATTTTGAAAAGCTAAAGGTTATCAATTTCATGGAAACGAGTAAAAGGTTGATGTTTATTTGAATTTTGTAGTATTTCGTTTTTAATGTGATTCCCAGCTGACGAGTTAAAGTAGCGAGTATAATTTTGAATTAAGATGTTGTATATTTCGGAAAGCTTAAGGCTATCAATTTCATAATATTCAATAAAAAATTTTCTTAAAAGTGTTTCGGCTAATGCAGTTACAAAACTCGCTAGTTAAAGTAGCGAGTGCAAATTCGCGTTGAAATTTTTACAGAACTAGAAAGCTTTTTATTTGAAATAGCATGTTAAGTAGTTGCTTGATAAGCTCAAAGTACAGCTGACACCAAACTAACGAGTGGAACTAACGAGTAGAAAGAGTAAATACACTACAAAGCTATTAATGCACTAAAAGTTGACATTTTATTTGCATTTTTGAGTATTTTGTCTAAAATGTGATCCCTAACTAACGAGTCAAAGTAGCGAGTACCATTTCAAACTAAGATTTTGTCTATTACTGAAAGCTTAAAGCTATCAATTTTATATTATTCGAACAAAAAGTAGCTAGAAAGTGTTTCAGCTAATGCTGTTACGAAACTCGCTAGTTAAAGTAGCGAGTGCCAATTCGAGTTGAAATTTTTTTTAAACTAGAAAGCTTTTTATTTGAAATAGCATGTTAAGTAGTTGCTTGATAAGCTCAAAGTAAAGCTGACACCAAACTAACGAGTGGAACTAACGAGTAGAAAGTGTAAATACACTACAAAGCTATTAATGCACTAAAAGTTTAAATTTTTTTGCGTTTTTGAGTATTTTGTCTAAAATGTGATCCCTAACTAACGAGTTAAAGTAGCGAGTAGATTTTTAAACTAAGCTTTTGTCTATTAGTGAAAGCTTAAAGCTATCAATTTCATATTATTCAATCAAAAAGTGGCTAGAAAGTGTTTCAGCTAATGCTGTTACGAAACTCGCTAGTTAAAGTAGCGAGTGCCAATTCGAGTTGAAATTTTTTTTGAACTAGAAAGCTTTTTATTTTGAATAACATGTTAAGTTGTTGTTTGATAAGCTCTAGCTAAAGCTGACACCAAACTAACGAGTGGAACTAGCGAGTAGAAAGTGTAATTACACTACAAAGCTATTAATGCACTAAAAGTTGACATTTTATTTGCATTTTTCAGTATTTTGTCTAAAATGTAATTCCTAACTAACGAGTTAAAGTAGCGAGTACGTTTTTAAACTAAAATTGTGTCTATTACTGAAAGCTTAAGACTCTAAATTTCATATTATTCCATTGAAAAGTCGTTCAAAAATTGTTCTACTTATGTAACCAACGAGTTACAGTAGCGAGTACAATTTGGAGTTGAACTATCGACTTTCAAATTAAAAGCCTTTTAATACAAATAACATTTTAGGTTGTTGTTTGAAAAGCTTGAGTTACAGCTGCATAGCAAACTAACGAGTAGCGAGTACTATTTTGAGTTAAACGGGCTGAAGAAGTTGAAATTTTTATTAAATTTGAGCAAAATGTTGTTGCTTGCTGTTGACTTGACTTTCTGCTTATGCTATTATGAAACCAACGAGTTAAAGTAGCGAATACAATTTTGAGTTGAACTTTCGACTTCCAAATTGAATGCCAACAACATTTTGCTCAAATTTAATAAAAATTTCAACTTCTTAAGCCCGTTTAACTCAAAATAGTACTCGCTACTCGTTAGTTTACTATCAGCTGTTACTCAAGCTTTTCAAACAACAACCTAAAATGTTATTTGGATTAAAAGGTTTTCAATTTGAAAGTAGATAGTTCAACTCAAAATTGTACTCGCTACTGTAACTCGTTGGTTACACAAGTAGAACAATTTTTTAACGACTTTTCAATGGAATAATATAAAATTTAGAGTCCTCAGTTTTCAGTAATAGACAAAAGTTTAGTTTAAAAATGTACTCGCTACTTTAACTCGTTAGTTAGGAATTACATTTTAGACAAAATACTCAAATATGCAAATAAAATGTCTACTTTTAGTGCATTCATAGCTTTGTAGTGTATTTACACGTTCTATTCGCTAGTTCCACTCGTTAGTTTGGTGTCAGCTTTAGCTAGAGCTTATCAAACAACAACTTAACATGTTATTTACAATAAAAAGCTTTCCAGTTCAGAAAAAATTTCAACTCGAATTTTCACTCGCTACTTTAAGTAGCGAGTTTCGTAACAGCACTAGCTAAAACACGTTCTAGCAACTTTTTGATTGAATAATATAATATTGATAGCCTTAAGCTTTTAGTAATGGACGAAATCTTAGTTTGAAATGGTATTCGCTACTTTAACTCGTTAGTTAGGAATTACATTTTTGACAAAATACTCAAAAATGCTAATAAAATGTCAACTTTTAGTGCATTAATAGCTTTCTAGAGTACTTACACTTTCTACTCGTTAGTTCCACTCGTTAGTTTGGTGTCAGCTTTAGCTAGAGCTTATCAAACAACAACTTAACATGATATTTAAAATAAAAAGCTTTCTAGTTCAAAAAAAATTTCAACTCGAATTGGCACTCGCTACTTTAACTAGCGAGTTTCGTAACAACATTAGCTGAAACACTTTCTAGCTTCTTTTTGATTGAATAATATGAAATTGATAGCCTTAAGCTTTCAGTAATAGACAAAATTTTAGTTTAAAAATGTACTCGCTACTTTGACTCGTTAGTTAGGGATTACATTTTAGACAAAATACTCAAAAATGCAAGTAAACTGTCAACTTTTAGTGCATTAATAGCTGTCTAGTGTACTTACACTTTCTACTCGTTAGTTCCACTCGTTAGTTTGGTGTCAGCTTTACTTTGAGCTTATCAAGCAACTACTTAACATGCTATTTCAAATAAAAAGCTTTCTAGTTCTGTAAACATTTCAACGCGAATTTGCACTCGCTACTTTAACTAGCGAGTTTCGTAACAGCATTAGCTGAAACACTTTCTAGCAACTTTTTGTTCGAATAATATAAAATTTATAGCTTTAAGCTTTTAGTAATAGACAAAATCTTAGTTTGAAATGGTACTCGCTACTTTAACTCGTTAGTTAGGAATTACATTTTAAACAAAATACTCAAAAATGCAAATAAAATGTCAACTTTTAGTGCATTAATAGCTTTGTAGTGTATTTACACTTTCTACTCGTTAGTTCCACTCGTTAGTTTGGTGTCAGCTTTAGCTAGAGCTTATCAAACAACAACTTAACATGTTATTTAAAATAAAAAGCTTTCTAGTTAAAAAAAATAAAATTCTATTTAAAAAAAAATTTTAACTCGAATTGGCACTCGCTACTTTAAGTAGCGAGTTTCGTAACTGAAACACTTTCTAGCAACTTTTTGATTGAATAATATAATATTGATAGCTTTAAGCTTTCAGTAATAGACAAAATCTTAGTTGGAAGTGGTACTCGCTACTTTAACTCGTTAGTTAGGAATTATATTTTAGACAAAATACTCAAAAATGCAAATAAAATTTAAACTTGTAGTGCATTAACTTTCTACTCTTTAGTTCCACTCGTTAGTTTGGTGTCAGCTTTAGCTAGAGCTTATCAAACAACAACTTAACATGTTATTTAAAATAAAAAGCTTTCTAGTTCAAAAAAAATTTCAACTCGAATTGGCACTCGCTACTTTAACTAGCGAGTTTCGTAACAGCATTAGCTGAAACACTTTCTAGCAACTTCTTGTTCGAATAATATAAAATTGATAGCTTTAAGCTTTCAGTAATAGACAAAATCTTAGTTCGAAATGGTACTCGCTACTTCAACTCGTTAGTTAGGAATTAAATTTTAGACAAAATACTCAAAAATGCAAATAAAATGTCAACTTTTAGTGCATTAATAGCTTTCTAGTGTACTTACACTTTCTACTCGTTAGTTCCACTCGTTAGTTTGGTGTCAGCTTTACTTTGAGCTTATCAAGCAACTACTTAGCATGCTATTTAAAATAAAAAGCTTTCTAGTTCAAAAAAAATTTCAACTCGAATTGACACTCGCTACTTTAACTAGCGAGTTTCGTAACTGCATTAGCTGAAACACTTTCTAGCAACTTTTTGTTCGAATAATATAAAATTGATAGCCTTAAGCTTTCAGTAATATACAAAATCTTAGTTTGAAATGGTACTCGCTAATTTGACTCGTTAGTTAGGAATCACATTTTAGACAAAATACTCAAAAATGGAAGTAAAATGTCAACTTTTAGTGCATTAATAGCTTTCTAGTGTATTTACACTTTCTACTCGTTAGTTCCACTCGTTAGTTTGGTGACAGCTTTAGCTTGAGCTTATCAAGCAACTACTTAACATGTTATTTAAAATAAAAAGCACTCCAGTTCAGAAAGTATTTCAAATCGAACGAGCTCTCGCTACTTTAATTAGCGAGTTTAGTAACAGCATTAGCTGAAACACTTTCTAGCAACTTTTTGATTTAATAATATAAAATTGATAGCTTTAAGCTTTCAGAAATAGACAAAATCTTAGTTTGAAATGGTACTCGCTACTTTGACTCGTTAGTTAGGGATCACATTTTAGACAAAATACTCAAAAATGCAAATAAAATGTCATCTTTTAGTGCATTTAGCTATAAGCTTATAGCTTTCTAGTGTACTTACACTTTCTACTCTTTCTACTATTTGCACTCGCTACTTTAACTAGCGATTTTTGTAACTGCATTAGCTGAAACACTTTTAAGAAAATTTTTTATTGAATATTATGAAATTGATAGTCTTAAGCTTTCCGAAATAGACAAAATCTTAATTCAAAATTATACTCGCTACTTTAACTCGTCAGCTGGGAATCACATTAAAAACGAAATACTACAAAATTCAAATAAACATCAACCTTTTACTCGTTTCCATGAAATTGATAACCTTTAGCTTTTCAAAATAGACAAAATCTTAATTCAAATTGTACTTGCTACTTTAACTCGTCAACTGGGACTCACATTAAAATCGAAAAACTCCAAAATTCAAATAAACTTTCAACATAAACTTCTTTACATTCACTTTTTACACTTATCTTATACTCGTTAGTTTGGAGCTTAAGAATAAAAAGCTGTCAAGTTCAGTCAAAACATCAAATCAAAGTGGTACTCGTTATACTAACTCGTTAGTTTAGTATATGCTGTGTACAAACAATTTTTGTACGACTTTTCAATTTCAATTAAATTTGAAAACAAATCATAAAATGTTTTATTTTGAAATATTTAGCTTACTTTATTCCAAATTCTACACGCTCCTTTAGCATTCAATTTAAAATAGGACTCGCCACTTTAACTCGTCCGCTAGTAACTACATTTTACACGAAATCATACAAAATTCAATTAAAATATCATCTAATTCTGCTGTTAAGGCAGTTCGCTAGTTTATTAATGCGCCTTTTACTCGCTTCTTTAACTCATAAGTTTAGTGCCTAGTCTAACTTGAGCTTATTAAACCGCAACTTAATATGTTATTAAAATTTCAGTCAAAAGTTCAACACAAAATTGTACTCGTTAATTTAACTCGTTTGTTTACGACTTGATAACATTAAGCTTTCAAGTATAGATAAAATGTTATTCAGAATCGCTCTCGCTACCTTAACTTGTCAGCTAGGAAACACATTTTGAACGAAATACTCCAAAACTCAACTTTAGCTGCACTAAAAGCTTACTAGTTTACATACACTTCACACTCGTTTCTTTAACTCGTTAGTTTGGTGCCAGCTTAAACTTAAGACTGTCAAACAACAGCACAAAATGTTATTCAGAATATAAAGCATTCCATTTTAGTAACAAAATTTCCACTTAAAATGATACTCGCTACTTCAACTCGTTCTGAAGTGGCAGCAATTTTAGAAATATGGAAACCATAAATGGAATGAACAATTCTTGACTGATTCTTTGAAACTCCTACAAACTAGCTAAGAAAATTTCTTAAATCCCAACTAGTTCGCACTAGTTCTCCCCAAACCGCAATTTCGCACCCCACATTATTTGGTTTTGCTTGGTTCAGCTTTTATCATTTGCCCACATTCAAAGGCAAGGCGGCAAAGGAATTAGCGCCAGTAAATCACTAAAAACGCCCTGACCGAGCCGCATTAGCTTCCGCCCTTTGGTCAATTGAATCGTTCTACTGTGTGACCAGTTAATGGCCAGCAGATGTCAATTTCGATTTCATTTCCCAATTGCCCAGTTGCCCATTGCCCCAGTGCAATTCTGCATACAAATGAAAAAGCAAATCGAGCCAAGCGAAGCATAAAAATCCCAACAAGGCAAAAATGTATGAGAACTTGTCGCCAACCCGCCGAGAAAGTAACTTTATAATTTGGCAAGCAATGCGGCAAACTTTAAGAAAATATGCGATTTGCATAAATAAGCAGTTGAACGGCACGAAAAAAATAACAAAAAAAATGTGTGAAAAGAAACGAAGGAGGGTGACTGAGTGAAAGTCAAAGTACGGACACGTTGTGTGTGTGTGTGTGTGTGTGGGTGTCGTTGACAAACTCTGAAAATTGTTTAGTCAAGTTCCGTTTTTTGGGCCAAGTCATAAGCAAAGTTAAAGGATGTGACACAGGAATGTAAAGGTTGACTTGCAGTTGGTTTGTGATTTTAATAAGGGGGGACAGAAAGTAGCTTTAAAGTAATTAGTTTAGCTGGAATTTCTGTGGCCAATTAGAAATATGAAATAAAGTTTCAGTTGACTCGGTAGTTTTTCAACAGCTGAAAAGTTTTTGTAGCTACAATTTTACTCTCTTCTTTAACTTTAAGCCAGATTGTGGTACTCGCTTCTTTAACTCGTCAGCTGGGAACCACACTTTGCTCGAAATTCTCCCATCAATTCGAATTTGGCCAACAATTAGCTTTTACTTGAATCAGTAGTGTGCTCGTTTCTTTCAACAACAATATTATAAACTGTTATTGGGCAATATTTTAACACTCGCTTCTGCTACACGTTAGTTTATTGCAGTTCATGATTGATTTTTTGACACTAACAACATAAATAGTAATTTATGATAAACAGCTTTCAAGTTTAGACATTACATTTGCTCAAAATAGTACTCGCTACTTTATCTCGCTGCTTCTACTCGTTAGTTTATTACAGCTCTTGATTGATTTTTCACAATAACATCATAAACATTTATTTATGACGTACAGCTTTCAAGTTTAGACAGTACATTTGCACAAAATAGTATTCGCTTCTCCCACTCGTTAGTTTATTGCAGCTTTTGATGGATTTTTCACACTAACAACATAAACAGTATTGTATGAAATACAGCTGTCAAGTATAAACATAACATTTGCACAAAATTGTACTCGCTACTTTAACTCGCTGCTTCTACTCGTTAGTTTATTGCAGCTTTTGATTGATTTTTTACAATAACAGAATAAACAGTTATTTATGATCTACAGCTTTCAAGTTTAGACAGTACATTTGCACAAAATAGTATTCGCTTCTCCCACTCGTTAGTTTATGGCAACTCTTTATTGATTTTTTGACACTAACAACATAAACAGTAATTTATGATAAACAACTTTCAAGTTTAGACATTACACTTTCACAAAATAGTTCCAACTACTTTAACTCGCTGCTTCTACTCGTTAGTTTATTGCAGCTTTTGATTAATTTTTCATAATAACATCATAAACATATATTTCTGACATATAGCTTTCAAGTTTAGACAGTACATTTGCACAAAATAGTATTCGCTTCTCCCACTCGTTAGTTTATGGAAACTCTTGATTGATTTTTCGACACTAACAACATAAGCAGTAATTTATGATAAACAGCTTTCAAGTTTAGACAGTAAATAAGCATAAATAGTACTCGCTACTTTAACTCGCTGCTTCTACTCGTTAGTTTATTACAGCTCTTGATTGATTTTTCACAATAACATCATAAACAGTTATTTATGACATATAGCTTTCAAGTTTAGACAGTACATTTGCACAAAATAGTATTCGCTTCTCCCACTCGTTAGTTTATGGCAACTCTTGATTGATTTTTTGACACTAACAACATAAACAGTAATTAATGATAAACAACTTTCAAGTTAAGACATTACACTTTCACAAAATAGTATTCGCTACTTTAACTCGCTTCTCCTACTCGTTAGTTTATTGCAGCTTTTGATTCATTTTTCACAATAACAACATAAACTTTCAAGTTTAGACAATAAATTTTTTACTTTTCCAAGCATTTCGTTCAAAATACAGTCAATGATTTGAAAACTATTATCTCACAAGCTACGCAGAAAGAAATTATTAGCCAGAAGCAAAAGCTTTTGGACCGTAAAACGTTTTGAAAGTAAAGTGGAAAAAAAAATGTCACAAAATTGTCTTCCGCTTTGCTTGTATTACCTACATCGTATCGAACTGTGTTCCAATCCCCTTCTTGTCTTATGCAGGACATCATTTTTAAAGTGCCTTTTTTTTTTTTACCTCCCCCCACCCCTAATTCAAGTGTCTTTCAATTGCACTTCTGGCAGGTGCCTTTTTCAAGTGTTCTTTTGAAGTGTTCTTGAAGCAACTAAAAAAAAAAAAGTTAAATACCCTCAAAGTGTGGGACAGTAAACTGTCATAGGGCTCAATGTAGTGAAAAGCTTGCAAAAAAAAAAAAGTGGACACGAACAAACTAAAAACCATTGCAGAAATGGCATCTTTATAAGTAATGGTTTTTTTGTTGATACCCTTGTAAAGAAGGTATATTAAAATTGTCTCCGATCACAGAAAGTATATATATTCTAGATCAGCATGACGAGCTGAGTTGATATCGACATGTCCGTCTGTTTCTATGCTATCTCCTCCGTCAGTTTTCAAGCTATGTTAACCAAACTTTGAACGAAGTCTTTTGGTAAAAGACGCTGCACACTTGTCGGAACCGGCCGGATCGCATGACTATAGCATATAGCTGACATACCCCTTCTCCCTGTTACATACTTTTGCACAAACTTTGTAACTGTAGCTATGGTACAGAGTATAATTAAGCATCCGCAATGTGGGATCATATGGGCGGTCTGAATGTTCCCATTGATCAATAGGCAGAACGCGACCAGTAGAGCTGTTACCAGGCGTAAAAGGAGGTATATTTCCAGAACACACACACACTGAGGCCGCCTGCCCTGATTCTTTCACTCCATTTTGTACAAAACTTCCAGAATCTAAGAAACACTTTTAAACTTAAATCTAAAATTATGTCCAAGTTACTTTATACTTCATTCTAAAAATTCTTTTACGCTTTCATTCCTTTATCTATCAACTTTTGTGACCTCTGCTTTGTAGTTTTCGCTTTCATAAGACCATGCACTTTTACCGGGATTCGAATGGGAGACACAACTCTCAACCAACTAAGCTGCTGTCGGCGGCGAAATGATAGCGTCCAAATGTTAACTTGAATTTGATATGCAAAGCCTATTCTTCAGGGAAGCCTTTTGACAACTGCCAAAGCATACATAGAGACATTTGTCAGATGCTTTGGCGGCGTTGAGGGTTAACTGCTAACCTCATTAACTGTGTGGAGGGAGAAGATTTGTGTGTTCTAGTCCTGGTGCTGACCAACGATTTAAGTCTTTTCTTATTTTGAAGTATCATTTGTGTGAAGAAAAAGCCTTTGCTTTAATATCATTTCAGACTTTGAAGAGCCCTGTCAGAATCCTGAGGGTATTCTTTCCTGGTTGCATTAACTTTTGGATCCTTTTGAGAATGTGGTTCACTTTTAAGGCTTAAGCTTGTCTCATTCCCCTAGTGTTTACCCAGTAGGCTGTTCCAAGCGTATTCTCTTCCTTTCTAGGGAGACTTTATATGGTGCCAATTCGTCAGCCCATTTATTTCCGGTAATTTGGTTATGTCCCGGTTTCCATCGTAGGGTCAGCTTGTTCCTGCTGTCTAGTTGGTTTATAGGACCAAAATGCATTGAAAAAAATATAGACAAAAAAAAAAAAAGTCCGCAACATCAGCATTCAAAGCGAATGTCTACCCGCTAGGCTACACGGCTTGATGCAACCTGAGTGTCCTAACTTAAGAACTTCATTCTTAAACGATTCATTTTTATACCCTGTACCCATTGAAAATGGGTAAAAGGGCATTATGAAGTTGTGCAAAAGTATGTAACAGGGAGAAGGAAACATTTCCGAGTCCATGAAGTATCTATATACTTGAGTTAGGAAACACTAATTCAGTATAAAACACTCACATAAGCCAAATATTAACTGAAAATACTACTCGTTACTTGTACTCCATAGTTGGGTCAAAAAAATTTACGAGCAACTTGTCAATTCTGTGAACAAATACAGAAACTCTAAGTTTATTTGATTTAGGCGCTTGCTATACCATAAAAATCGACTCGCTGCACTTACTCGTTAGTTTCAAGCCACTCTTAGTTTAAGTTTTTGTATAGATAACTTAAAAAAACAGTAATTTGGCCTAAAGTACTCACATATTTGAACCAAATATTAACTGAAAATAATACTCGCTACATGTACTCGATAGTTGGGATCAAAAACTAACGAGTAACTTGTCAATTCTGTGAACAAATACAGAAACTCTAAGTTTATAAAAATCTAAGTTTTAAAAATCGACTCGCTACACTTACTCGTTAGTTTCAAGCCGCTCTTAGCTTGAGTTTTTGTGGAGATAACTTAAAAAAACAGTAATTTGGCATATAATACTCTTATATGTGAACCAAATATCAACTGAAAATAATACTCGCTACTTGTACTCGATAGTTGGGTCTAAAAATGTATGAAAAACTTGTCAATTCTGTGGAGAAATACAGAAACTCTAAGTTTATTTGATTTAGGCGCTTGCTGTACTATAAAAATCGACTCGCTACACTTACTCGTTAGTTTCAAGCCACTCTTAGTTTGAGTTTTTGTATAGATAACTTAAAAAAACATTAATTTGGCATAAAATACTCACAAATTTGAAACAAATATCAACTGAAAATAATACTCGCTACTTGTACTCGATAGTTTGGTCTAAAAATTTACGAGCAACTTTTCAATTCTGTGACCAAATACAGAAACTCAAAGTTTATTTGATTTTGGTGCTTGCTTAACTATAAAAATCGACTCGTTACACTTACTCGTTAGTTTCAAGCCACTCTTAGCTTGAGTTTTTGTGGAGATAACCTTACAAAACAGGAATTTGGCAAAAAATACTCACATTTTTAAACAAAATATCAACTGAAAATAATACTCGCTACTAGTACTCGATAATTTGATCTAAAAATGTATGAAAAACTTGTCAATTCTGTTTAGAAATATATTAACTCTAAGCTTTTTTGAATTAGGAGCTTGCTTGCTCACTATAAAAGTCGACTCGCTACACTTACTCGTTAGTTTCAAGCCACTCTTAGTTTGAGTTTTTGTGGAAATAACTTTAAAAAACATTAATTTGGCATAAAATACTCTCATATTTGAACCAAATATCAACTGAAAATAGTACTCGCTACTTGTACTCGATAGTTGGGTCTAAAAATTAACGAGAAACTTGTCAATTTTGGTGAGAAATACAGAAACTCTAAGTTTATTTGAATTAAAGGTGGCTAGCTTACTTAAAATATTTACTCACAACACCTACTCGGTAGTTTCAAGCCACTCTTAGTTTGAGTTTTTGTGGAGATAACTTAAAAAAACAGTAATTTGGCATAAAATACTCACAAATTGTAGCCAAATATCAACTGAAAATAATACTCGCTACTTGCACTCGATAGTTTGGTCTAAAAATGTATGAAAAACTTGTCAATTCTGTGGAGAAATATTTTAAATCTAAGCTTTTTTGAATTAGAAGCTTGCTTGCTCACTATAAAAGTCGACTCGCTACACTTACTCGTTAGTTTAAAGCACTCTTAGCTTGAGTTTTTGTGGAAATAACTTTAAGAAACAGTAATTTGGCATAAAATACTCACATATATGAACCAGTTATCCACTGAAAATAATACTCGCCACTTGCACTCGATAGTTTGGTCTAAAAATGTATGAAAAACTTGTCAATTCTGTGGAGAAATACAGAAATTCTAAGTTTATAAAAATCTAAGTTCAAAAAATCGACTCGCTACACTTACTCGTTACTTTTATTGCCAATGCTAGTTAGAGTTTCTATTAAAGAATTTCATAGAGCGTAATTAAAACAAAAAAACTTTCAGACTTATACAAAATTTGGCAATTAAACCAGTACTCGCTACTTTAATTCGTTAAACCATGTCAGCAACTTAATTGAATTACTCATTTCATATCCAAATATGCTTGTTATTCTAGACATATCAATGCAAAAAGTGTCAACTATTTCCAAATGAAATGCCAAGAGCATTTCTCATTCGATTGTCTAGTTAATTAGCTAAATAATTGTCTGACCAAAAACGCCGTTGGCCAAAATTAACACACACACACAATACATCCGCCCACCCATCCGTCAAATACATTTGGTTAACCTGCCCTCTAGTCCATTGTGCATATCAAGTTGTCTCTCTCTCTCTCTCTCTCTCTCTATATCTTTGTTGAAGATTGCAGCTTGTGCTAACAAATGCCTTAACAATGACAAGTTATCGTCCATGTACAAGTGAGGGTATGGGTATAGTATATATGTCTGTCTGTATATTAGAGTGGGTGACAACCAACCAAGCCAGCTGCTGTGGATAACCGGTCATGTGTCACACCATTGTTGACTTTATGCACATCAATTTTTCACAACGAAAAGCAATACAAACAGCTGCCAAAGGCTGTCCTTGGAAGGGAGCGGAAGGACGAGTCAACAATATCAGCATATTCAAGCACATCCTGTTTTTCTGTGAGATTTGACAGCATAATTAACATGTTTGCTACCATTCTACTGGCCCGAAACGAGATCCAAACGATTATGTTAAGGTAGGGGACAAAGGGGTGAGGGTCGGAGGGTGGGGGTTCGAGGCTATTAACAACATCATTAACTGGGCGTGTTGGATCTTAGGTTTTTGGGTTTTTGGGGTTTTATGTACACAGAATTGACAATGAGCCAGGGGTTTGGACATGGCACGTGAGTTGGTCGCTTGATGTGAGCTCTTCTTTGGGGGAAGGGGACGGAAATTGTTATTGGAAATTATAAGTTGTTAACTATTTTGCATATTTGACTAACCTCTTTAAAAATAATACCAAAAAAAAAATGTATATAAATTTGTCAACCTTTTGCCTTTAGTGCGTTAGCTGTTAAGCTGCAATTCTTAGTTTAAGACAGCAATAACTTTGTTTGCACAGCTCTTGCAACATTGGTGCTAGGTTACCCAGGACAACGCCACAAAGTAGGCAACACTTTTGTGCAGTTAAACGGAAATCTACACCAAGCGCATGTGTCGACTAATTGGCACATAATTAGCAACAAAACTGTAAGGAAACTCGTATCTCTCTCCCACGCAGAGAGAGAGATGTCTTAGTCAACATCTTTCCGCGAAACAACAACAACCACAACAAGAACAACAGGCATAAAAAGGCTGACAAAATTCAGTCGACCAAATCCCACGCCCGCTGTTAATTGTTTGTCGCATAATTAAATGGGCTTTGGGGCAGGATTGGATTTACTTGTAGGCAAAGTCAAAGGAGATGACAAAAGAAAAATGAAATATTTGTATATATTTAGCTCAGCTTAGTCCAAATATATGTATGTATTTCTGGAAGCATCTTTGTGTGTGTGCAGAAGAAGGAAACACTGAAAGGATTTCGCCGGGCATATTTTGACAGCAACAATTTGCTGTTATGATTATGAAAGCTTAAGAGAATTGGGTACAATTCGGAAAAACACAAACCACGAACTTTGTGTCTGAAGCAGGTACGAAAATAATTGATTCAAGTACAAAATTCGATTTGTTCAAACCCAAAATACTTGATTTAAGACTGTTTCGGTATACATTAGGGGGTTAGTACAAGTTGCGACGAAAATAAATCGATTTTTAATACACTTGTTGAGGGTATATTAAAATTGTTCAGATGTTTGTAACGCATAGAAGGAAGCATATAGCATATGTATAAATATTCTTGATATGTCCGTCAGTCTGTCCGTCTGTTTCTATGCTATCTTCTCCGTAAGTTTAAAAGCTATGTTAACACAATTGTCGGAACCGGGCGGATCGGATGACTATAGCATAAGCTGCAGCGAGTAACCAATATTCAGCTATGCACAGACAAAGGTACCGAGCAGTTGCACGTCATGGTATCCGGCTCTAGCTCGTCGGCTTTGGGGGTGGAGGTCTTGCTGATACCAATATGTCTCATTGTAACATTAATATGATTAGAATAATAACGTGCTGCGACAAAATAAAAATGCTAGAGAAGTTAAGTTTGGTAGAAAACAGACTAATTCGGATCACCTACAAAAGAGTGAGAGAGAGAGAGAGAGGGAAGAAGAAAGGAGAGAGAGAGAGAGAGAGTTTTGGTGTGCGAAGCCACAGGTGGAATCGTGGTCGCATGTTGCCCACCCTACCTTGGATCACCGGCCTCAGAATACATCTGTGTGATCCCTTACAAAAATACCCTACGACGGCGAGAACGTTAGCTTGAGTTCATACTACATTTAATTCAGATTCATTATAAACTTTGATTCAGGATAATAATATTTGAGACAACAAAAGGATTCCATTTCGGAGTAAGATATATAGTTTACATAATATAAAAATGGAGGACTGTACCAATGATTTTTCTTTGATTTTTAAATATTCAAATCTTTTTTTTTTAGAAATTTAATAAAAATTTAAGAAAACGTAAGATTGATTTTTACTCGGTAAACTTTCGATCAAAAAAGGAACAAAACTCAATATTAAAACAGACCAAAGGTGTATAAAGGCATATCTGACTTTTTGCATACATACTTCAAAATTTCTTTAAGTGTATTGAGCAGGTGTAATATTTAATTATGCAATATCTTAATCAAGTGGATAATTTCCAATATGTATTCGAGTAGAAAAATAACAAAATCAAAGCGCACAAAAAAAAAAATAGTTTAAGTTCAGCAAATGCATGCTATTTTTAGATCGCTTTTGGTTTGTTATTATTTTATGCAGACTGCAAGAGGCGATCCGCTTATCAGTTTCTGTCGTACCAAAACACAAAAGCAAACCAATATAAATGGCATTAAAAATTCGTTTGTTTTGACTTACGCTTATCCAATTCCCGCGCTGAAAGATCTTTCATGCTGGCTTGTGGGGGTATATTGATTGCTGGATGTGTTTAGCTGGACAAGGGATTAGGTTTTTTTTATCTATTAAACATGCACCAAATGCTCGTCACAAAAAAAAATCTCAAATCAAATCTTAGCTCCTCTTTTCCTTTTCACTTCAGATTCGCACTCATAAATAACAGTTAGTAAAATAAAAGAAACAAAATGAAAAACTAAATTGCTATAGCGTTTTCACTAAATCTATTCGCTGGTTTGGACATCGCTACAAAATCCTAGGGTATGCACTAGGCCACACCTTTCTCACTGTTCGTCGCTTAGCAGATCGCGCGACACACATGGGACTACGGTACTTTGTTGTTGTTATGAGAAGTGTATGCTGAAAGTGAGACTCCAAGAGGGCGTTTTTATATGTGCATTTGAATTGAGACTCCACTGGGGCATTTCTATGTACACGTGAATTGAGACTCCACTGGGGGGGAAAGCTTGCTATTAGACTTTTGGAGGCACATGTGAGAGACTCTAATGGTCGCTCGAGAGGAGTCTCCTCTGGACAGCTTGATTGAGACTTCTATGGTCTATTTTTGGACTCTTCTCATGGCTCGATCACCGCATGACCCCTTGACCACTGGATGCACAATTGAGGTTAGCTCCGCTATCACCTGGGGCCACTCCCTGCAAATATGCATGAACGGATGGTGCTTTTTAGCGCCGTCGCCACTAGAAACATTTTTCACTAGTTATTTACCCTTTTGGGGACTGGCACGCCCCTAAATGAATGGATCTTTCCGATCGAATGGCCTTTGACCGCGTTTTTCTCCGTTACTTGATTTACTCGCTGCACTCTCTTTTCGTTTAATTTTCTCACTTTTAAATAATTGTTCTTTATGTTTAGACTGTTGTCACAATTTCGAACTTGACTTTTTATATTTTTCGCGAGAAACGACTACTGCTTAGAAAGCTGAGATGAGAGGGACGATGCGTTAAGCTTGACGGTAACGAACGGAAAGACGGAAGCTGGGCTTTAGCAGAGTCAACTAACCTGTCGGCGGAAATGCAGTTCACATGCCCTTGACATTAGGCTTGTCATCTTGACGTTTGACGGCACCCACTATCGAACCTAATGAGTAGCGACTCTGCGCTGATCAATCGATAGCATTAGTTGATCAAACGGTTTTTAATTTGTTTTAATTTAATTTAATCAAAACTACTCTAACTATATTAAACTTATTAACCATCGACTTCCTTTATGTCCATATCAACTTAGATCATTTTAAATAACTATAATTTTAGGGATTTAAAACAATTAAATTTTTGTTTTTATTTTCTGATTTCGTTGAACCAAGCGCCACTTCAAGTTTTTCCCTCTTGGTCTTTTCAATGCTTCACCTTGATTCATTATCGCTAGCAATTTGAATCAACTTTTAGTGACCCAAGGTTTTCGTTCAAATAAGTCACTTACTAGCTTTTACATATGAGGATGTAAAACTGTTGAAGTCTTGCTGTTATTTATATATTCACACATAGTCAAAGAAGAACCAGTTTTTGGTGGTTGAAATGTACATGAAGCCAGTTGGTCAAGGGCAGAAACACGCAGGATTAGTTCGTTGAACAAAACGAACGTTTTATACGCCGTAATCCTCATTCTGTGGAGGCTATGAAGAACAATATCTGGGTCACACATTATCACAAAAGCTCTACGGACACAAAGGTCCGTCTAGCTGATGTGCCTGACAGAAAGCCAAAGCGGAGGGAAAACTCGAAGAGTTCGCTCATAGTTATGAGTCGTTGCATGAAGAGGTACTTACCGCTATGAAACCAATAAACGAAGCCTTATCCTCAGAGTAATTACTTCAAAGAAGTCTCGACTGGGAAACGCAGAACAACAACGAGTCGTTCAACTCCTTGCTCCCAAGCATATACATTCAGGTTCATCTTCGTTATGGCAATGTAAATAGTAAACCGTGCGTCATCTTTATACGTGCAAAATAAAACCCCAAAACTCGAGAAAAACTGTCGTCTGCAAGTTGTTGAGTTCTTTTGACAAGACAAACTGGAAGAGCTGCCTTGACAAAATGGCAAGTTTCTGAAAAAATAGCCAAGCAAACTTTTCTTTTCCAGACTATGGGAAATCCTGTTTTAAGATCGCAAAATGGGGTTGAGACATATTTCCTATTACATTTGATTAAGGTGGAATTGGAAATGGGAAAAAATATTTGTAATTTCGAAAAAATGTACTTCCAAAATCGTAGAATGGAAAGGTCATACCATATTTCATAAGATTACTGTTCAATTTGGAACATATCTACTGCTACCAGTGACTCCCAATCGTGCATCAGTTTAGTTTTCTTCAACTATTTCTGCTTTCCATATGCACAAAAATACACACGCTCGACTGGGTACACACACACACACACACAAAAAAACTGACAATTTATAGATCTGGGGAGTGTTTTTGACACCTGACCAACGGCGTCCACTCCACGACCACGACCACGACCAACTCCACCCCCACCCCCGCAGGGCCAGATGAAAGTCATTTACAATCGCAACTGTTCAAGGAAAGCAAAATCAACTGGCCGCTGCATTTCACTTTTGCGTGCAGTCAACAACAAGTGGAAGCCGGAGCGTTGGGTGTGGGAGCAAAAACGGAAACGGATATCGCCCACAAGCTGCACAAGTACACAGCGGCAGCTGCAACTGACACATTACGGATCAGAGTGGGTGAAACAGTAAGAAGAACATTTGTTGCGCTTTGCTCTTTGGTTTTGTCGCCTGTCTGCGCGACTTTCGTGCGTAACCTTTTATATGAAATGTCAATCGTCAATCCTTATTCTCTCTTGCACTCGCTCCCTCGCAAACGATGGCTCTTTTACTTGGTTTTATATTGGTTTTATTGTACGCACAGCTGGGCTTATGGACACGCGGTTCTAGGCAAGTTGAGCCTGTCGACTCACCTAATCGATAGCAATCAATAAGTTTGTGTGTTCAATGGGAGAATAGGAAGGAAAAATGAACACTGTTGCATATTTCAAGGCGAAAATTGATTAGGATAGAATTATGGTTAATTGGAGGGAAGAGGGAGGGAGGAAGGGAGTAGGAAGGATGGGAGAAAGGAGGGTGATAGGAAGGAAGGAAGGAAGGGAGGAGGAAGGAGGAAGGAAGGAAGGAGGAAGGAAGGAAGGAAGGAGGAAGGAAGGAGGAAGGAAGGAGGAAGGAAGGAGGAAGGAAGGAGGAAGGAAGGAGGAAGGAAGGAGGAAGGAAGGAGGAAGGATGGAGGAAGGAAGAAGGAAGAAGGAAGAAGGAAGAAGGAAGAAGGAAGAAGGAAGAAGAATGAAGAATGAAGAATGAAGAATGAAGAATGAAGAATGAAGAATGAAGAATCTAGAATGGAGAATGAAGAATGAAGAAGGCAGAAGGAAAAAGGAAACAGAAGAAGGAAGGAATGAAGAAGTGAAGGAATGAAAGAAGGAGGAAGAAATAAGAAGGAATAAGGAAGAAGGAAGAAATAAGAAGGAAGAAGGAAGGAATGAAGGAATGAAAGAAAGAGGAAGGAGGAAGAATTAAGAAGGAAGAAGAAAGAAGAAAGAAGGACGAAGGATGAAGGAAAAAGGAAAAAGGAAGAAGGAAGAAAGAAGAAAGAAGAAGGAAGGAATGAGGGAATGAAAGAAGAAGGAAGATGGAAGATGGAAAATAGAAGATAGAAGAAGGAGAAAGGAAGAAGGAAGATAGAAGAAGGAGGAAGGAAGAGGAAGATAGAAGATAGAAGATAGAAGATCGAAGATGGAAGATGGAAGATGGAAGATGGAAGATGGAAGATGGAAGATGGAAGATGGAAGATGGAAGATGGAAGATGGAAGATGGAAGATGGAAGATGGAAGATAGAAGATAGAAGATAGAAGATAGAAGATAGAAGATAGAAGATAGAAGATAGAAGATAGAAGATAGAAGATAGAAGATAGAAGATAGAAGATAGAAGATAGAAGATAGAAGATAGAAGATAGAAGATAGAAGATAGAAGATAGAAGATAGAAGATAGAAGATAGAAGATAGAAGATAGAAGATAGAAGATAGAAGATAGAAGATAGAAGATAGAAGATAGAAGATAGAAGATAGAAGATAGAAGATAGAAGATAGAAGATAGAAGATAGAAGATAGAAGATAGAAGATAGAAGATAGAAGATAGAAGATAGAAGATAGAAGATAGAAGATAGAAGATAGAAGATAGAAGATAGAAGATAGAAGATAGAAGATAGAAGATAGAAGATAGAAGATAGAAGATAGAAGATAGAAGATAGAAGATAGAAGATAGAAGATAGAAGATAGAAGATAGAAGATAGAAGATAGAAGATAGAAGATAGAAGATAGAAGAAGGAGGAAGGAAGAGGAAGATAGAAGATGGAAGATGAAAGAATCAAGATGAAAGATGGTAGATGGAAGATGGAAGATGAAAGAATCAAGATGAAAGAATCAAGATGAAAGATGGAAGATGGTAGATGGAAGACAGAAGAAGGAGGGAGGAAGAAGGAAAATGAAGAATGAAGTTTGAAAAAGGAAGAAGGAAGGAAAAAAACAGGAAGGAAGAAGAAAAAGCTACTATCTAGGAACTATCTATTGGAATAGAATGTCGATTACTATATATACTGAACATCAGAGAAACGGTCATCAATATTGTAGATGCCTCTAGCTTTCATCAACCTTAAAACCTGTACAAACACACGGACGGAGCTATATCTGCTTGGCTACGAAGAATCTTGTCTAAATTTTGTTAGTTTAGCAACCTACATAAATGTTGGTCCTTTAAGCCGGACATTAACCTTGATTTTTGAAAGCTTAACTTCCTACATTCATGCTGGTCTTTCGAGCCGGATTTTTGGGAATTTAGCCCTTTACCTTAATGTGTATACTTCGAGCCGAATAAAAACCATGATTTTTTGCATTAAGCAACCTAAACTCATGTTGGACCTTTGAGCTGGACAATAACCAGAATTTGGGAAGCATGGCTTCCTACAGTTTAGTGGCAGGAAGGTTAAAAAAATGCGTTATAAAATGGGTCAATTCACTAAGCAGCTGAAAAGTAGGCAACATTTTTGCAATAATGTACCCAAGTAGAACTTCTGCTCTGGGATTTGTTCTTCTCAATTGTTGTTATTGTTGCCTTTAGCAAATAGTTGTCGAGTGCAAAGTTCATCTGTGCGTAAGTTTATTAATTTGTTATCCTGTCACTTTTCACTTTCATTGCCTTTCGGCTGATCCGGTTGGTCCCCCTTTGGCCACAAAACCACAGAAATTAATTACCGGATTAAGACAACTTCATTGGCCTCTACCCCGCACTCCACAGCCAATTACACATTTCTGCAGTTTTTGTGCTTTTATTATTAACATTTAATGAGAAAAGGTCACGCACAAAGGGGGCGGCAACGGCAATGGCAACGGCCTACGCCCCCACTGGCAAAGACCAAACTATTGAAAACGTTTTCCGTTCTAATGCTGCTGCTGCTGCCAGTTACCCCACCCCACCCACCTCTCGTCTCGGCAGTTTCAAGTGGCTGCCTTTGCTGCTGCTAAATTAAGTGCCGAACTTAAATAACTTGAATTAAACATTAATAGGATACTTAAAAGTTTTTGTTTGGGTTTAACTTATACTTATACTTCTCTTATACTTGTTGAGTGTTGCTATTTTGTTTTTTTTTGTATAAGAAAGTGCAAATGGTTGGAAAAATTAAATGAAATCAACGATGGACACTTAGTGACAACATAAATCAAATTGTAACAATATAAAACCAAGACCTAGTCCGCCGGGGTCGATCACAAGCCGAACACTTGCTGAAGCTTGTGCCAAGAGAGCAAATAGCTCTTCAGTCGCTGACCGTCGGTCGATAAAGCAGGTTAGAGCTGGTTTACGTCACTTTATTTGCGCACACCAATAAACCTGGTCTACTGACTCGGTGTCGCTGATTACGAATTCGATGACAAAATTCAGAAAACCAAAATGGCGAACAATTTTTTTCAAAAACGTATTCGATTTGACTGAAAGTCTGCATTCGGGGGTTTATGGGGTCACTGATTATGAATTCGAAGTCGAAATTTTGGAAAAACAAAATGGCGGATCCAATATGGCGAACAATTTCTTCAAAAACGTATTTGATTTGGCTAAAAGTCTGTACTCGGGGGTTTATGGGGTCGCTGATTACGATTTCGAAGTTAAAATTCAGAAAAACAAAATGGCGGATCCAATATGGCGAACAATTTTTTCAAAAACGTATTTGATTTGGCTGAAAGTTTGTACTCGGGGGTTTATGGGGTCGCTGATTACGAATTCGTAGTCAAAATTCAGAAAAACAAAATGGCGGATCCAATATGGCGAACAATTTCTTCAAAAACGTATTTGATTTGGCTGAAAGTTTGTACTCGGGGTATTATGGGGTCGTTGATTACGAATTCGTAGTCAAAATTCGGAAAAACAAAATGGCGGACCCAATATAACTGACAATTTCTTCAAAAACGTATTTGATTTGGCTGAAAGTCTGTACTCGGGGGTTTATGGGGTCGCTGATTACGTATTTGAGGTCAAAATTTGGAAAAACAAAATGGCGGATCCAATATGGCGAACAATTTCTTCAAAAACGTATTGGCTTTGGCTAAAAGTCTGTACTCGGGGGTTTATGGGGTCGCTGATTACGAATTCGAAGTCAAAATTTGGAAAAACTAAATGGCGGATCCAAAATGGCGAACAATTTCTTCAAAAACATATTTGATTTGACTGAAAGTCTGTACTCGGGGGTTTATGAGGTCGCTGATTACGAATTCGAAGTCAAAATTTGGAAAAACTAAATGGCGGATCCAAAATGGCGAACAATTTCTTCAAAAACGTATTTGATTTGGCTAAAAGTCTGTATTTGGGGGTTTATAGGGTCGCTGATTACGAATTCGAAGTCAAAATTCAGAAAAACAAAATGGCGGATACAATATGGCGTACAATTTCTTCAAAAACGTATTTGATTTGGCTAAAAGTTTGTACTCGGGATATTATGGGGTCACTGATTACGAATTCGTAGTCAAAATTCAGAAAAACAAAATGGCGGATCCAATATGGCGAACAATTTCTTCAAAAACGTATTTGATTTGGCTGAAAGTTTGTACTCGGGGTATTATGGGGTCACTGATTACGAATTCGTAGTCAAAATTCAGAAAAACAAAATGGCGGATCCAATATGGCGAACAATTTCTTCAATAACGTATTTGATTTGGCTGAAAGTTTGTACTCGGGGGTTTATGGGGTTGCTGATTACGAATTCGAAGTCAAAATTTGGAAAAACAAAATGGCGGATCCAAAATGGCGAACAATTTCTTCTAAAACGTATCTGATTAGGCTGAAAGTTTGTACTCGGGGGTTTATGGGGTCGCTGATTACGATTTTGAAGACAAAATTTGGAAAAACAAAATGGCGGATCCAAAATGGCGAACAATTTCTTCTAAAACGTATCTGATTAGGCTGAAAGTTTGTACACGGGGGTTTATGGGGTCGCTGATTACGAATTCGAAGTCAAAATTTTGGAAAAACAAAATGGCGGATCCAATATGGCAAACAATTTCTTCAAAAACGTATTTGATTTGGCTAAAAGTCTGTATTTGGGGGTTTATGGGGTCGCTGATTACGAATTCGTAGTCAAAATTTGGAAAAACAAAATGGCGGATCCAATATGGCGAACAATTTCTTCAAAAACGTATTTGATTTGTTTGAAACTCTGTACTTGGGGTGTTTTCGATGTCGCTGATTACAAATTCGAAGTCAAAATTTGGAAAAACAAAATGGCGGATACAATATGGCGAACCATTTCTTCAAAAACGTACTTGATTTGGCTAAAAGTCTGTACTCGGGTGTTTATGGGGTCGCTGATTACGAAGTCGAAGTCAAAATTTGGAAAAACAAAATGGCGGATCCAATATGGCGAACAATTTCTTCAAAAACATATTTGATTTGTCTGAAAGTCTGCACTCGGGGTCTTATGGGGTCGCTGATTACGAATTCGAAGTCAACATTCTTCCTCCGTTTTGAACGATCACTTAAATCTTCCCAGCCTGTGGACAGGACTTTTCGTGGAAGTCTTCAAATTTGTATTTTCAATTGTAAAAGACACACTTGAGTTTTGTCAAGGATTCGCTTTCCTTTCTGCAGACACTTTGCCACTTCCACTTCCTTTGGCTTAGATCCATCCTCTTTTGCGGTGACTTGGTCCAAGTCCCATCAGGCTTTCGAATAGGAAGTTAAGAAACTGTTTGCTTTTCGCCCAAAGTGCGTAGTTGGTGCTTAAATTAGGCGTTCCGCTTTCAGGAAATGCTTGCTTAACAGTTTCTTAACTCGATTTGCCTCACCTCGATACACATTAGAGTCAGCTGTGCGTACTGTACTGTCGGATGGCTGTATTCGCTGTATGGTGTACCGAAATGTACAACAAATTTAAGCTAAATTTAGTTAACAAGACTTAACCAGGGCTTGCCATGGATTAAACACAATATTTAAACACTTTCGTGCAGCGCCCCCACCTGGCTTTGCCATTTATGGTTACTTTAAGGCGCGGCCAGGACTCTGGCCAGGACAGCCAAAAGGCTGTTATTTAGGCAGCAAACTTGTGGCGACATTTAAATATAAATTAAAAGGTTGCAGAGCCGCCTGCTACTGCGTGACATTTGCATATTGCCATTGTGCGAGTCGGGGAAAACGGAAGCTGCGACAGCAGAAGATGGGCGTGTGCGTGTGTGCCGGTGTGTGGGCGTGTGCAAGTTTGCAATTTTGCGCGAAAACAAAGGCGGACAAGTGGCGCCACACACACATGTGTGTGCAATTAAAAAAAATCCCACTTGCAACTTAAGCTTAAGCCAAGCAACTTAAAAAGTTAAAAATCACAAAAGAAAAGTCAACAACAACACTTGAAACTAAGGCATCACGAAAAGTAATCAGTTTGAGTATGGAAACTTAGCTTGTTTTTCTTTCAGGTTTTTTTTTGTTGTTTTTTTTTTCGTTTTTTGATTAGCATTTTCCATCAGCTGATTGCTGTCAAAGTTTCCCATATCAAAAGGCAAGCTGCGCATTTTGATAAAGTTTAAAGAAGACAAAAATTTTAATGCTTAGTTGATTTGGCAGGTTTACGCACCAACAATGCATCGTAACAAACACTAAAGTCGCACATTTGACAATTTTGGAAAATTTAGGGTGTGATGACCCAAAACGTTAGTCAGTAACATAGACTAAGATGGGTAGTGTCATCGCGTTGCTAATGTTAGACAGTGTCATTACGTATTAAACGCACTTCGCTCTCACTTACGCTCTCTGGGTACATTAGGGAATATGTCCGTCTCGCTCTAACCACTGTGATTTCCTATGTGGCACTATAAAGTATCTAAGCAATGTATATAAGGCACTATCTCTTAAGCCAGTCAAAATTTATCTCTTATCCTCATTGCTCCATGGTGTCAACTGCACACTGAAATGTTTTGAACCGAGCTGAGAGTGCACTGAAAGAGCGCCATGCCAGAGCTTCCCCAGCCATAGCCCAATTCACACCGAATGCTTGCCGAAGTCATGCCTCACTATGTGTTAGGGAAAGACACAGTCACATTTTCGAGCTGTCGTTTTGGGGAACCCTGGGCTATAGCAACAGTGTAATGTTGAGCAGCAGTGAAAGCAGCCCTGCAAAAAAAATTGTCAACTTGTAACAAAAAAAAGCAAGTGAGAAAGTCGGTCTATAGCTTGACTATAACATACTCTGTACCAGTTCATTTGCTCCCGACTATAATATTATAGTGCATGGAAGGAATCACGCGGTTATCGTGCAATATTTTTATTATCTCGAAGTTTCTCTCTCTCTCTCCCAAAGATTGTGTTTGTTTGAATACAGCGGTGGTTGGCGTGAATGGTAACTCTTCAGTTACTTTTATTTATTGTGCTGCTCCATAGATAAATGAAAACAACAACAAAGCCAAAGGACGAAATAATAATCTCCATTTTTAAATAGCTTCCCACATTCTTCCCACACTCTTTCCACACTGTTCCTACACTGTTTCCACACTCTTCCCACATTCTTCTCACACTGTTTCCACACTCTCTCCATACTCTTCCCATATTCTTCCCACACTCTTCCCATACTCTTACCACATTCTTCCCACACTATTCCCTTACTGTTCGCTCACTCTTCCCACACTCTTCCCACACTCTTCCCATACACTTCCCACACTTTTCCCACACTCTTCCCACACTCTTCTCACACTGTTTCCACACTCTTTCCATACTCTTCCCATACTCTTCCCACACTCGTCCCATACTCTTCCCACACTCTTACCATACTCTTCCCACATTCTTCCCACACTCTTCAAACACTGTTCCCTCACTCTTCCCACACTCTTCCCACACTCTTTTCACACTCTTCCCATACACTTCCCATACACTTTCCACACTCTTCCCACACTCTTCCCACACTCTTCCCACACTCTTCCCATACACTTCCCACACTTTTCCCACACTCTTCCCACACTCTTCTTACACTGTTTCCACACTCTTTCCATACTCTTCCCATACTATTCCCACACTCTTCCCATACTCTTCCCACACTCTTACCATACTCTTCCCACATTCTTCCCACACTCTTCCCACACTCTTCCCACACTGTTCCCTCACTCTTCCCACAATCTTCCCACACTCTTCCCATACACTTCCCATACACTTCCCACACTCTTCCCATACACTTCCCACACTTTTCCCACACTCTTCCCACACTCTTTCCACACTGTTCCTACACTGTTCCCACACTCTTCCCACACTCTTCCCACATTCTTCCCACACTGTTCCCACACTGTTCCCTCACTCTTCCCAAACTCTTCCCACACTCTTCCCATACACTTCCCACACTTTTCCCACACTATTCACACACTCTTCCCACACTCTTCTCACACTGTTTCCACACTCTTTCCATACTCTTCCCATATTCTTCCCACACTCTTCCCATACACTTCCCACACTCTTCCCATACTCTTCCCATACTCCTCCCACACTCATACCAAACTGTTCCCACACTGTTCCCCCACTGTTCCCATACACTCCTTTTTTCTTCCTCTTACCCCCCGCCTAACCTCTATCTCTGCGTCACGAGACGCTGAAATCAAATTTTACTCCTACTAAAATCTTCCGTACCGAAATTAAAGATGTTTCACATCAAAATGTGTCCTACACCTAGTTGGAATGCTAATAGAATCTAACTGGTTGCAAAATAGCTAGATTAGGGTGAGATGGGCAACATCAAATGTTAGCTTCCGAAGAAATGTTCGTTTGAAATACTAGTTTGAGCCATTTGTAATCCAATTGAAATTTAACTGGTTGCAAAAGAATTGGTGATGAGTGTGTTGAACGACAGATTTCGATGTAGTCATAGGGAACACGCAAAGGTCAACTGGTATATAACTGGTTGAAAATGGCTGCTGCAGGGACAATACTCACCCACTTATTCAGTCTGGCATTAAACTTGTTGCAAATGGCTGCTGTCTGGGACAATTGTAACCTGCCTATGACATGACTGTTTAAAATGGACGACTTCAATACATTGATTTGGATAGGAAGTGCAACCAGTTGCAAGTTTTTAACGACTGCTTTATTTCTGGTTGTAAACTAGACACTTTCCCTGCAGGGTTAGCACAGAAAGAGATCAAATCGCTGAAGCTACGCTGCCAGAGGTCGAGGACAACGTTGGCCGGTGCAAGGGCAGGGATACGCGAAATTTCGAGAAAATTTTCTTTTGATGGGCAGCACTTCCACACTCTTTATGCAATTTTATTGCCACTTTGTGTGGCTTTTAATTTCAATTGATTAGATATATACAAACTTTGGGGGGTACAGAGTATGTTATAGTTCTTCTTGATTTTCTTTTGATTTGAGAAAATTCCATCCATTTAATCAATTTTTGGAATTATTATTTAAATTTCTTGAAATCGTTTTTGAAAATCGAGAATAGACCGTTTTGAATCGTTCATAACCCGCTAGTTGGCCTTGACAGCTGAGCTGATGTTGTTGTTGTTGCCACT
Organism: Lordiphosa magnipectinata; assembly: GCA_037044535.1. Taxonomy (NCBI): domain Eukaryota; kingdom Metazoa; phylum Arthropoda; class Insecta; order Diptera; family Drosophilidae; genus Lordiphosa; species Lordiphosa magnipectinata. Next base: position 5,957 of record JBAMBO010001657.1, on the reverse strand, counting down.
CCGTCATCTCCCGCTGCCCTTCAAAACGCCCACGCGCACACAAACTGTTTGCTCATGTGGATGTGGGTAGGCGTGTCGTGGCGTGGCGTGGCATGCATCCATGCATCCGTGCATGTTTATTCTGTTTACTCGTAAGCCCACTTGGGTTTCCTCTGTTGCTCTGTTGCATATTTCATGCCGCCTCAAATGCGGCACTTAAGCTGACAACATCTCAAGCTCCCACCAAAGAGCCAAGGATGTGTGTTTCGATTGGCGGCGAATGGCGGCGGATGGCTGCAACAACCATGTCGCCTTCGAAGTGGCTGCGTGCCGTGCAAATGCTTCAATTGACTTAAGCACACTGGAGTTCCCATTTTGTTGGAGTTATGTGTGGAGATTGAGTGGAGGCTGATGCGCTTAATGCGCTTTCCATTTAACCCGGTGTGAGTGGGTATCGCTGTCAAAACCTAACTGACAGCAGCTGTGAACCAGATTGAATTAGTCCATGGGATGTGCCAACAAAAACAAACATGCGTATAACTCAGCTGACATTTGAGAAAGCAGATCCTGAATGGAAATATAAGCCAAGTGGGTGTGTGCGTGTTTGTTTGGATACGACAAGTGCTTCACAATCATGGACTAGTTGACACTTGAAAAAAAAGTAGTAGGAAGTACAAAATTGTATTTAAAAGATTTCCCAAGAATAATAGATGAGTATCCACTGCAAAATGCTTCTCTAAAGAGAATCTCTTATCAATTAGAATCATCAAAGCAGGCTAATTTCAAAATATTTACAGATATTTGACACTATCGTCACAGAGTCTCTTTAGAGATACATATATGACGATACACTGAGGGAGGATACGACAGCCTGACACCTGTTGGTTAAGTAAGATCTCATTAATTTTGATGCGGTCCTTGAAAAATTAAACAGTTTGTTCAATTTAGTACACAATATATTATATCATGATTGACTGTGTCAAATGCTTTGCTGTAGTCGAGCAGCGTCAGATATGTTACATGCCCATCGTCTAGCTTGTTTCGAATGTCTTCCGATACTTTTAGTAGGGCAGTGATACAGCTACGATTTTTCCTAAAGCCTGATTGATTTCTGTTTAAGAAGTTGTGTGACGTCAGGTAATTATTTATTTGGCTAGTTACAAGGGATTCAAATACTGGTTTCAAGATTATAATCTTGGTTTTAGTTTGATTTTTTTCACAGTGTATCGGTATAACGAAATAAAAATCAACTTAGCGATGCGGAATCGAATACCATAATAATGCTTGAACCAAAACAGAACCTTTTAACGAAACATAATTTTCGGTACGTACCAGCACCAGAACCGGAACCGGAACCGTAACCGAAATACGTTACGGTTTATTTCCCAGATTACACTGTTTTTCAGCATTTTTGTTCAGGATTTTATTCTTAATTTGTTATGAAATTTGCATTTGTGTTAATTGTTTTGGGTAGAATAACCAAAGTGCGGCTGTTGTTGTTGTAAATAGTTGCCATTGTAGTTGTCCAGCGCAAAGTTGGCAGTTGCCAGCTTGAGCATTTCGGACAGTTTACGCTTGACAGGATTTTAGCTTTTTTCGCCTCCCCCTCCCTCTCCAACTGTCTCTCTCTCGCTCTGTCTCTCTCTCTATGGACCACTTGTTTGTAGTGTTAGTTGTTGTTGTTGCTCACCAAATCCCAAGGCGGATTTTTCTTTTTTATAACCCCAAAAAATGGATTATGCAAAATTGTAAAAAGGCCAAGATGAACTTTATTCTACTTTCGCTTCGTTTTGTTGTGGTTTTTGTTGTTGGTGTCACATAATTAAATACAAAATGCGCTTAATTATGAGTGCCGTGTCAGAGAGCCCAAGGGAAATAATGGAAAACACACACACACACTCTCACATTCACACACACTCACACACTCGCTCTCTTGCCTTGATGCATCGCATTTTAATGATGTTGTTGGCTTCGCTTGCCTTTTGTGTCTCTTCCACCCCCCCCCCCCCCCTGCCCACACCTTTTAGCAATTTTATTTCAATTTCGACTTTGTTGCTGTTGTTTTTGTATGTTTTTCTCTCTCTCTTTCTCTCTCTGTCATTTGATTAACTTGCAGAATATGAGAAAAGATAATGAATATAAATAGCAAAAAGTGTTGATGATGAGATTGCTTTTGTGGCCTGGTGGCTGCAAGATGAAGGATGAAAGTGCCGAGTGTGGCTGTGTGTGTGTGTGTGTGTGTGTGCGTGTGTGTGTGTGGGTGTGTGCCTGTGTCTGTGGGTGTGTACTATTTGTGCTGACACTTGAGTTAATTTGGTAATTTGTTCGTCAATTTCTGTAAAGATTTGCTTATTTCGAGTACTTTTTGAGAATCGTCAAGGAGTCTTTCTGTGTAAGTGGGTACACACACGTGGATAGGCTTATTTTATAGAAGTGGAATGTGGAAAACTGAAAACATTTTCAAACGAAAAGTTTAATGAGCTCTTGAATATAAAGTTAGAATTGTAAAGGCAAGTTTACACAGGCAAATAGTTTGGGCAACTTTTGATGAAAATTTACTTAAAAAGGCTAAATATTTGAACAAATTAATTGCGGATGGAACCAAAGTTTTTGTTTTAAGTCCTGCAAAATATGTATTCATAGCTATTTAGACAAACTTTCATCAAAATTTTGGCAAATTATTTGTTGTGCAAATAATTTTGTGCAAATTTTTATGAAAATTTGTCTAAATTGGCCAAGTTGTGGAACTTTTCAGCCATATTAGATCAAATTATATTTCGTATGGAACAATTGTTTTCTTTTAAGTCCTGCAAAATTTGCTATCGTGGCATTTTAGACAAATTTTCATCAAAATTTGGGCAAACAACTTGTTGTGCAAACATTTTGTCCAAATTTTGATGAACATTTTGATGAAAATTTGTCCAAATCGGCCAAATTAGGGAACTTTTCAGTCGTATTAGATCAAGTTATATTACGTATGGTTCTGCCAAAACTGCCATCGTGGCAACCATGACAAATTTTCATCAAAATTTGGGCAAATTATTTACCTGTGTGAGCATAGCTTAAAGCTATGGTACCTAAGCCAAATAGTTTGCCCAAGTTTTGATGAAAATTTGTATAGATCGACCAAATTAGGGAACTTTTCACCCATATAAGATCAAATTATATTTCGTATGGAACAATTGTTTTCTTTTCAGTCCTGCAAAATTTGCTATCGTGGCATTTTAGACAAAGTTTCATCAAAATTTAGGCAAATAATTTGTTGTGCAAATAATTTTGTCCAAATTTTCATCAAAATTTGGGCAAATAATTTGTTGTGCAAATACTTTTGTCCAAATTTTGATGAAAATTTGTCCAAATCGGCCAAATTGGGATACTTTTGAGCCATATTAGATCAAAATATATTTCGGATGGAACAAAAGTTTTCTTTTAAGTCCTGCAAAATCTGCCGTCGTGGCATATTAGACAAATTTTAATTCAAATTTGAACAAATTATTATGAATGAATGAAAATTCTTCATAAAAGAGCGAATTTCTTGATCCAAGAGTGTTCTGCTCTCAATAATCGATTGCGCTCTGCTCTCAGTAGTTTCTGCACACACCTCTTTCCCATGAAAAACGAAACTGTGAGAGCGTATTCAACACTATTCTCTCAAAGATTGCTTGCCCTCCGCTCCGATATTTCGCCTCACTCCCCTTACCTATAGAAACCAAATTGAGAACGAATTTTGCTCGATTTCAAGAACCAAATTCTTTAAAATTCAAGAATAATAGACTTTTTTACTTTTAAGTCGACACCACCCATGTGGCTGTCGTATTCGTGGATAACATTTGGGCAATTTATGTCAACGTACTTTTTTTCGGAACGAACAAAACGTGAAACCTGACCTTTTGAATTCGTTTCATTCAGGAAAGGCTTTGTGCCCGCGTAAGTCGAAGCAAGTCGTACTGCCTTATTGTCCTTCCAAATCGTCAAAGACAGTTCGACTCCTGATAGAGATCCACAAAATTCTGTAGAATATCCACGCACTTGTTTCTTGAGGTCGCTGTCAGATGGCAGCTTACAATGTGGAAAGCGATTCGAGCGAATAGTTCCCAAAGAAAATATTCCCCGGGACTTGAGATATACAAGAAGCGGCAAGGAAGTATAATAATTGTAAAAGTAGATAATCTGATTTTTGAAATTCGGAACATTGCGTGACAATCAAACAACTACATTTGCTGCCGCACCAAGATCTGGTGAGCCAGTTTGAACAACGTTGTCACCTGCTCCACAATATATCTCGAAATTATAGTAAAAGCCAGAAGAGTCACACAAATTGTCTTCAATCACTCCCCATTTGTGTGGTTTGTCTGGTAAATATTGTCTAAGAAAGGTCTTCATCTTCGTTGCACACATTTGTTCATCCACAGATAAGCGTTGGCGCATCGGAACTGACTGAAACTTCTCATTGAAGTGATTCACGAGCGGCCGTATTTTGTATAAAGGATCGTGATCGGCAGAATCCTTGGAGGGCAACTTACTATTATCATTAAAATGCAAATTACCTCGTATTTTTTCAAAGCGATTTCTTGACATTGTGTTCTGAATTGTTCCAAATGCGTACTCCCCCCAAAATGAACGAACATTTGGGTAGCGAAAAACTGACATCAAAAATAAAATGCCAATAAATTGTCGAATTTCTAAATTGGTTGTAGAAAACGAAGTATTGACATCCTTTTGGGCAGCATACAAAATTGTTTGCTGGGTGATATGCTCAATGATAGTATCATTCAAAAAGAATTGAAAACACTTGAATGGCGTATCTAGATTTTTAAGTACTCCGAGGTCAGGCTCAGTAAAGGATATTGCAGATTTATTCATGACTAGGTTCGTTTGGCGCCACAACATCTTTTTGAAAAGCAAACAGATCCTACACATTCAGCTATTGTGCTTTCTTTAACATGAGCAATATTATGCTCAGCAGGCGCTTTGCGTTTGCGTTTCTGTGCTTGAGGTGAATTGGATGCAATCGAACTTGAGGGTGACAACTATTTTGCAAAAGGAGTAGGACTTCCGCTTGAAGTTACACAAATCTCTCTAGCCAACATAGAATCCGACATATGTAGCACTTTTTCAATCGCTTCTTCATCTTCCTCATTGACAGGAAGCGCTGCCTCGCAAACATCATCAGTCAAATCGTCCTCCAATTCTTCTTTTTCGTCCGTATCAATGTCAAAATCAATTGAGTTAAAAAATTTTTCAATCTCCACGTCGGAAAGAGCTGATAGCTTATTCACTTGTCGTCGTTCCATGTCTACTGAAGCAATTATTTGTACTTAAATATGTCATAGGTAGTTCCACTTTCAAACTTACCTTATAATTTTTTTTCCCGAATTGTCCCAAGACCGCCTCTAGACGGGATACCTTATAAAAGCAATAGAAAGCTAACGAAAACTTATTTTTAGTGTGGGTTTCGTATTTTGAGTCCTTGAGACTATCAGCAACACGGTACAATTTTTTTTCCAGCAGCAAACTTTTTATAAAATTTTAAAAAAAATATTTATATTTTGCACTTTTTACAAAATAATTATTTCGTCCGAGTTGCACAGCTTGCGCAAGCTCTAGTATGTATTCCAAACGCAACGAACTTAATTTTTGGACTTCCCCGAATTAGAAAAAACGCAAAACCGAGTCAAAAGGTATGAAAAGAATAAAATAACGGTGTTTTTAACCTTACCCGTCTAGAGGCGGTCTTGGGCACTAGAGGGTTAAGACATTGGTTTTTCCATTTTATACATTTTTTGTTCTATCCCCAAGCATGCACATGACATACCACTTGGTTGTAGGCTGCTTGGATTCTATATTATTGAAAACAGGTGTGGCCCTTTTTCTAAAGGTTGTTTAGTTTCTAATCTATTTTGATATGCCTTGCACTTGAGTGCCAAACGCAGGTAGTGCTCAAATTGCTCCGTTCAAATATCTTTGAACAATACTTA
>JBAMBO010001656.1:0-155404 GCA_037044535.1 Lordiphosa magnipectinata | reverse complement strand
ATGGTCAAATTATATGCATATGCAGTCATAGTTTTAGTTTTAAATCCTAAAAAAGCTCCAGTCTATGTGCAAGATAGACAATTTTTTATCAAAGATCAGGGCAAATTATTTGCCTGTGGGACCTCAGCTTTACCCTAGTAGTATGTAGTAGAGGTGGGCGCGGGCCTGTATTTTGAGGCCCGGGCCCGCACGAACACGAACTCTTTTTTGAGAGGCCCGGCCCGGCCCAACACGAAACTTTTTCACCAAGGCCCGGGCCCGGCCCGGCCCGGCACGAAACTTATTTACACATAAAAGGAAATTTAAAAGACATGCAATTTATAGATATATATAAGTACATATTTATTAAGGTATACATACATGAATATTGTTATGTATTTAATAAAAAACAAACTATCAGCCATGCTCCCATTTTCGCTTTCGTAAAAATTTTGCGATTTAGAGTACAAATTTGGTACAGAAACCGGTTTGAAATCGTAAAAGTTTTGCGAATGCGAAAATGGGAGCATGGCTGTATGTCATATTTTTATTTAAAAATAAAATTTTTTCTAAATTTGTGCTTTTTAGCCTAGTGCGTTTTTCATTTAAAACATGGCCCGATGTTGAAAAAAGCCTTTCGCTCGTAGACGAACTGGCGGGAATAGCCAGAATGGTCAGCGCTAATTTGGGAAGGTATTTTAAGTCCCTTGCATTTTTCCAGAATTCTAAAATATGTGTGCCAGGAGCTGCTGGATAGGCCAAATATTTGTCAAGCTCTATGTCGATAGCGTTTTGCTCAACTTTTTTTATTTTTTATATAACTTAAGTCTAAAAATTCAGCAAACATTCCATTTTCGGAATTATTGGGGCTTATGTTATTAGTTATGTCATCAAAGCTACTATATTCATGATCCACTATAAATTCGGAGAGCATTGCTTTTACCGTAGCTAACACATTATCTCTTTTTCCTCTGAGAGGAAATTCATCTTTCTATAAGGAGGGTTCAAGAAAAGCCCAACCAAATGAGCGATTGCCGGAAGAAACCGTGTTCAAACAAGTAAAATATGTATAAGCAAATCGATAGTAGTATCGATAAACAATTAAAATGCGATAATTGGCGGTTCTAATTCGAGCATAAACAAAAATAGCGCGAACAAATCAAAATTGTTTTCGGGCCTGTTTCGGGCTTTTACGGGCCGGGCCTTTTTGCTAAGGCCCGGGCCCGCACGAAGCCCGCACGAATCTTAATTTTAAGGCCCGGGCCCGCTCCGGGCCTGTGTAAGCCCGCGGGCCACGAAAAAAAGCCCGGCCCGCGCCCACCTCTAGTATGTAGTATGATTTATTTTCAAAGTTGATAGTTAACCTTTGAAAAATATCATACATTTTTGTGTGTTTAACTTGACCTAGAGCCGGCAATACACAAATTTCTATGATTTATTTTCTATTTTAAAATTTTTTTTGGAATAGAGGAAAGATAATTCGGAAGTTAAACAATTTAAAAAATTTGAATAGACAATAAAATACAGGCTGTGGCCGTTAGCCTAGCAAATGTGACTCGATGCTTTCCTGGTTTCGAGATCACATATCACCGTAGTCCATAAGGCTGCCTCGGCTATATTGCAGGTTCTCCCGCAAGTAGGCAGTAAGGGAGCGCTAAGTGCTTCCGTTCAGCAGTGCGTGTGATTCCTGGCGCGACAGGGTTGATTTTCCAAAGTGCAGAATTCTGAGTTCGTTCAGTATGGGGCACCGGGCAAGAAAGTGTTCAGTGTACTCCCTCTCTTCGGTATTGCAGAGTGTGCTTTGGTGCTGGGCGTGGTACTGTACGGGGTATAGTTTAAGCTCATGAGTTCAGTTCTTGCTCGGAAAATAACCGATATGATTGCAGATTCGAGGTCATCTTGAAAGTAATTCCTAGTCGAAAGGTTGTATTTCAGTATTTCATTGCTGGACTGACCAGCTCGAGCTTCTGCTTCGAAACTAGCTCTCTCTCTGGTGTCAATACTTCGTAGAAGTTGACCTTGCCAAACGCTCCATGTGTTGTAATCGTTCAGATTGCAATTGATGTTGTGTTCCAGTGCCATGGATTTCCAAGTGCGGAAAAACTGCGTTTTGGTCTCAAGCAGATACGTTGTAACAACTCTTGGGAGTCCAGTGGATGGCATTCGCATGGTCTTGGTAATGTATTCGAAATGTGTTTGCTTGGTATATTGTAACATGGTGGAAAGTCCTATTTCTAAATGTAATGCATAGTTGGGGAAGTACTGGGGTAGCTGAAACACACGTTTGACAAAATAACGAAGGAGCTTTTCTACGTCTTCAAATTGATCAACGCTCCACACTTGAGCAGAATATCACATAATTGCTCTTGAAGTGGCAACAAACCTTTTTCTAAGGCAGCTATTTCCGTGTCGAACTTGTGGCAATTTTTGTACTTGTGTCCTTTTTCTAGTTAGCTATAGGACGTCTATTGCCTTATGTACGTTAATTTATGGTCAATATCTTCTTTTTATCTTAGAGTCGCTGAGTTTTTCTTTAAGGTGCTTATGAAACGTCATGCGTGTGGTTAGAGTCACTCCCAGGTATCGATATTCGTTGACCACTTCAAAATTCGTTCCGTTTATTTTCCATGCATCTGCTATAGCTCTGCGTCCTCTACTATCTCGAATTATCATAACTTTTGATTTTGCGCAGTTGACTTGTAGGCTCCACTTATGGCAATATTCATATAAGGCGTCTATCATGTGTTGCATTACTATAGAGCTCTCGGCTAGTAACACCATGTCGTCGGCGTACATTAACACTTTTATGTGCTCTGAACCCAAATAAACGCCCCCTGGCTGGCTGTCTGCCTTTTACCCTATAAAACCCTATTACAATTTATTTTAGCTAAAAACTACGACAAACAAGCTGGAAAAAAAGCGCTTGTCGTTTCCTTACTATTTATGCAATTTATACTATTTAATATGATGATCAGAGTGATGAAAGTTCTTGGTCCTCATCCTTGCCGTAGGCCTCAGTTGTGCCTATTATCTTTAGGTCTACTAGGAAGCGACCTTATAATCGAAGCAGCATTATCGCATGTCGACGGGTATATCACTATTGCACATATCAGATTTACAACGAATAGAAATTTATTTCTGACTCCATAAACCATATCCATCCGATCGGCACTAGTCATAAGAGCTCACAATTCCATCTGTCTTATGTCCATCTAGAAACTGTAGGAGTGCGTAAATGGGCAATTACTTTTCATTCCACCGACCAACAAGCATTACTTTTCAAAACGAAAATTTTTTTTGTTTTGGTGTTGCGAGAACACCAAATCGAAAAGTTGCCGTGTAAACGGAATTGAGAACATGCCTGAACATGTGTACTATAGGTAGATACTGGTTACGTCGACATGCGAAATGCTGCTTCGATTATAAGGTCCGTCCTAGTTACCTTAAGCTAATAGGCACAACTGAGGCCTACGGCAAGGATGAGAACAATGAACTTCTTCACTCTGAAGATAGATTAAATATATAGTTGCATAAATAATAAGAAACGACATGCGCTTTTTTTCCAGCTTTTTTGTCGAAAAATACAGCTTTTTTTCCCTCTCAGTCCCGCCGAAAACGGATTTTTTTGCTCTGCAAAAGTTGGCAACACTGAATAGAACAATACATGAAAAAACATATAGATATTTGGGATTAGTTTTAGAGAGAAAGATTTCTTTTAAAATGCATACATGCCAAATCAAAAGGCAAATGTTTGTTAATGCCAATGCAATTAGACAAGATTAGAAGAGCTCAGTCCATCTTCCTTAGGCAAAGAGTAGGTGTACTATGGTACGTTAGAAACTTCGACATCGAAAGGGATTTAAATGTACCCAAAATAGGTGGTGTGATAAGAAACATAGCAGAAAGGTCAACCAAACAGATTGGCTAGAGCCCTGTTAGTAGATAACAGACCTTATAAATAGACTAAACAGAAGACGGGGTAGAATTAGAGTACACTCAGGGAAAAATGGTATAGTTAAAACTATATCATATTTGATTTTATAATGCAATTTTTATATTAATATGCACTTTGAGTCAACTAGAATCATATTAAATCACCTAATTTTCTTTGCGCCATTTATATGAACTATTCGGGGAATTCGAACTTGAGAATTACAAGTGGTTATAATTCAATATAAGTAGTATCTTAGAAGGCTTTTCGCCAGCGCGCGCAATAGCTCAACCGGTAGAGAGGACGTTCCAATTGTGTTCAGACCAAGGGTTCCGAGTTTGAACTTTACAAACTTTATATTTAGGAATTCCATATTTAACGCTGAATCAATGGTGAAAATGTTAACGTCAAAGTGTAAATATTAAAATTTCAGAGCATTTTTCCCTTAGTGTAGTAATTATCATTTTAAGTTATCAAGTGGAAGATTACATATAATGGTTTAAATAAAAAAAATGGATTTAAAAATTAAAAAAAAAAAAAAATTGAAATTAAAAAATAAATTTAAATTTAAAATAAACAATATTTTTTTTGAAATCCTTTGATATTTTTCTGAACTGTGAAAAAAACATACTAAAGATATCTTATTTTGCTTTTGAAGTTATTAATTAAATGCCGCTAGCGAGGCCCAATTGGTCACGTCAAGGCTGCAGCGAGCTACCTTAGTGCTGCCTTAGAATTTTCCTAGTTGAACGAGAAATCGAGATACTACTAAATTTTTTGTATAAATCCATGAATTTACAAAATCACATTTAAGCTAATTATACTCTAAATACTTTGAATTTCTTTAAGTATTTTCTCATTTGACAATCAAAATTGGGAAATGACTGCGCCATCTTTTAGCAAAGTGGTAGACAAACTATAAGACTATATCTAAACATCTCTTGTTTCTATGACGAATTTGGTTGATTTTCCTAAATAGCTATCTAAAGTGTGACATTTTCTGACAACCCTCGCAAGCTCAACATAGGCCTCTTGTGATGTATGTTTGCGCACACATGTAGAGCATTTTTATAGACTTAAGCTGCCGCTGGCTGCTTTCTGCTAATGAGTCGTTGTCTCAATTCACGGAAGCCCCAGTAAAAAGTTAAACAGTTAACACTCACAATATTTTTTTTTTTTTTACACACTGCAACCTTGACACTGGAGGAAACTGTGACAACGACACAACACTGCCCCCCTCCCCCTATTCCCCCCACTATAATCTACAAAAATGATCATTAAACCTGTTTACGATCATCCGCTGCGTCTGATCAAATATTTGCATTCATAAAGAAAAATTTAATTAGCAACAAACATCGATATCTGTATCAGGCGGTTAATTAGTTTAAATTCCACATAATTATCCAACAAATTGTTGTTGGCCAGAGGTAAACAAACATCAAAAGACAAACAAACAAAAAAAACGGCAGAGAATATTTGGGGAGCAGCAATTGCCTCAAGGTGTTGCAATGCTTTGGAAGAAAATAATTTAGCCCAGGTCTTAAGAGTTACCAAAATAAAACATTCGCCACATTCCAGAAACGAAAAGTTCAGTGCGATGGCCCAGGGGGCTCTATTTATAATGAGCTGCATACAAATTAGGCGAAAGTGTGAGCGAAATTATTTTAAGTATAAGACAAGAATAATTTGGGAAAAGTTGAAGATGAATGAGAATATATCTTAAATAAGTCTTAGAAACAAGTGCTGGGATAATTTGTATTAGTTACAAACGAAATTCGACTAGGTATTAATATTAATGGTGCTGAGTTCCGTTTCCATGTGTTCAGCAATGATTTTTTGAAGACATCTTAAATATTTCTTCAAATTTATTTACTCCTGGACATAACAAATGAGATTATCTCAACCTGGAAGCCTCTCAAATGTCATGTATAATTCAATTTATTTGTACAACGAACCTACTACACCTCTGAATCACTAACCAAAGAGGCGACTCTTTGTTATGGGTGGCAGGATTTCACCATAGGCCAAATGACATCATGAACAATTTGCCGTGCAATAAATATATTTACATATATCTCCTCCTGCAATTTCCAACATTACTCATCGCAGATATGGAACTAAGGCAAAAAGATGACGAGCAGACAAAATCACTTGGCTGGATTCCAACTGTAACAACAGACACCAAAATATTGAAAACAAAAAAAATCCACCATATTCTCAAGTGGGGAAGCAAAACATACACAGAACTTATGTACTTGATCAGCTGACGGGTTTTTCCCTTTGAGTCATTTGCACAGTTTTTAGCTAAGCGAAGTAGCTGCAAAAAGAGAAAGCAAAATGGGCAGAAACAGTTTTTGAAATCGAAAGGGAATGTGGTATAATAAAATACAAGTATTAAAGTTAATATGATGTTAGATTATATCTAGGTTTAAGTAGGTAGCAAGCCTGCTTTGGGATCTTCTCTCCTCCTACCTCAAGCAAAGTATATGCCAAGATGTGCGTAACGATCGTCCCCAATGCGAAAACAATCAAACCAGAAAAACATACAAAAGGTTATTGAAAAATGTGAATTCAGTAAGACAATGGCCTGAAAACTAAATCCAAACTGAGGCTTCTTTGGCCATTTGAGTAATGGATCTGTTTTTAACCAGGGCTGCGAACCGGTTTTGAACCGAACCGTTTCGAATCCGGAATTCCGGCTTTTTTTTTACTGTGAACCAAACCCTGAACCGAACCACGGGGACGAAAATAGTTGAACCCAAACCCGTTCCGAACCCAAGCTTTGGTTCGATTAAAAAAAAATAAAATTATTGACATTAAATTTATTTAGGTACGCTTGCATGTACGCCACAACAGAGTCGACAGTTAGAAATATAACAATACTGAAAATCGGTCAAACCCGACTATGAAATACATACTTTGCTTAGTATTTTCAGTGTTATTTCAGATTGATATCCATCAAAGCCGATTATGTTAGTCGTTTAGACCGGTCGATAATTGGCATAAATGTGCATATTATTTTAGAGGGCGAACTGAAGATCTATACACTAGCAATGAAAGAAGTCCATAACCAGCACACGAGCGCCAATCTCACATCAATTATAGTCGATGTCTTACAGTCCTACAATGTATCTATGCGTCAGGTGTACACCTATACAGTTGACAACGGAGCCAACATGGTTCGTGTGGGCGATATAATGGAAAACATTTGCAAAGCTGAACTGAATGATGCTGAGGGTGAATGATTTACAGGATAATCAGATAACTACAATGCGTTGTGCAGCGCATACGCATAATTTAGTTGCCTTGGATTTCTTTAAAGAATTACATATTGATATGTCCAGAATTAGATTAGTTTGCAAACACATGCCTTACATGCCCACTTGCCTTAATTTGTTGCTTGCAAGCAATTTAAAGATACCAATTCTCGACTGTCTTACAAGATGGAACTCTACATTTAAAATGTGCGAACGCCTACTCTATCTCAAAGATTTTTGCATTGAGCATTCGAGCGATATAAAGTCGTTACATTTAAGGCAAGCAGAATGGCAAAAAGTAGATGCCGTTTTTTAAGTACTACGTCCACTGTGTGACGCTTCCTTAAAACTTCAGAAATCTGATCTCCTGCCTAGCGACTTTTTTGTTATCTGGTCGATGTTGTCCGACAGAGTCTTAAAATCACCAGGCAGGTTTAATGCATTTCTAGAAAGACGTTCCGAATTTGTCATAAAATCTCCACCCATACTAGCCTCTGTGTTTCTAGATCCTCGATTCCAAAGTCTATTAAGTGATTCGCAAAAGCTAGAAGCCAAAGAAAACATTGGTAATATTTTTCATGGACTTCAAAGCTTAAACAGTGTTGAGGTTCCGAATTTGGCTTTGTCATTATCTATTTCAGAAGATGACGATGTAGAAAGTTATCTCCGCAATGTTTACGAACAGCAAAGTGTTTCAAAAAATAAAACGATTAATGACATAATTAGAGCCTTCGATGGCATTGATAGAGAACCGTCTAAGTCCAACATTGTAAAGTTTTCGACATCTCATCAATGTCAGCTTAAAGCTGTTGCACTAATTGTCTTATCAGTGCCATCCACTCAAGTCTCAGTTAAAAGAGCTTTTTCCACCTTAAAATTTATTTTGTCTGATCAAAGAAGTAGCATAGACAGTCAACTACTCGAAGACATACTACTCATATATTTAAATTAAAGATTAATATTACACTTAAGTAAACAAAAATAAAAAAACTGAATATTTTTTTGTATATTAATAAAATTTATTGTTATTTTAAACATATTGGGTAAAACGTGCAACGAACCAAGGTTCGATCCAAAACCAAAGCCCGAAAACCTCGAACCTCAAATTTCCGAACCTTAACCGTTGGTAAATTTTGGTTCGAACCTGCAAACCGGAGGTTCCGAAATTTTGTTTGGGTTTGCAGCCCTGTTTTTAACAAATCAGTGCTGGCTCGGCGATATAAAAGGAGAACATGAGTGTTGTAACTGAGATGGTATAATTTGTTCAAAGAGGTGTTTAGGTATTGCAGAGAGTTTCGCAATGCCCCTGTAGTTTGAAATGTCAGAACGAAAACCATTTTTATGTAAGTGAATAATGAAAGATTCTTTCCATGGAGTCTAGGTTTCCAGACTGCTGAAGTGATTTGGAAAACAAGATGTGGTTAGGATAGGCAAACGAGTCTGCGCATTGCCTTAAGGTGCACGACGGCAGATTATCTGGGCCAGGAAAAAGGTTAGATTTTAGCGAAAGTAAACCATTCAAGACAGAAGAAGGCAGCTTATGAAATCATATGAGGAAATAGGATAAGAATAGCCTTTGCTGGCATCGGACGGAATTTTTATAGCAAATTCAATTTGCTATTTCATATAATCAAATTCCATGCGTTCCTCTAAAATATGCTCAGTGTGCAGAGACTATTAGAAACAAGCAAACCAAATATACCTATTTTTTTTTTGTTATCAGCTCAAATTGGTACAGTTTCAAAAAGCAAGGAAACCAAAATATTCCGCTCCAAACGCAAATGCAAATTGTTAGCTGTAGTTTTTAGCTAAAATAAATTGTAATAGGGTTTTATAGGGTAAAGGCAGACAGCCAGCCAGGGGGCGTTTATTTGGGTTCAGAGCACATAAAAGTGTTAATGTACGCCGACGACATGGTGTTACTAGCCGAGAGCTCTATAGTAATGCAACACATGATAGACGCCTTATATGAATATTGCCATAAGTGGAGCCTACAAGTCAACTGCGCAAAATCAAAAGTTATGATAATTCGAGATAGTAGAGGACGCAAAGCTATAGCAGATGCATGGAAAATAAACGGAACGAATTTTGAAGTGGTCAACGAATATCGATACCTGGGAGTGACTCTAAACACACGCATGACGTTTCATAAGCACCTTAAAGAAAAACTCAGCGACTCTAAAATTGCCATAAATTCGACATGGAAAGAGCTGCTTAGAAAAAGGAACGTAAGCCACAGCACCAAATACGCCTTATTTTTGCCACTTCAAGAGCAATTATGTGATATTCTGCTCAAGTGTGGAGCGTTGATCAATTTGAAGACGTAGAAACAGAACTTCCCACCATTTTACAATATACCATGCAAATACATTTCGAATACATTACCAAGACCATGCGAATGCCATCCACTGGACTCCCAAGAGTTGTTACAACGTATCTGCTTGAGACCAAAACGCAGTTTTTCCGCACTTGGAAATCCATGGCACTGGAACACAACATCAATTGCAATCTGAACGATTACAACACATGGAGCGTTTGGCAAGGTCAACTTCTACGAAGTATTGACACCAGAGAGAGAGCTAGTTTCGAAGCAGAAGCTCGAGCTGGTCAGTCCAGCAATGAAATACTGAAATACAACCTTTCGACTAGGAATTACTTTCAAGATGACCTCGAATCTGCAATCATATCGGTTATTTTCCGAGCAAGAACTGAACTCATGAGCTTAAACTATACCCCGTACAGTACCACGCCCAGCACCAAAGCACACTCTGCAATACCGAAGAGAGGGAGTACACTGAACACTTTCTTGCCCGGTGCCCCATACTGAACGAACTCAGAATTCTGCACTTTGGAAAATCAACCCTGTCGCGCCAGGAATCACACGCACTGCTGAACGGAAGCACTTAGCGCTCCCTTACTGCCTACTTGCGGGAGAACCTGCAATATAGCCGAGGCAGCCTTATGGACTACGGTGATATGTGATCTCGAAACCAGGAAAGCATCGAGTCACATTTGCTAGGCTAACGGCCACAGCCTGTATTTTATTGTCTATTCAAATTTTTTAAATTGTTTAACTTCCGAATTATCTTTCCTCTATTCCAAAAAAAATTTTAAAATAGAAAATAAATCATAGAAATTTGTGTATTGCCGGCTCTAGGTCAAGTTAAACACACAAAAATGTATGATATTTTTCAAAGGTTAACTATCAACTTTGAAAATAAATCATACTACATACTAGAGGTGGGCGCGGGCCGGGCTTTTTTTCGTGGCCCGCGGGCTTACACAGGCCCGGAGCGGGCCCGGGCCTTAAAATTAAGATTCGTGCGGGCTTCGTGCGGGCCCGGGCCTTAGCAAAAAGGCCCGGCCCGTAAAAGCCCGAAACAGGCCCGAAAACAATTTTGATTTGTTCGCGCTATTTTTGTTTATGCTCGAATTAGAACCGCCAATTATCGCATTTTAATTGTTTATCGATACTACTATCGATTTGCTTATACATATTTTACTTGTTTGAACACGGTTTCTTCCGGCAATCGCTCATTTGGTTGGGCTTTTCTTGAACCCTCCTTATAGAAAGATGAATTTCCTCTCAGAGGAAAAAAGAGATAATGTGTTAGCTACGGTAAAAGCAATGCTCTCCGAATTTATAGTTGATCATGAATATAGTAGCTTTGATGACATAACTAATAACATAAGCCCCAATAATTCCGAAAATGGAATGTTTGCTGAATTTTTAGACTTAAGTTATATAAAAAATAAAAAAAGTTGAGCAAAACGCTATCGACATAGAGCTTGACAAATATTTGGCCTATCCAGCAGCTCCTGGCACACATATTTTAGAATTCTGGAAAAATGCAAGGGACTTAAAATACCTTCCCAAATTAGCGCTGACCATTCTGGCTATTCCCGCCAGTTCGTCTACGAGCGAAAGGCTTTTTTCAACATCGGGCCATGTTTTAAATGAAAAACGCACTAGGCTAAAAAGCACAAATTTAGAAAAAATTTTATTTTTAAATAAAAATATGACATACAGCCATGCTCCCATTTTCGCATTCGCAAAACTTTTACGATTTCAAACCGGTTTCTGTACCAAATTTGTACTCTAAATCGCAAAATTTTTACGAAAGCGAAAATGGGAGCATGGCTGATAGTTTGTTTTTTATTAAATACATAACAATATTCATGTATGTATACCTTAATAAATATGAACTTATATATATCTATAAATTGCATGTCTTTTAAATTTCCTTTTATGTGTAAATAAGTTTCGTGCCGGGCCGGGCCGGGCCCGGGCCTTGGTGAAAAAGTTTCGTGTTGGGCCGGGCCGGGCCTCTCAAAAAAGAGTTCGTGTTCGTGCGGGCCCGGGCCTCAAAATACAGGCCCGCGCCCACCTCTACTACATACTACTAGGGTAAAGCTGAGGTCCCACAGGCAAATAATTTGCCCTAATCTTGATAAAAAATTGTCTATCTAGCCATGACTGGAGCTTTTTTAGGATTTAAAACTAAAACTATGACTCCATATGCATATAATTTGACCATATATGACCGAAAAGTTCTCTAAACCTATGTAGACAAATTTTTATAAATATTATTTGCCTTTGTGACCTTAGCTTTATTGTAAAGGTTAAAAAGACCATTTTGGTTCATCTTGATCTTAAGAATTTGTGAATGCATTCTATTCAAACTTAAGCATGATATTCGACTTGGCCCACACGTAGGGTAAAATATCATATTTAGATAACACGGAGGTCATAAATATGTCACTCTTCATAACATTAAAATTAATTAGGTTTGCTGACAAGGGTCAGACACAGCACTTAAAAAGGTCATCCGATCAGAGCCACTGAATATGCATCGTGTGAGGCAATATGTATTCATGTCAAACATCCTTAGCTAAGATTTGAGTTAAGGAAAGTGAAATTTAGATTAAAAGCCAGATCGCTCAATAGAGTGAGGCAGTACAAGGTATATAATTCTATACATTTTTTGGTCCTTTGAGCCGGATTTACTTGAAGGATTAAAAACTGTAAATTAACATAACAGGGTCTATTTGGTGAGCTTATTAAAAACCATAATCAAACGCGAAACAAACCAAATTCTATACACATTCTACAATGCTTGAATGCTATAATCATGATGAACGGCTGGTTGGTGAATAAAGGTTGTTGGAAGCGAATGTCTAAGTCAGGCATGCCCATAAGCTGCATACGACAGAGCACTCACCAATACTCACAAAGCTAAGCACCAATACCAATAATGAAATTGTTGTTGGTCAGTTTGCTTGCTCTCGCAAACGCCAATCAAAGAAGAGAACAAAACCGGTTTTTGTTCTACGCGTCGCATACACCCGAAATCGTTAGCGTGTGTATCGTTTTGTATGCCTCGCGCACTGCATGTATACGATCATTGATTTCCTATGTTTGGTGCAATTACAATATCAAAACGTACCCAAAGAGCATTCGGCTGGGCATCGCTGGTCTAAGTACACCATCTTAAACAGGCAATCATAGAAGGCCTAACCACTTTCAATTCGAATGGGTTATGTAGAACAACTATAAGTGACATAACCGAAAACATGTACTTATTCTTGTTAATTTGATTTATTTTACTGCGATGGCACGGGTAGGTAAATTTGTGAAGAAATTCGGGGTTTAATTACTGATAAGTTCTATTCTGGCAAGAGCTATCGGGAAATGTTAAATGATGTTAAGCTTCCGAGATCAACCGAGCAATGTTTGGTCAAAATCCTTAAAAAGAATGGCAATAATAACAATAATGCTGCCCACATGGGTCGAGTTGCTAAAATCAACCTACGAGATAAAAGAACTTTGTCTGTTATAATAAACCAAAAATCGTAGAAGTATCGAGTTGGTCTGAATGTATTAGCAAAACAATTAAACGTGAATAGACGTTA
Organism: Lordiphosa magnipectinata; assembly: GCA_037044535.1. NCBI lineage: Eukaryota > Metazoa > Arthropoda > Insecta > Diptera > Drosophilidae > Lordiphosa > Lordiphosa magnipectinata. The sequence continues at coordinate 142,324 of JBAMBO010001656.1, read as the reverse complement.
TAGTTTCCACAAAGTAAGTTAACATCGCTAATATTATAGTATATATTCATATAACATATGAGAAATAGGCAGACATAGGCGAAAGAAAATCCCATGCTTACCATTTTGCAAAGAAGAAAACTGTTGCTATGGGCAAAACAAAGGCGGAACTGGGCACAAAGACAGCGGAACACCATCACTTTTAGCGACGAAAAAAGAAAAAAGTAATACCAAAGAAAACGGAGGCATACAATAGAGACTGTCTTAAGCGCACAGTAAAAATTTCCTGCCAGTGTTATGGTATGGGGATGCTTGTCTGCAAAATGAGTAGGAGAGCTTCACTTTATAGATGGAACCGTAAATGCTGAAAAATACATCAATATTTTACAAAATCATCTCATACCTGCAGCACCAAAGCTGGCTGATTGTGGTGAATATATCTTTTAACAGGAAGGTGCATCACCACATACCGCTAAATAAAACGAAAACTTGACAAAATCAAATTGACATTCTTGATTGGCCATCATCTAGCTCTGACCAGAGCCCAATAGAAAGTCTCAAGGCTTTAATGAAAAGAAAGCTCAGAAATGAGCCACAGCGCAATCTAAGCTATTTTAAGTCTAAAATTGAGTAATTTCGGATCCCGATTATTTCAAATTCAATGAAAAATCGAATAAAAGCAGTTATAAAAAGTTTTAAAAAGTAAAATTATCTCCTGTACGAATTTCAAATGATCGGCATAAATTAAGTCATCAATGAAGTGGTCACATTTAATTTAAGTTTTTGTACGAAATTAAATATGAAATAAAACATTATTAAACAACCTTTCAGAAAAGTAAGAGCATGTAGGTGCAGCTAACTTTATTTCCAAAATGTTTACTACTGAACGTACCACTTTGCTGACAATTTGTGGTGTACGAATTAAAAGTGGTTAGGGCTTGTTTGCATCTATTCATGATTCGTCAACTGCTAGGATCATATAAAGGTCATTTGAAGCACCTCTCTAGTATTTTAACAATTTTTTGCATCGACGACGACCTTCTCAAGACTCTTGCTGCAGCGCATACTTAGAGTGTAAGTAAGATGGTGCAAAAAATGTCAAACTTTTAAACTAAAGTGGACCTGCTCACACTTAAAGTAAAGTAAAGTAAAGTAATTTCATTAAGTTCAATAACAATGAAATGTGTCCCAAACAAAAGACCTACAACTGGCAGCAATTTCAGCTCGAAACTTTCACCTGTGACTTTCCACATTTCACCCAGGGACGCGCCTACCGAAAATGCAAACAAAACGCGAACGGAAAAGAAAACTCACCCTCACAAGAGAGCAAACCCTACGCAACATGTTCCATGTTTAGCCCAGGCTAAGGGAGGGAGGATGAAGTAAAAAGTGGAGCAGCCCAAATACAAATTGACAATTGCAGACAAAAGAAAAGAATAATGCGTAGAGACTAAAGAGTGGGAGGAAATGCGGGCTAGGCCAATGGACAATATCAAGAGCATGAGCTAAGAGGTGGATTGGGGCAACCAGTTGGTGCCAAGGGCGAAGCGGCGTATGCGCGATATTTCCAGCTGATGATGATGAACTGAAACACTGACACACTGAACGAGTTTCACACACACACACACACACACACACGCGCGCACTCACATCCCTGAATTACTTCTGTGTATCTTATGGATACACAATTTATGTTTATACAATTTTCTTCATTTCTGTTTATTAATTAAACTTACCCCCGAAAAAGTTTATTAATTTCGTTTAGACAACAATTTTTGACAAACGATTTCCGCTCCCCTGGCCAAAAAGATTTTTGTTTTGTTTATAACATTTTCGCACACTTGCACAAATATACTTTAAATATATATACACACACAACAGAAAATGCCTTTATATTTTGCGCGAAATATTGTGTAAGGCAAAGCCAAAACGACACGGACAACTCGACAGCTCGAGAGCCGAAAAGCGTATATACAACTAAATATTTCGTGAGCGCCAAAAATGCATGACAAAAAAAAAACATACCAAATTTCCCATACAAGAGTTGCCATCATTTCCATCCATTTCAAATCAAATTCTTGTTCAGTTCAGTAGTTTGATGGCGTCGGGAGAGGGGTTGTAAAATCTGTGTAAAATTGTTGAGAAAAATGTACGTTATGTTAGTTACACTTAAATATTGTTTTGATTTAAAAGTTGACTGGGAAAACTTTGGCTAGGTGGCAACTTTAATTTGTTTTTTTGAGTGAAGAAGGAAATTCTCATTTTCACAGACCTGCGCATTAAAAGGAAAACTCTCGCTCTCTCTCTCTCTCTCTCGACCCACAGGTCGTATGAGCCATACGAAAAGGCGCAACATTTTTGGTCGTGTGTGATAACACACAACAAACACTTTCGCTTTTCTATTACTGCGAGCGAGAGCAAGCGAGAGAGCGAGAAAACAAGCGGAAAAGCGGAGAGAGTAGCGTGGCAGTGCGTGGGCTTTCTTTTTAGGGAGGAGGAGGCCCCTTCTTCCACTGTCCGACCATAGACAACCGAGCGTTGCATTGAGTGTGGTTGGGAATTTATTGCTGTGTTATCAAACAAACAGCCAAATATCGGCCAATGGGAACCAACACAAACTGGGTCAAATTCCCAAAGTTCACGCCTGATGTTGAAAATGTGCAAAGTCGAATTAAGGATGAAATTCGGATCGAATATTTATAAAGTATTAAAAAATTTGTTTTATTTCTATTTTCTGTTATTTGTTCAAAAGAGAATGCCGGGGCATCATTACAAAAGAAATTCTAAAACAGTTGCATACTTTTTGGCGTTTATTTTGGTACTTGGGGGCCCCAAAAACAAAAACAAGTAAGAAAGTCGGTATCCTCCAAAATGTGTATATCTCTGCCATGAAGGGGCAATGAAGCCATCAAGTGTGTGCAGTGCTGCCCAACGCCGTTGCGGCCAATGCTATCCATCATAATTGCTTGTTTTTTCTTATAACTTGACTATCGTTCAGCCGATCTTCACCATTACTTTGGCGGATCGTTAAATTATTTTGATTACTAAATATTTCTAGAAGGTACGAACCATCTATCATCAAAACTGTGGGAGATATGAGGTTTTTTCCAAATTGCGTGGGCGGAAGGGGCCGTGGATAATATATATTAAGCCTAATATATATCAAATGTAACGGGTTACGGCATAGGAAAGAGCGCACGCGGTTATTTTTTTCCGGCTCTAGCTCGTCTGCAATTGGGGTGGCGATCTTGCTTCTCCCCTATGGTTGGCCTTTACATAGATATTCCTTTTAAATTCACGTGCTCTGACAAGCTATCACAAAAACCGGGAGAGAACACATTAACACTTAGCATAGGATAGGACAGGATGTACTTCAGCAAGACAACACAAACGCTGGCTCCTCAGATGTTGATGAGGTAGATCGCCCTCCCTTCCATGGTCATTCAGCTCCAAGGAAAATCCCTAAAATATATCTCGAATGACCCCTCTAAACTAAGGAGAACTACAGGGGCGGCATGCTAGTAGAGATCAAAAATATTGGTTTAGAACATTATAAAGAATTTCATATAAATATTGAAGTTAAAACTAGTCATCAATTTGGGCATCGCTGGCAATAAAAATAATATTAAGGAAACAATAGTGACCCAACAATAAAATTTAGAATTATAACATATAAATTGCCAAAAAGCTAATGAGAAAATTAAAACATAAAATGTAAATCTAAATATGATTTAAAATCAAATAAAATTCGAGCAGGATTTAAAATCAAGGGAAATGGTGATAACTAAAAATTAATTACGAGTAAAACATTTTAAATGGCATTCAATAACCAAAAGCAAATGGCCCGCTAATATGTGAAAGGCAAAACCACTCAACTTATGGTTGGTGTCTCCACTAAATTGCGGTCCAAGCTTAACGAGGCGCTTGAGGAAAAGAACAACGCTTGAGCGAGATTTTAGAGTTCTTATTTTTAACGGAAATAGTTTTTTTTTTCTTTTTTTTTTTTGACTCAGGTATTAGCTATTATAAAAGATTTTCAATGTGTCTCTTTTGTGTCTTACACTGTTTAAACAATCAATTGGTTGAACACTTACATAGTCTTGTTATCCATCGCCGAAAGTACTTTCTCCAATGCTGGGACCGCTGTTCAATTAATAAGTGAAATTATTTAAATCAAAAATCTCTACGGCTCCTTTTGTTTTAAACTTCTTTTTCGGCCGCAAGAAAAAAAAACTCAAAATTCACTCAAAAAAAAAACTGTTTCTCTTCTCACTAGTTTTCTCCTCTGCTTTCGGCTTGCAGGGCAATTTAAGCACAAAAAAAAGAATTTAGTTTTAACGCAACGGCCATTAATTTTTGTTTGGCCTCATATGGGATATGACTTAAACCCTAATTTAAAATCCTACATTTACAGCCATGCTCCCATTTTCGCTTTCGCAAAACTTTTACGATTTCAAACCGGTTTTTGTACCACATTTGTGCTCTAAATCGCAAAATTTTTACGAAAAGGCTTAAAGGAAAGGCTGTTAAACAAATTAAAACACCAATTTAATTATTGGCAATTTACTGATTCTTTTCTTTTTTCTCATGCGACTTTCTTCGTTCCTTCCTTTTGATCGAACTTTGAACCGTCGTCGGTCCAACAGGCCACCAGCACTATTATACGCTCGAGTAAAACGGGACTTCTTTCGTCTGGGCTTCAGTGCACTTTTCGACCCTTTTTGACAACTTTAACGATTATCCGACCCGAATGTAAAAAGCGATTTCTTGTCGGCAATGATAGCCACACCACACTCGATCGCAGACTGAACCTCCTCCCGCGAAGACGATTTAGCAGGGCTGCGCTCACAAAAAAAACACTCAAACTCGAGTGAATTTTTTGGGAACACTCGCTTAGTTGCGTTGGAAATGGGGGCTCAAGGTGAAGTTTTGCCGACATTTAAAGTAACTCCAAAAGCGCTGGTAGCTCCGCCACTCAACTTAAGCTTAATCCAGCTTGGACAAGGGTTAAATTTTTGACTCCAGATAGGGCGCCAAACCTGGAAATCAATCCAAGTTGAATCCAGCCTTGAAAAACAGAACCCACTCAAACTGAGGAAAAAATTAACTCAGCCTATTGCTAGGCTTAGCGCCAACGAAATGCTTTTCTTTTTGTTCTCCTTATATAAGGTTGTCAAAAAAGTCTTGCGGTATTTTTATTGAATTTTCAATTGTTCATAAAATTGGTTATAATAATGCGATTTAAGTCAAATATGCGCCGTTTTGTTCGATGACGAGTTCCCAACGAGATGCCAACTTCATAATGCCCCTCTTATAGAAGCTCGCTTCCCTATTGGCAAAAAACTCGGAGAGCCAATTTTCACAGGACTCTCTTGTGGCCAACTTCCGACTACCAAGCTCGTTCGCCATGGACAGAAATAGGTGGTAATCACTTGGTGCGAGATCCGAACTATACGGTGGATGCAAAAGAACCTCCCATCCGAGCTCCCGGAGCTTCTGGCGCGTCACCAAAGATGTGTGTGGCCTGGCGTTGTCCTGATGGAAGACAATTCGGCCTCTGTTGATCAAAGATGGCCTCTTCTGCATGAGTGCTGCATTCAAGCGGTCCAGTTGTTGGCAGTACAGGTCCGAATTGAGCGTTTGGCCATAGGGGAGCAGCTCATAGTGGATGATTCCCTGCCAATCCCACCAAACACACAGAAGAACCTTCCTGGCCGTCAATCCAGGCTTGGCCACCGTCTGGGCAGCTTCACCGCTTTTCGACCACGACCGTTTGCGCTTCACGTTGTCGTAAGTGACCCACTTTTCATCGCCAGTCACCATCCGCTTTAAGAACGGGTCGATTTTGTTGCGATTCAGAAGCGATTCGCATGCATCCATACGGTCAAAAATGTTTTTTTGCGTCAAGTCGTGTGGCACCCATACATCGAGCTTCTTTTTGAATCCAAGCTTCTTCAAATGGTTTATAACGGTTTGATGACTCATGCCCAGCTCTTGGCCGATGCTACGGCTGCTACTATGCCGGTCTCTTTTTATTGCAATTTTCGACGACAGGCCTTCCGGGCCGTGGCGCATCTTCGATCACCTCTGCACCAGAACGAAAACGTTGAAACCATCGTTGTGCGGTGGAAATGGAAACTGTATCGGGTCCATAAACTGCACAAATTTTATTGGCAGCATGAGATGCATTTTGGCCTTTATCGTAGTAGTACTGTAAAATATGCCGTATTTTCTCTTTATTTTGCTCCATGTTTGCGACGCTATAACTCACGAACGACTAAAAACAAACAACAATAAATCAAACACGTGTTAGCGCGTGAAAAGAGCTTTCCAAAAAGCTCTAGCGTGAACCGATGTGACGAATACAACTAGAACTACGCGCTTGCAAAGACAAGCTTGCGGAAATACCGCAAGACTTTTTTGACAACCTTATATATTGCTCCACTTGATTGTCGAAGACCACTCGCGACACATACTTTTTCGCTTAATAACTTTTACTTTGGCCGAGGATGAAAATGGTCGGAGTTGTATGCGCGAACACAACTGGTCTGGAGCACAATTCAAAGAGGAATAGAACGACTGTGACGCTGGAGTTCTGGAGGGAACCTTTTACCATGGTGTGGTGAAAGTGGCCATCTTGAGAGAAAGGCATAGCAAATAATTTTCGGTCCTTGTCTTTGCACTACTTTCTCTATATCGCTACCGATGGATGGCGCTTTATCCTTACGATATTCGCAATTCAAAAATAAATTTAACGGTCTGCTGAAGTTTGTTGCAAATACAAGCGTTACACAAATAACGAGGTTCTTACTTTAAAGTTTTTTGCGGTTAAAAGGGGAGGGCATCCAAACAAACTTGATCTGGGTGCGGTATACACCTACCTACATGTGGCTCCTATCTCTTATAGTCGAGATCGACGCGTTCATACAGACAGACGGACGGATTGACAGACGGACATGGCTAAATCGCCTCGGCTGTTAAAGCTGATCAAGGGTCGGAAATGTTTCCTTCTCCCAGTTACATAAATTTGCACAAATTCATGATCCCCTTTTACCCATTTTCAATGGGTACAAAAATTTATCCAATACTTATTCTCAATTTTGTATACCCTAATAGAGGGTATATTAAAATTGTCCAAATATTTGTAGCGCATCGAAGAAAACATCTCCGACCACATAAAGTATATATATATTCTTGATCAGCATGACGAGCTGATTTCATATAGTCATGTCCGTCCGTCTGTACGTCTGTTTCTATGCTATCTCCTCGGTCAGTTTTAAAGCTATCTTAACCAAACTTTGCACGAAGTCTTTTAGTACAAAGACGCTGCACATTTGTCGAAACCGGACGGATCGGATGACTATATCATATAGCTGCCATAGGAACTCTCGGTCGAAAAATTAGTTCTAGTGAGAAAAACTTTTTTGTCTTCCACGCAAACGTCCCCAATCCTCGTATTTTTAAGTTTTCTATGCTTTTACATAATTCCACTAAGTTTTATGAAAATCGGACAACTATATAGTATAGCTGCCATACAAAAGATATGTCTGTGAAAAAGTGTAAGTAGGAAAAACTTTTTTGTTTTCAATGCTATCACTCCCAAACTTGTCATTAATCAATATTTTATGCTACTGCACAATTCTACCAAGTTTGAATTAAATCGGATGACTATATCATATAGCTGCCATAGGAATTATCCGTCGAAAAAGTAGTTTTAGTTAAAAAAAACTTTTTGTCTTCAACGCGAACGTGCCCAAACATCTTATTTATAAGTTTTCTATGCTTTTACACAATTCCACCAAGTTTGATGAAGATCGGTCAACTATATAGTATAGTTGACAAACAAAATATAGTTCTGAAAAAAAGTCTTAGTAGAAAAAACTTTTTTGTTATCAATGCTATCGCCTCCAATCTCGTTACTGATCAATATTATATGCTACCACACAATTATGCCAAGTTTGATCCAATTCGGATGACTATAGCATATAGCTGCCATAGGAACGATCGGTTGAAAAACTAGTTCTAGTGAGAAAAACTTTTTTTTATTCAATGGTAGAGTTTTCCAGGTATGATTATTATCGGTTTCCACACAATTTTGGGAAGTTTGGTCAAAGGCTGGGAAATAACTCAGCTAAGAATGTTCGACGAAAATCATTTAAAAGTTTTAAATTAAAACCTTAATAGACGCTTACAATTTAGTCGGAGCCCATCTAATTACATAGCTCAGGAAATCCGCTCTTGAAAATTGTCAGAGCGCATTGTCAGAGGGAGTACGGAGCAACCACGGTTGCCACACTTGGTGTTTTTGCGCCAAAAATGGTGTTTTGTTTTCCTGTTGGTGCACTGGCACTTTTTTATTGGAATTGGCTGTTTTGCATGGAGCCCGAAAGGGACGTAGAAATTAAAAAAAATTCCAAAACTTCTGCGAAGTAAAGCTAGTAAATGGTATATCTTCGCTTAAGAAAATCGTAAGAAATTGTACCGTCCCATATTATTAGAGTCAAATCAAAAGTAAGCTCTTTCACAAAACGCCCCTCTAAAAGGTTCAAAATAGGCATTCTAAGCAACTTTATACCAAATTACCAAAAATCTACCCGGGATGGACCATTTTCGAAAACAGATTCGTGTTCAACACACGAAAATCATCCAGAATCACCACCAACCCTTCAATATACTGGAAATTGTTGCATAGTGTAATTCTCAATAACTTTGTTACACACTCTTATAGATATAATTTGGAACTTAGACACAATATATAGATAGCAAGTGTATAGGGAAATTCACCATTTTATAAGTAATGAAAAAGGTGCGTGAGTTTTACTTGGAGCTGCTGGTTCGGCAAATTGTTGCAAAACACGAATTTGATTCAGTTTCAAATATAATTATTTGCAAGGAGCTGAGTACGAGTACAGAGCCACATTATGTCTGGTCTGTAAAATACACAGAAATATAGAGAAGTAACTGATCTTAAAGTATGATTTATGTATGTAAGCAGAAATCACTAGTGATTTTCGTATAAACGCTTATATTTCAAATTGAAATTGCTTGAATTTATATGTTAAGTGGCACAAAACAGCTCGGTTACTAGATCAGATGTCGAAAGTAAAGCGAATTGAAACCGACTGTTCAAAGCCAAGTAGATTTGAGCAGTTGGTTCCAAATCGCTCAAATTCACCATCTGATCTAGCAAGAGAATATATTCTTTTCACTTTACATGAAGTTGTACAATTGAAATCGGAAATGCAAACGTTTATACCAAAATCTCTAGTGATTTCTGTGTCACCCCCGATAATGTAATGAAATCTGTGGCAATAAAGAATAAAAGCAGAAGTGTTATTACCTTTAAGGGCCGATTTCAAATCTTTTACAAAGCACTAACTGTCATATAAACTATCAAGTAACAGAGTAAATTCTAGGTTTATCTGGCAAATAGCAGCTATATAGGAGATGAGAAATCGACCGTTAACGATATGTTAATAAAGTGCTTGTTCGTAAAGTGGAAATTTTTTACAGATGGGAAGAGTTTATTCTTTAAGTAAACGGATAAGTCATTTGGATAAGATCAAGCTGTTGTTTTAGTATTTTGACATAGAGACCAATACTTATTCAGACTTCTCAAGACTTATGTTGTTTTGTTGGCTCTTTTTTAATGAAAATGGCTCTTTCTTATATTATTTTTGGTGTAATTTAATATTTTCAAGTGGCAACCGTGCCTCTATCTCTTACCATCTCTGAGATCTCTTCGTTCATACGGGCGGACAGACGGACATGGCTATATCGACTCGGCTGTTGATGCTGATCAAGATTATATATACTTTATAGGGTCCTTTGTGTGTACCTTTGGTACAGAGTATAAAAATTGTGCCAGGAATTTTAAGTTTACCTTTTCGTTGCTTGTGTATCCAGCAACATGAACGAAACCCACAGTTTCTTATCGATAGTTGGCCTATCGAAAGCGCGTGTGGGTCGTGAGAACAGCTGATACACAGCTCAGGAATATATTGCTTACAATTATTTTGAACGTGATGAGCGAAAATTGGGGGGAATGCTTTTTAGTTTTTGTTATGACCTGTCATCTTGCTGGGGAAACAGCAGCGTGCAAAGATTGGTAGCGGATGGTGCCAAGGGGACACTTATGCCAAATTGCTGGGGCGACAGAACGAAACCAATGCTGCAGTTTTGTTCAGTGCAATCCATATTAACATAATCAGATCGAAATAGGCCTGCAACAAAATCACTGTTGGGTTGTGTTATAGCATATTCGCATATTTTTTTTTACCATATAATTTTTTTTATTTTATAATGATAAATTTTATAAATTTCCTGTGGGCTTTGTGTCATGTCATCTCTACAAATATAGTAGATGCACCATAGTTCCAGGTAACACCTAATCAAACATAGTGTTCAATGAGCTCTTAGGCTAAGCAAACAATTGTATAATTTTTCTAAGAAAAAACCATTTTGTACGCCTCACAATCTCACTTCAAGCTATTAACAACTTACACGTGGACGAAGTCGTGGCGGGTTCAGCTGGTATAAAATTCTATTTTTTTTTTTGTTCCTTATTAATCTTTTTAAACATCTATATTCTGCGAATTGGCGTTGGTTGGTGATGTCGGATTTTGCTATAAGCCTTCCATTGGAATTTCCAAGCGGCATGAGGTAGCCTCTACTAACCCGCAATAGATAGGCAAAGACTGCTGATGATTGAATCATGGTGATTCATGAAATTGCTTTATAGCAAAGTACAACCCTAAAAAAAAACCCCCGGCATGAGACCGTTAAATTATGATAAAAGAGACCTCTGTATGCATCACCTCATACACAGTTTTTCAAATAAAGCCTCGGTTCGCGTTTTATGGGTACTTTGGTACCTGCAACATACAACGACAACAATTTTAACTTAGTTTTTAAGGGTTTAACATAAAAATCTGGAAAATTCAGCAAATGTGGACAGGGTCATGGGGAACGCCATATAAAAAGTTCACTTCAATCGGGCAATTGGTTAGGGTACAACATTGACAATTTAGGTTGAAACCAGCTTCACCAAAATTATATGAGTTAAGTGCTTCATCACCAGGAAAACAGATTATATCATTAAAAAATGTCTTTAGTGGACCTAAATCTAACAGTGTTGTGCTAATTTTCCTTGATCTGAAGCATTCAAAGACTATTTCACTTAAATAGATCTCTGATTTCGGTAATAAGAACCTATTCAGTTTGAATAAATCGAATGGAGATGAGTAACTGAAGCCGTTGATTAATAAAATGCCATGATTGCTGGAAGACATTTTTCGTTTCTTAACATTTTTAACTCAATAACATTTCGTTTTATGGCAAACAGAGTTTGGCTGTCTCACAATTTTCAACTTGGTTCAAACAAGCAACCATTTTCGAAGCCCTTGATACATTAAGGCGCGTTATTTTCCCGAAGTCATTACCTCTGATATCACCTCTGATTTCCCTAATCACTTGCTTTGATCGTTTTCGGATTGTCTCCTGTGGGAACCTCTGCAAATGGCGAAGACATTTAAGAGCTCGCGCACACTTGCGGCTGAAAGATGTTTTTCTCAAGCATGTTTACGTACTTCGGCTTGCAGAAGTAGCAAAATATCATAAATTCCCACATGTGACATCTCAAACAAGAAACCCAAAAGCTGCAGCATAAAAGCAGACCAGCAGAGGCATATAGGTGGCATGAGCAAAAAAAACACCAAACACACAATACAAAATTTAATGTTAGAAATGGACGTGGATGTGAAGTAAGTAGGTAACCGATGTCATTAATAAATAGTGTAAATATTTAGCAACGGACCTAGTACACTCCCTTTGAGGGAGGCCAGATGTTGCTACGTAGGGGCCAGAAAGTTTTCTATTAATGAGCACTTGATACGATCGACGATTAAGATAAGATCCAATCCAATTGAGAATGGAAGAATGAAAGCCAAGCTTGGAGAGCTTTGATAAATTTGATAAAAGGGCATTATGACAAACTTTGTCAAATGATCTAATTAGATCATAAAATAAAGACGAAAACTGCTCGAGTTCGAGAAGACAAATGATCTCGACTTCGAAGCTGTGGGCGAGGGAAGTGAGTTATTGACGAAAAATCGATTTAAAGATTAAAAAGTATTTTTTGAAAAGTAAATCGAACGCAATTCCGCTCTGGTTTCGTTTTTGTGTTCTCAATTCCGAATGAAATTGCTCTTGAGATTGGCACTAGATCAGAGATGGGCGCGTCGCGAAGTTCCAATGCACACGAGGCAGAGCGCGCTGCCTCGTGTGCATAGGAACGCTGCCGCGGCCGAATGCACAAAATCACACGTACGCTATAAGCATTGAAAGCTATTTATAGAACACGAATGGGGCGCGCGCAAATTGTGCTTGTATGCGTGTGAAAAGTGTGTCGATATGTGTGCATGCCCATCTCTGCACTAGATACGTGAGAGAGAATCCACAATTCCAAGCGAAACGATTGAAAATGGAACTTAACTTTAACTTTCGAAAAGTAGCCGTGGAAGTGGAATTGAGAACATGCCTGTATATTTCAAATTGTCATAATCATGGTTTGGGAGTTTTATGAGGTCATTTGTGGTCTGAGACGACAAAGACATCTTCAAGTTCAATTTCCAAGTTCATTAGGGCTCGGAAGTGTGCATTTTTCATATAACATACAAATAGAAGGACAGAGGGGAGCCAAATTTGTCCAGTCCAGTGCTGAAGACCTAACCTAGTCCCAGTGACTTTACTTTGTTAGTTAACTTTAAATCAGCGATGTCCAAAATTTGAAAAGGCAGCCACGCGTGGTTGGCAAGCCAAATTCTGCCGGCGTCGCAGCAGACACATATATAGAGAGAGAGAATATGTGTATTCTATAAATAGAACGTTAGGCAGCTTGTTTTCGTACGATGCGCGTGTTCGGCTGCATTTGCTCTCACGACTCATGTGTTCGGCTGAAGCTCAAAAATCAAACTCACAGTCATTCGCTATGCTGCATTCAATGAGGAAAGACCATAAAGCGCATGATTTGTACACTACATCGAAAAAAAATGGGAAAATGAATTATTTTTCATTGAGAATATGGATGGTAACGCTCAATGTTTATTGTGCCATTACTTTGCATGTCGCTTTACCTTTGATGTTATTAAAAGGCACTACCAACTTTGCCACGGGGGTTATAATGAAATAAAGGGGAGGGAGAGAGATTTAAAAATTTTAGAGATGCAGGCAAGACATTTTTTAATGTTTATAGCTGACAAGGAAGAATTCATCCAACCTGACAACAATAAAATTGATAAAACTTCGCTAAACTTAGCATCTTATATAGTTGCTTTGGGTCTGGCCAGACAATGTCGCCCATTTAGTGATGGAACATTTTTTATGAATTTAACGACAGATGTGTTACAGTGCTTTGGAGAGCAGTACCAGAAAGCCGTTGAAATTTGAAAAAGTATTCCCATATCACGTAATACTCTTGTACGCAGAACCGAAGATATAGCAAGCAAGAAGCAAGAAAGCGCCTGGAAAATTGCACATTTTTTTCGATTTCGCTAGACGAGAGTACCGACATCAATAACATTTGCCAGTTAATAATTTGTGTTAAGACAGTTGATGCTAATTTAAACTGCTTTGAAGAAGTTTTTGATGTTGTTTCTTTGCACGGCAATGTAACAGGAAAAGTCTTATATGACGTTTTAGAATCCCGTGTCTTTTCAATTGTGAATAAAGAAAAAATGAGCGCTATGTGCACAGATGGTGCAAAAGTAATGAGAGGAAATAATAATAACTACGGAGATCTTTTGCTGCATACAGAAGTGCGATGGCTCAGTCGCGGAAAGAGTTTGGAGCGTTTTTTTAATTTAAGACAAGAAATTGTATTATTTTTTAAATCGTCACCAACGCCGACTACCGATGAGTTTGTCATTGCATTGGAAGATAAGGAATTTCAACTGGACTTGGCGTTTTTGTGCGACCTAACCGAAATGCTAAATGACCTGAACTTATCTCTTCAAGGCAAAAACACCAATATAATAACTCTTAAAACAATAATACACCATTTTACTAGAAAGCTGCATTTACTAAAAGACCAACTCAAAAACAATAGCCTTAAATCTCTAAAGAAAACTTCACTCATATTTTCTGGCTTAAAATTGAATAATTTGGACTTCTTTCAAAATTATGCCAACATCGTGACATTAAAAATGAAATTGGTAGACTATACTCAATGGTTGGTACAACATACAATTGTGAGGTTGCGTTTTCCACTTTGAAAATAATATTAAGTAAAAGTCGCAACAAATTAACCGATCAGCACCTATCAGATCTCTTGTGAGTGGGACATAGGGCATCAACTACTCCTCTCCAGCGAACTCTGTTGTTAGCTGTCGCTTTGAGTTCTCCCCAACTTTTCCCGATGCGTTCCGTCTCTCTACCGACAGTCCTCCTCCAAGACTCCGTCCAACGGGTTTCACTCCATTGCCTTCCTTGCGATGTTGTTGTTATATTTCCGCAATGTGTGTCCTATCCAGCTTCATTTCATTCTGCGTATTATTGTGTCGACACTCTCCATATTCGCTCGTCTGAGTAGCTCGGAATAAACTATAGCAACTATATATACATAATTAAAATTATTCGATTTCGATGTTGTTTTTGTAAATTATCTGCCTAAAACTCAAATTAATCGACAAACAAATGCCACAACATATATTTATATATATGTATATGTCATATTGAAAGTACTGGGTGCTTGTCATTCCATTAATTTAGATCTTTAAAGGATATTTGATGCGAAAGGCTGTCCCACTTCTCAATTCAATTGCTGATACCTTGACCACTTTCACAGGAAATGTGTCACTAAACGATGCATCCGACTTAATAAAACGATAATGAAAGAATTCGCATAATTGATATAAATTAACCTCATTAATCTCAAATCAAAAGACAATGTGTTTTCCACTCTGTTTGTAGAAGTTTCAGTCTGACGTTCCAGTGGAGACTAATTGAATTGAGTCAATAGAATTTGTGAAAAAAATAAATGTACATTGTTTTTATTTCAAGTGTTTTGGTTGGATTTTGTTTATGTTGTTTTGTGGTTTAACGGGACATTTCTCTCAAATTTAACAATTTTCATTTTACACAATTCCAAGAGATATATATATTCTATATGTGTGTAATGTTACACATATATCTTTAGATACTACAGTTAGGGTTTTTAATAGTGTCTTGTTTTGGGTGTACAGAAATTTAGCATTTTACAACTTAATTCTGGTTAGGATAAGTCAGGGCTGGTTCACTGCCATTTAGACGCTTGATGGCTATTTTGGCCACACCTTTGGTGCATTCGGCCGAGCCGCCCATTAGCACCATAAACAGACCATTATGGGCCACAGTGCTCCACAATCGTTCGATAAGTTTGTCCAATTTGGTCGCATTACGTTCGGCACTCTCTAGCACGAAATCCTGTTCGGATATGCACAAATTGGCTATGGTCAAGGCATGCTCCAAGGCAATTTCATTTACTTTACGTATGGCCTCTTTGGGAGTGGCCACCTCATGCACTTGCACGGCGCGCTGTTGGTCTTTGTGGGCGACTTCCTCGGCTTTATGTATGACCGCCTTGAGGCGAGGCTGAAGATTACCCACAGTGACAATGGCTGTGCGTTTATCCCGTTTGGCCACATGAGCAAAGAGATTGTTGCTAATGGTGTCACCACTGCTGGCACTGGCCAACTCCTGCAGACGTTTGTGTTGC
Source organism: Lordiphosa magnipectinata (assembly GCA_037044535.1). Taxonomy (NCBI): domain Eukaryota; kingdom Metazoa; phylum Arthropoda; class Insecta; order Diptera; family Drosophilidae; genus Lordiphosa; species Lordiphosa magnipectinata. The sequence continues at coordinate 126,594 of JBAMBO010001656.1, read as the reverse complement.
GTGAGTATCTCATCACCAAATTCTATGCTATGGGCTAGCTTCATTTTGACCAGCTTGAGTGTGGCACGCGAATCCTCAATGGAATCGTGACCATCTTCATTCTCTTGAATGCTTTCCTGGAGAAACAGTTTGGCCAATTGTTTGAGCTTCGATTTGCGTCTTCGCACGCCCGAAATGTTGAAACAGACGCTGGTATCAATGACATACGGATGCATCATGCGCATGGCATTTAAATCGGAATTCAGTGATTGACCCACCAGTATGGCATCGGGTGGCAACAGTTCGGACACCTCACGTTGCACCTCCTTCAGCCGTTTGGTCACCGAAGCCATAATATCCGGTGTGATGCCCGAGTATTGTGTCAAATAATCCGTAATCTTGTTATCGGGCAATACCAGCGTTTCGTACACCGTACGATATTGCTCATCCACAATGGAGATACGCGTCAGCTCGTTGACACCCATCACAGTGCGACACATTTCACAGTCCACACCAAACATGGGACTCTTGTTGGTGACGGGGGCATAGGATTTCTTGGTGAATTTGTAGGATTGGAAACGTGTTTGTAGTTCACCCTGCAGGGGTATGGGATAACCCTCATCTACCAATTGCAGGGCCGAGAGCAGCAACTTGGTACGTGGAAATTTATCATCTGGATGCAGTTCCAGCTGTGATTCCAATTGCTTTTCAATGGGGAAAATGGCCTTGACAAACAAAGTGGGATCCTTGTTCAACTCCACCGCCGATTCCAGTGAACCATGTTCGTCTATAAGTTTCTTGGCCTGCACATTGGTCAAGGGAATCTATGGAAGAAAATTAATTAATCTCTTTGCCTTTTAAAATAGATATGAAAATACCAGGGGGGGAAAAGGTTTCGTTTTGGTCTAAATAGATATAAGAGAAACTTTGGGATGAGTATCGGATTAACTTTGAAATATTTTTATATATTCTTATTATAGCAAAATTTTAACGATTATTAATCGATAATTATCGAAGGCTATCCTACACAATGCTCAGGCTGCAAAACTAGAGCTGCGGCCGCATCTAAAGAAGGCAGAATGGCACGCAGAGCAGAGAGAGCTGCTGCTGAAAACCGTTTTTTTTTTTGAAGAAGAGGAAGGTACGCTGTATGCAGCTGGCATCGCCGACTAATATCTGTAAGTATAAAACAACTTTTTCGGACTGCCAAGCTACGTTTCTCCAGTTGTATAAAACCGATTTTGATGAAACAAAATGCAACCGACGCAGAATTGTCACCATTCTCGAACTGCATTTTTACATTTTTGATTTATTTTTATTTTTTTTTTGGAAAAAAATTACTTTAAACTTTAAACGCATTTATTTCGAAACGACGTTTTTCAAACTGGCCGCGCAACCGCGGAATTTTTCGTCTTCGTATGTGGTGCATCTATAACATTTAACAAACTACACAGGAAGAGGGAGAAAAGGAAGCGGTGGAAGAGGAGGAATCGGTGGGAGGATTGAAGAAGGAGGAGGAAGGCTTGGATGAGGACGCAGCGTATCCTTTGTGCGCGATGTGTAAGGTAAAATTATATTTGTTCTTACATGGCAATAACATTCATTTTGCAGTGACCATCTCACATTGTGGACTAGGCCTTCTGGGGAAACTACATAAAAAAACGCGCCTTGAACTATACCTTAAATTGGTGGTGTGGAAAATAGTTCAGAGAAGTTTTATCTATTGTCGAGCGCCATTTTCACAGTCGGAAGCGAATAAAAACAGGGTACATATCCAACTTGTAGAAAATTTGCACGAAATTTATTTTAAACACAATTCGAAAAGCACATGCGATTACACATATTTTGTATGTGCAAAAATGCATACTTTGAAATTCAATTGCAAGAGAAACGCAGGTGACCGCCAACTGTTTTCTGCACGTAAATTCTTCATAATTCGCGGTACATCGAGGACATTTATTTCCAAATTTTTGGCCATGATGGTCCTATACTAAACATTCTTTTTAAATGAATTTTGAAATATGCAGTTATTGTACCAAAAAATGGATATGCTTTTCGTCAAATGTCAAAAAAATAATATAAAATTACAATTTTTGTGCGACTTATCCTAGAATTTAAGTTAAATGTCTTGAATTTGTCCTTTTTATCAACAAATTTAAGAAGAATTTCCTTCGATGGACCGCGAATTATGAAGATTTAGCATGCAATAAAGTCGCGCTGCCCTTTAATCGTCTGATAAATGTTTTAAATTTTTTTTTCGTTTTTTTTTTATTTTGCATTTTTTTATAGCTTGAATATTTAAGAATATTGCCCTAAAAGGATTTTTTGAAATTCGAAATATTTTAGAAGATATAGCCTTTTTTGTCGAACAATGTCTTCGCTAAAACGAGTCATTTTTAAATTACTTCAGACTTTAAACGCATTTATCTCGAAACCACGTTTTTCGAACTGGCGGCCATGATATCTCCAGTACCACTGAACCGATTTTGATGAAACTAAGTGAAATCGATGCAGAATTTTTACCATTCTAGTCTGAACCACAATTATAATTTTGAAAAAATTTTTACTATTTTTTTACACTAAACTACAAAAAAGGAACCAAAATCGAATTATAATTTTTCAATGGCCGCCATTTTGTCAAAAAATAATCACAAAAAGGGTTATAACTCCGTTTTTACTTTGCATTTCAGACAATCTGGAGACGAGAAATCGTGGCCGCCAGCACTATACCTTTTTTTTGGACCCCCCACCACTTTGACGGCCGAGAATTTTTTAAACAGCCCTCGTATAGAAGCAGAAAAAAGCTACTGTAATCTGTTTGTAACAAAATAAAGAAAAAAGAATTGGAAAAACTCTGCGTTTTCAAATAAGATTTTTTTAAAAAAGTCCAAAAAACAGCCTCTACATGGAGAATCCCCCCTTAAGAAACAAATTCCGTTTTTAAGACTCACAATTTGCAGAAAACATTTTATTTTTGAATGCAACAGACAGTGAAATAATCATAAAAGATGCTATAATAGTTATGGGCAGAGGTCGCAAAAATCGGTCCCCCGTTTGCCTTTGTCAGAAAACGACAGCTTTTATGCGACCACATTGAAATGAGGTACCGAAAAGACCTTTAACTACGCTCTCTGCCTCTCTTTGGTTGTGAGAGGAGAGAAACACATTATTTTGTGTTTTTTTCTCTCTGGTCTTGTTGGGACCGTTTCGTCAAACTCACGCATAGAAAAGGTCTATTGAGCACCGATGCACTTGTGTGTCGGTTCGTGCTTACATGTTGATGTGAATTGATCAAGTTTAAGTTAAAAGATCTAACCGTGGTCAACCACAGCCACTTAACAGTGAGCGCGATAACAGAACACATTCGGTTGCGGGAAGCCCGAGAGCGCTTTTGTTTTGTTTTTTCGGTCAGTGACGTGAGCAGAGCGAACTGAAAAAACGGTTGAGAGTTATTTACGAGCTATGGTTATGGGTAAGTCGTGTTGGAAGCTAGGATCCGATTCATCATCATCACAAAAAATCCGAGATATCCGGGCTGAAATCAATCCCAAACGATTTCACAAGTCGGTTAAACCGAGATTTTCTCAAACCAAGTACGAGAAGTACGGAATTTTCAGACCAGGAATTCTTGTCTTGATCCCGACTTTAGCTCGCACTGGATGGATTTTATCTTGGATCCAATCAAGAAGGTCCAATATTGATCGACTTTAGCTCACACGTGATTGATTTTATTTTGTTATTCGAGCTCGCTTTAATCCCTCAGTCGGATCCAATCAAGAAGGACCGATATTGATTTAGGCTCGATATTCGTACTTGATTTGATCTCGAAGTCGGCTTGGTGCAAGAATACCCGAGATTAAATTGTGCTCGATACTCGAACGACATTCAATCCGAAAACGGATTGCATCAAAAATGGCTGAGATTAACTTTTGCTCGAGCATTTTGACCCCAAAAAAAGCATCTCACAAGAACTCCATAATATTTTTCGTATCCATAATTCTAGTTCTATCCGGCTCGAGGATATTAGTTTGCATACAAGTGTAAAAGCAGGACACAAACAACATTAAAATGGACCCTGAGGTTCTGAAAACCAGTCCAGTCCGTATGGGCCGCCCACCCCTGAGTCAAATGACTCATCCTCCCTCAATCGCTCATGAAACTGATCTATTTTTAATTACCAAATGGGCTCGAAAAAGACTCATCAATATGATTCTTGATAAAATGATCTTCCAAATGCTAAATGGGAAAGAGCAGATTAGATAATGACATTGTTCGGACAAAAATAAGTCCCAGTAAATCTGAATCTTAAATTAGAAGGAGAACCTCTTTAATTGTCCCTTGCATTTCTTGAAGAGATACACAAAAATACACTCATGCATGTCAGTGCATGCACGGCGGCAGTAGTGAAAATCGTAGGTTTCGCAGACGATATAGCCATCACGGCAGTGGCTAAAGACCTAACTGACGTAGCAGCTAAAACCACTAAATGTACGCTGAATGTATACTGTTCACCCAAATAACTGGATGAAAATGGGCTAAGCTTGGCTCCCTACAACACCGAGTCTGTCCTCATAAGCGTGAGAGTCGGACAGGAGTTGATAAAATCGAAGGAGACCATATAATACTTGGGTGTAATGCTAGACCACAAACTCAGCTTTAAAAGCCACCTGGAGTATGTAAAACAGAAGGCCGTTAAAGCCATAAATGTACCGGCATAATTGCAAACATTGGTGGAGCTCGACAGCGAAGCAGTTGCCTGATCTGCAATGTGGTCAGGACAATTATTCGTTATGCATCGCAAATATGGACCCATGCGAGGATGGTCCCTTCTTACATCCGTGGCTGCAAATGTGCCCTTCGAGTGACTCCCTAACAGTGTCAAAAGACGTCGCCCTAGTCCTCGCTAGAATGGTTTCCCTCGACCTTCTTGCTACAGAAAGTGGAAGCCCACCCACAGACGAGTTACGACGGGATGGCACATTGGCAGACGAGGTGAATGTCTACAACCAACGGCAGCTTGACATTCGGCCGTGGTGGTGACTTCTATTTAACCCAGTTACTAAGGAGACACGGATGTTTTAAATCCTATCTTTATAAGATTAAGCACGAAATGGATCCGGACCTAGGGATCTAGTTTAGGCTTTCATGCCATGTGATTTTCCGTCTTTGAAAAACACAAAGTGTCCGGAAACAAGTTTTTTTTTCCCCCAACATTTTAAATTGAGAGATTTTAGACCTCGGTTTCTTATGCATTAAAAACATAGCTCGCAAATGACAGTTTATCGTTTTTTCTAATATGCTCTGCTTCGTAACATAACCGAAAAGATTGTGCAGACACGATCTCTCTCTGAGCGGCTCTCTTTTTTTTGTTTCGAAGCGGTTTTCGCTCAAGCGCTTTGCATTGACTAATTCGTGTGACGCTCTCAAATGAGTGTCGCGTGAAGAGTAATACGATTTTCGCTCACACAAAGACTCTCACCAAAAGACAGTTTGACTAAAAAACTCAACAGAAATGATCTTTGCCTTCGTGTGCATGTAAATACATACATATAAATGTACATGAGCATAAAAATAATAAAAAAGACAATGCAATCGGCTGTTAAAAAAAAATGTCAAAAAAAATATTGTTTTTTAAGGAACAATGTTTATTTTTATTTTGTTTTCAATAATATATATATTTTTTTTTAAATGGAGTTTAGTTTAACAACTAATAACGCGTTAAGATTTTATTTATGAAAAATATAATATAATATAATAAATATAATATATTTAAACCCAAAAAATATAATGCTCCGCACACGCCGAATTTAAAACGTAACTAATATGTATAATGCAAACAAAAAGAACGCAACAATAATTGGCAAACGCGTGTTTACCAATACATACTCAAAAGACAATTTGCTTCATTTAACTCAAGCAAACGATCAGTGTTTGTCTTGAGCGAAAAGAAAACAGAAATAACTGTCTTGCTCAGAGCGCGAGCGAGCTAAGTCAGACGCGACAAAATCAGTTTCTGTCTGAGTCTCTTTTATTGTGTCAGTGAAAGACACTTATTTGCAGACAACGAAAAAGTGTCAACAGTTACTTGCGAGCTATGATTAAAAATATATCTTTGTACCGTTAGTAAGATTTTAAAGAGCAAAAGTCAATCTATAGGAATTTTTATGACAACCAAACGTATCCAAATAGGAAAAAATTTTCCTATATCCATTTTCCTGCCTTATGGTCACATACATTATACGTTCACTAAAACTGCTTGTGTGAACCACACTTTAAATTCAACTTGACATTTCTTTCATTTCTGATCGATAATTTGTTCTCGCTTTCCCACATTCGTAGGAATTATATACTCGAAAAGTTGTTTTCTTTTTTCGATACTTCAAAAATCGGCAGATGGCAAACCATCGCCAGTAAGTTTCTTTATTTTTAGCTAGTTTCTTAACGTATATATGGACATTTCTACAGCTACGAACGTGACAATCTTTGTCACAGCGTGGCCAGACATTGACAACAAAAAACCAAAAATTATAAAGTTGTCAACACTAAAAGTACGAAAAAACCATCTATAATTAAAAAAATTCCGGTGTGTACCTATTAATATGATCAGGTGTATAGTCATAAATGATACTTTTGTCGGGAGAATATGGTATCCTAGCTGAGACTGTTTTAGAAGAGTCGCTTAAAGCCCGCTTTTCTGATCAGATTCGACTCATTTTCGAGTCATTTAAAAGGAGTTTGAACCCATGGTAAAGTCTAAGGTTCGGTTCGCGGACCGGTTCCTGTACTAATCAAACCCGAGGTTTTGGTTCGAGTTGACCGAGTTTTGCATCAACATTCGGTCAAAACTTAGAAATATGTTTGATCAGCAGAACGCGACCAGATTACCAAGCTATGTATATGAGTCGTCAAGTCGACTGGACCACATTCCTTATTGTTATCATTCACAGGTATCCTAAAAAAATCTTTCAAAATTGCCTGGTTTTTGAATTTTTGGAAGCCTCACCCCTTCTACGTACATACCCAGCCAGCATTGTATGAAATTTCTGAACACAGTTGAGTCCTCTGTCATAAATGATACTTTTGTTGGGAACTGAGAATCTTCTTCGCGGACCGGTTCCTGTACTAATCGAATCAAAGTTTTTTGTTTCTGATTACATTTGTCTTTTTTGAGCCCTTTGTCTGATTAAAATAGTCATAAATGATACTTTTGTTGGGAAAATATGGTGCCCAAGCCAAAAATCTGGAAGAGTCGTTTATAGCCCGTTTTTCTCATAAGTTTTGACTCCATTTCGAGTCATATTTCTAATCATTTGCGAGTCTTTTTCTAGTCGTATTTCCATAAATCTCGTTTTGAGCATATCCTTAAGTCATTTCAGAGTCTTCTTTGAATTGGACATGAAATTCATCTCTTTAATCTTCAAAAGGACTCAAAAAAGATTCATCATCACGGCTACTCGTGTTAAAAAGATGTTCCAAATGCTAGGTTGGCAAATCTACTACATTTGCTTTACCTTTTTCCAACTAGACATACGTTGTTCTTTCTTCTCGAAATCGCAATATGGATTGGATTTAAGCGATTCTGTACTATAAAAAATTGTTTTTTTGTGGTCAAAATATGGAGAAAGTTATTAAAGATCTTAAGACATTGACTTAAATGATTATTTGAACCTTTTCTTTGTTCTTTGTTCGGTTCGGATTTAGGTTCGTGAGCTTAAATATTTGAAAAGGTTCGGTTTATGGTGCGGTCCTAAAGGAATTAAAAAGAATTAACAAAATTTAACAATATTAGAGAGGAAATCCGAAACTCATCTCATCATTTTCAATTTCGGCTCCATACTTAGGACTAAAACGAAACATTTTCCGCCCGGTACTTTCATTAAGGGCTCCCCCCCAACTACTCACCTGTGCCAACTCATCAATGATCTTGCCCTCATCCTGTGGCGGCAGTAGCATCTCCAGTTTGGTGTCAAATATACGATTCGTTGCCTCAAACTTACTCTCATTGGACAGATAGTGATACAGCGACAGACCCTCCAAGATCAACACGACACTGTGCGACAGGCTTTTGGATTTCTCCACATGACACCAGCGATCCGGCTTGCAGGGACTCTTTGAGCCTATCAGAGCGGACATCAGCAGATGCTGGATGTCGGTGAGGAAAATGGGCGTACGTGCATGTTGGGGTGTCTCCAATGAGGCACGTTGACCCATCTCCCTTAACCTTAAACCGGGCACATCCTCCAATTCCCGCTTGCGGCGACGCAATTCCACGCACAGTGATTTATATTGCTCTTGCGAGAGTGTGCCCAAATGATCCCCGCCAGCCTCCTGGCTGCGACTGCGTTTGATGTCAGGTTCATCCGAGAATGTAGCCATTCCGTCTTCCGACTGTATGTTGACACGATTTTTGGACTTTCGTTTGCTGCACACGGTGACAAAACCATCCTCCTCTTTGTCCACCACCTCCACTGCCGCTTCATGCTCCTCGGTACGCCTTTTGGCCTCCTGTTCCGCCTCGTGCAGGCGGTCCCTATCATTCAATTGCATTAGATTAGCCAATGCGGCCAGCTTTTTCTTCTTTTTCTCGTTACGCTCCTGCTGCTTGGATGACAGCTGCTCCTTCATTTTGCTACTGATTGTTAAGCTGTAAAAATAATTAAAGGTTTTTTTTACGCTAATTTAACAATAACAAATATCAACGCACATGTGTGTCGGTCGATAGGTTGATAGGCGATGATAGTCTATCGATATGCTAGTCACGCAAGTAGCTTATCGATAGTCGATTGATATTTAGTATTTTTGAACAAACGTTCACACTAATTGCTTAGCTGAGTGCTATAAAACTGAGTTATACAGTGGAACCGAAAAGTGTTTTGCCCAATTTATGTGAATAATTTTTTAAATTGTTAAAACAAGAAAAACCAGCTTATTTTAGCTAAAAGTTTAGTACCTAAAACTGTATAAAACTACAACAAATAACCATATATATCTAATTTATCTTTATACTGCTGATTATAAGGTGAACAAACAACAGCAATTCTTAAATTTTGCTTATAAAAATATTTAAAAAAAAAAGAAACTCCCCCTCCTCAACTTGTATTACTAAATGCCATGTTATATGTTATATAGAAATATGAATTGTCATAAGAAAATTGACTCTTTTTTTGATAAATGAGATAATAATGCTGAGTTTTACAAACTATTTAGGAATGCGCAAACAAATTCACACGATAAAGGCATTCATGCTGAATAATTCCCCAATTTTTTTTAATTTTCAAATCTATATATATGTTATATAGAAACATTGTCATAACATAAATGACTCTTTTTTTATTTCCAACTATAACATTTAGCTAGCGTTACAAAACTATAGCTTCTCAAACTAGTCTGTTTATTAAAAATAAATTTTAAATAATGTTTACATTCTTAGCTTTTGGTTCCACTAATACCTTAGCTGAATGCTACAACACTGAGTTTACCCAGCCCTGCGACAGCATCAGCGCCACAGAGCAACAACCGTTAGAATGCTGCACAAAGCGTGTAGAAAAAAAATGTTGATTCACACATTTTTTAGTTCTACGGAACTTAACAACGTTTGGCATTGGCATTAACATGTATACAGCCGTCAAGCCATTGTCCAAGTACTTGCAATTCAAGTCGGTGCACATTTACGATGTAGTCTTCTCGCTACACTCCAAATGCACCGTGGCCATCCTTCTGGCCTGCACCTTTTTACTCTCCTCCAAACAATATTTCGGTGATCCCATACAATGTGTGAGTGATCACAAGGATCTGAACTATGTGCACTCCTATTGCTGGACATTGGGTACTTATATACTGAACACTAAGAATGAATCCATCGCGAATCCAGATCGTGGCAGAGTATTTGAGAAGAATTATATGGAGCAGATGCATCGGCCGCTGGAGAAGGACTTGCTTTATATAGCAGATAATTTGGTAAACACCGGCGGCAGCTATGTGGATCGGAAATATCTACGCTACTATCAGTGGATAGTCTTGGTGTTGCTCCTCCAATCTTTTGTGTTCTATATGCCGGCCTTTTTATGGAAATACTGGGAAGGAGGACGACTGGAGCATTTGTGTGCGGATTTGCATAGCAATGTGGTAATGCCCAGGGACAAGACCTTGGCTCAGGTGCATAATCTGGTGGTTTATTTCACCAGTGACTACAAGGAGACGCATTTCCGCTACTTTGCCTCGTATATGCTGTGTGAGATTTTGAATCTGTTGATTGGGGTGAGTCGTCTATCAAATCTGCCTTGAAAATGTATTTTATGACACACTCTAATTATTAGGTAATCAACATGCTATTTCTGGACGTTTTTCTCAATGGCTTCTGGTCGCAATATGGCCACGCCTTGGGTACACTACCTAAATACGACTGGGACGAATGGAACCGCATTACCTCGCACATTTTTCCCAAAATTGCCAAATGTGAGGTGATACAATTTGGTGCCAGTGGCTCACGCACCACCTACGACAATCTTTGCCTTTTGCCTTTGAATATTTTGAATGAGAAAATATTTGGATTCTTTTGGCTGTGGTTCATGTTGATGGGATTGCTGACTGCTTTAAAGCTGATCTATCGCCTGATTGTCATGTATAAACCCGTACTGCGTTTACGTTTGTTGCGTGCCAAGGCGCGTTATATGAGTCAAACCCAGATCCAACGTGCCCTGCGCAACTTTAGCTATGGCGATTGGTTTATACTCATGCGTGTGGGCAATAACATCAACCCCGACATTTTCCGTCAGCTGTTGCAACAGCTTTGTGAGAGCCAGAATAAAGCGGGCAAGTTGCCGCCGACTGATGAGGATGTTTGAAAAACAGTTTTTTACACAGGTAAACCTAAGATTTAGCCTTTGACCAACGCACAAGGGGAACTTGACATTCAATGAAAGGGTGTAGCAGATTAAGACTGGTTGAAGTGCACAAGAATATTTTGGAATATTTTGTAACAGGGATGATAGGTATTATTTAGGAGTCTTTAGAACTATTGGTTGACGAGTAATCTGCCTAAATATCGATATATGTATCTGGTCTGTTGATTGAAAACACAAGTTTCAAAAAATAAAACAATTAAATGAACCATTTCTACTGAAACTATTTTTAAGTGTAGTTTGGATTGCTGATCTCAAATCAATCAATTTCAAACATTTTTTTCATGGCAATTTTTTTAATTTTTTCGGTAGGTGCACCTAAGGTATCCGAAATAAGTCACCTTATAAATCTTATAATCATTTTTTCAATTTCTTTTTTTTGCTTAGTTTCCTCAAAGACAATTTCCATGCTTGTAATAACAATGTTAAGCTCAAGACTCTATAAAAAGCTTATGCGCCTTGCATTACAGAACGAAATAATTGAGCTTACATTATCAGTTTTTGTCTTCATACACGTGCATACAGGCGTAAATTTAAAGGAAATTTTCCTCCAATAAAAAAGTGATGTTTGATTCATAATCTGTAGATCTGAATCTAAAATTAACTTCAATTTTGTAGGAATATTTCAAAGCCAATACCTCTCTAATGAAGAGCGAGCTAAAATATCGCCATATCGCGAAATGGGTATGCCTCCACAGGAATTTGCTTCCGAAATGGCGAGAAGATATTTTAAAATTCAAAAGTATTTAAAAGATTCCGAAAATCACAGAAAAAGATTGGACGCTTGCCATTGCTGAAAAAACGTGATAAAAGAAGAATAAAAAGTAAAGAATTAAAGAAAACCTAAGTGCAGGCCATATTTCCCACGAACTAGCTCTCCCAGTATCGAAGCGTCGGGTACAGCCAATTTTACGTGACGATCAATTCGATTCATATGAAAAAATGACCCTCAAATGTCAATTACTTCCTAGGCACAAAGTTGCCCGTATGCACTTTGCTGAGATGCATAAGTATTAGGACTTAGAGTGGCAAAGTATTATCTTTAGTAATGAAAAAAGTTTAATTTAGATGACCAAGATGGGTATCAATAATATTATCGGGATATACGGACGCCAAAACCAGTAAGAGTGTCACGCAATTTTCAAGGAGGTTCGCTAATGGTGTGAGCTGCATTTAGCTTTGCTGGAAAGAGTTCAATATGATTTGTAACACATAAAAAGAACTCTGAAAGGTATGCCGAACTATTTGACGCAGTTTTTGTAATTATGGACAAAAATATTTCAGAGATTCTGGGACATTCAAACAGGACAATGCTGCGTACCACGTTTCAAAACGCACTAAACTATTTTCTTAAGGTTTTGATGTGGCCCGCAAAAGGTACAGATCTTAATTCCAATGAAAAAATTTAGGAGATAATTTCCAACAAAGTCTACATGCATGGTAGGCAAGTTAACAAGGTAAAAGAACTTAAAAAGTCTATTATCGTAGATAATATATATATATTGGATGCATCAATTCTTCGAAACTTGATTAATTCAATGCTAGGAAGTGTATTGAAGGTTATTAACAGTAATGGAGGACATTTTTAGGTATATTAAAAAAATCACGGTGACTAAACCTTATTAAAATCGTAATTTGCTGATATTATCAGTTCACTTATTTCGTTCTGAAAAATATAAATTTATTTTTTTTTAAAGTATTATGATATCATTAAATCTTTTAAGAATTGGAATTGTTACTTCGTTAAGTTGCAAGGAAAAAACAAAAATATTTGAATATATTTCCAGCTTTAGTATGTATCAAGGATTATATGATTGTAAGGTGACTTATTTCGCCTACCTTACATTTTATGACATATCTCAATTCATAATCGTCAAATGGTGTCAAGCTAGATATGAATCGAAAGGTCATTAAATTCTCAATAATAACGTAGAACATTGTTTTCAAATCGGTTTAGAAGTTTGAATACAGTAACCAAAAATATTTCATAAAATATCGATTATTTGTTCGAAAATGCAAGAAATTTCCGTGTTAATCGCCTTAGAAAAATATAAAAAAAATTCAAAAAAATTATTTTTATTCTTTTCACTTAAGAATCGCACTTCTACAAAGATAATAAGGTATTGATGAAGAAAATCTATGAATAAATATTGTAGCTGGATCAATTTAAGTGAAGGAACTAACAGTCAAATTTGAGTATTTTAAGGAGGGAGCCTGCTTTAGAGGCTTCCAAAAATTGAATTTTTTTTTGCATAAATGTCTACCCAAACCATCCAAGAATGTGTCCCTAAAATTTCAGAAGCAAATTCAAAATATTTTTAAAGTTACAGGAGAAATAGTGAGTATACGAAAACTTTGACGTGCGATTTCTCGGTTGTTCATTTTTACGATTTTTCCTATTTGGCGGGAAAGATAGGGAAAAAATTTAACGTCCTATCGAAACGAGACAAAATTTATTGTATTCGGGATTAAATTCTCTTTTAGTTGAACCTAAAAAACCTTAAGAAAGTTATGATTAACCCACTTTTTAAACAATCTGAAGTGAATTTTTTTTTCAAAAAAATGTCTTTTTTTTTAATTTGCGAAAATTTTTTGAATTTCTCACTTTTTGTTCAATTTTCTTGGCTTAACTAGAAGCTATACTATTGAAAATAGAAAATTTGTTGGGTTTTTTTGTTTCAGATGGAAATTGCGACCTGCATCTTTCCCGCCGCACGATACATGCACACTAGAGGCGCCTCGGCGAAATGCTTGTACCAGGCATAATATGGCATATATTTTAAGGAAAAAATTTGAGAAGACTGTTGAAATATATAACAATAAAACCTGAAAGTTTCGTTTCAATCGAATATTTCTTTCCTTCCCAAAAAAGTCCTCGTAAAAATCGATTTTTTGAAGCTTCTAAAGCAGGCTCCCCCCTTAAGTGTTTAGAAAATTTTCTTTGTCTTTTGGTCAATATTAGAAGTGGTCGAATAGCCGGATCAGAAAAAAATTCCAGAACAGAACAAAAGTCAAAGCAAATGAAAATTTATTTTTAAAAAATCTCAAAAACACCACTTTTTTCAGCATTCAATTGCTCACAGCTTCTATATTTATTTATAGATTTTGTTCATCGATATCTTATTTTCTTCGGAGAAGTGCGGTTCTTAAGTAGAAAAAATAAAAATAGTTTTTTTGATTTTTAAAAGGCGAAATTTATTGCGCTTTCGAGCAAAAAATCGTTTTTTTTTAATTTTATTTTTATTTCTGTATTCAAACTACTTAACCTATTTGAAAATAGTGTTTTATGCGATTATTGTTCATTTATTTACCTTTCGATTCATATCTTGCTTGACTTAATCTGACCATTATGAATTGATTGTAATTGCACCTACCGAAAAAATGAAAAAAAATGCATATTTAAAAAACGTTGCCATGAAAAAATGTTTGAAATCCAATTTTTAGATCAATCCAAACTACACTTAAAAATAGTTTCAGTAGAAATGGGTCCTTTTGGCTGTAATCTAGTGAAGTTAATAAGATTTAACGTTACAAAATTCTGGAATTTTAAGCCTTATTCCTTTGGTCCAAAAACGGTGGTCAAAGTTTTTAAAATTTAAAATGGCCACTTTCCAAATTTGACCATGAAATTTGTGCAGATAATAGCTACCTTCCCTGATTTAAAATATTCCAAAATCTTCTGGGACACTTTTCCCCAGGCTTTATTGGCTATGCCCTTTAATTGTATTTTTGGAGGGGAACTTAACATTCAATGAAATTTGAAATTTGAATTTAGAATAAGTTAAAAGATGTGAATTTCGTACTACCGAACCAAAACTTAACTATATTTACTTTAACTTGACTAAATGAAAGCGAATAAAATTATCTTTAGTTTTTCATACTTTGTAATGAAAAAAAATACGTAAAAAACACTTTTTTCTTGAACTAGTTGAAACCTATTGAAGCAACAAAAATTTCTAAATGTTTTCAGGCAGCCAGGCTCCAGGTTTGGAATGGTAGACTAAAAGTCTAAATGGAAAACAGAAGAGCTTGAGAAATCACCCACATTCAGACAACATGCGACGTACTAAATTAGACTAGGTTCCAAATTCTGTGTCTTCGTGTTTCAGTCTCCTGAATTCGAGGGATTTGAAGGTACTAACTTTAGGCAAGTAACTAACAAGGGCCTAGGGTGGAATATAGTTTTCAAATTTACTATAATTGTCCGATTCGTGGGCCCGAACCATAATTTAAGTATGGTTAAGCTTTACAAATTATGGTTTTGTTTCATGTTTTAGCCAATTTAAATCGAAAATGGTTTAAATTTTTTAATTTACAAAAAAAAAATATTTTAAATTTGGTAATTTTTAAGACTGTAGCACAAAAAATGTACACTCATAGCTGCCTGCCTAACCATGACTGTGATAACAAGAAACCGCGAAACGCGATAATGTACCACAGATGAGTGTTCCAAGTTGAATATGAGATTTCAACATTTCATAGGAACATTTATATTCATCCACATTAGAAAAACACATAAAATTGTATATAAATAGATTAAGATACAAGTATCATGACACATTCGACACCACAATTGATAAAATAAATTCTCATTTGCTTCGACTTTTGTGCTGTTCTTAATTATACCCTTGGCAAAGGTTATTATAATTTTGCCCAGAAGCTTGCAAAGCATAGAAATATTCATTTCCGACCCCATAAACTATATATATTCTTAATCAGGGCGACGAGCTAGTCTGTCCGTCTGTCTGTTTCTACGCAAAGTAGTCTCAGTTTTAAAGCTATCGAGCTAAAATTTTACACAGAGTGTAAAAGAGTGGATCGGATGACTATATCTTATAGCTTATAGCTGAAAAATGAGAAAAACCCTTTTGTTTTCAAGTAAATCGTTCTTAAGGTCTGTCATACTTAATACTAAACGCTTTCAAACTAATTTGAAAAAGTTGATCGACATCGGGTGACTATATCTTATGATTGCCATAGGTCCGATCGGTCGAAATTGGGTCTTGGTAAGAAATTTATATACTCTGTACCGAGGGGTATATATAGAGTATATTAAGTTTGTGCAAAAGTATGTAACAGGGAGAAGGAATCGTTTCCGACCCTATAAAGTATATATGAGCATTTCCACAGAAAAGTCCACCGAGACCAAAAAATGATAAGTACTTACAAACGCTATTTTGTATCATTTTTTCATGGGGAAATAATAAAAATGAACTAAGATGAGCCAATTTTAAATATATTCATAACCCATTTCGAGATTTTCGAATGCAAAGCCGCGCAAATGCCATTTGTCTCATTTGGATACGTTTTGTTGTTATAAAAATGCCTTTAGATTGCATTGATTTTTGCTCTCTAAACTATTTCTAAGGGTACAAAGAGTTAATAAATAATGCAGAAGACACCATAAGAAACTATATGATTGCAATTAACTGTAAGTTTCTGTTTTATATTATAACAAAAACGAAAAGGCCAAGCTAACTTCGTCTGGGCCGAAGTTTTTATACCCTTGCAAAAGCTGTTTTTGAAATGACAGAGTTTAAGAACGCTTAGATAAAAATCAAAAACTTTTGCAACTAAAATCCATTTTCCGTCAGATGAACATCTGATTTCGACCAAATTTCGCGAATCTTTTTGAAAACATCAAATTAACAATCGCGGAGTTGAAGAAAGATAAAATTTAAAACAGAAAAGTTTTTCTCACTAAGACACATTTCCGACCGATAAGTCCTATGGCAGCCTGAAGATATAGTCATCTGACTTCGACCAAATTTTTCATATTAGTTTGAAAGCGATTAATATTAATAATCACCGAGCTTAAGAACGATTTACTTGAAAAAAAAAATTTTTTTTTGACTAAGACCCATTTTCCGACCGATCGGTCCTATGGCAGCTATAAGATATAGTCATCCGATTTTGACCAAAGTTTGCAAGTCTGTTTGAAAGCATATAATATTAATAATGACCGTGTTTGGGTACGCTAACATTAACAACAAAAAAGTTTTTCTCACTAAGACCCATTTTTTGACCGATGGTTCCTATGGCAGCTATAAGATATAGTCATACGATCCGGTCGGTTCCGACATAGCAGCGTGCAGTAATAAGAAGACTCTGTGCAAAATTTCAGCTCGATAGCTTTAAAACTGAGAGACTAGTTTGCGTAGAAACAGACGGACTGACAGACAGACAGACGGACGGACAAAGCTCAATCGACTCAGCTCGTCGCCCTGATCAAGAATATATATAGTTTATGGGGTCGGAAATGAATATTTCTATGCGTTGCAAACTTCTGGGCAAAATTATAATACCCTTTGCAAGGGTATAACAACATAAATAAAGTGAGGAAATTTAAGTAACGTAACGTCAGGAAACGTCACGTCAGATACTTATGCAAATAAAAGAAAATTGGACAAACATTTTTGGATCAGATAACCTAGAAAATAAACTTGTATTATTTCAAATCATACTAACAAAAATGTTATACAAAAAGCTTTGCCCAATTCGCAGAATTTAGCATTTTTCTAAAACAAGTCAAAACCCACTTCCGTTCTATGTAACGTCACGCCAGCATCTTATATCTTTAACTCCTTATGATCGATTGATGTCATTGTTTTTGCTGATTATAGTGCTACTTAATTGCTACCAAAATATAGAACAATTTTTTTAAAAATCCAAGATTTTCATATTTTTCAAAAAGATCTCTTCGTACGAACGTAACGTCACGTCAGTTTGGAAATGCCCATATATTCTTGATCAGCATCAAAAGCCGAGTCGATATAGCCATGTCCGTGATAAGAGATGGAGGTTTGACATGTATGGGACATATATTTCTTATACTTGCAGGCAGATCAAGTTTATTTTCAATTTTTGCCACGCCCCCGCAATTTGGAAAAAAACGTCATATCTCCCACAGTTTTAATGATAGATTGTTCGTTCCCTCTGGATATCTAGTAATCAAAATTATTTATCGATTTGCTAAAGGAATGATAAAGATCGTATGAACGATACACAAGTTATGAGCAAAAAAATATATACGACCCACCCACCCAGCCAACCACCGCTGTATTCACACAAACACACTCTTTGGGAGAGAGAGAGAGAACCTTAGAGATGAGCGTATAATAAAAATATTGCACGATAAACGCGTGACTCTTTCGATGTATTATAATATTACAGTCGGGGGCAAATGAGCTGGTACAGAGTATGTTATAGTCGGGTTTGATCGACTTTCTTACTTGATTTTGTTTTTAATGTTAGCGTCCTTAAACTCGCTGATTACTAATTTTATATGCTTTCAAATATATTCGCGAAATTTGGTCAAAATGTATAAACCATTTTGTCTTATAAACAAAAAATCTAAAAATTTTGAAAATTTGATCGGATACTAGTATAAAAATAAGATTTTAATAAAACATAAGTAGTAAGCAACCAGCTGCTTAGCATAGAAAATATAATTCAAAATGTGAAATGGGGGTCGGCATAAGTATTTCGACAAGATTTCAAAATTGGTTTATTCTCAGCACAAATTCTCAAATGGTAAAAGATTCATTGATTCTGGACCAATTTTTCGCGCTGAACCCGAGTCTGGCTTTAGAGATTCCATATATATAATAAAATGTAGAAAATGGCTAATTTGAACATTTTGCCTGGACCCTATATGCTAGAAACTGATAATCAAAATTAAAGCATATGGAAATTTCGGAAACGGTAACAGCTACCAATTCCGATTCCGTATGATCTGATCGAAAACGGGAACAGACCTGTATGTGTGATTTTACTTCGAATTTTACAGAATTTTTGACACGTGTCTTTACCCAACCCTAAAGTAAACGCGAAAACTCCAATGATTGCTCGATTTCAACAATATTTACTCAAAATATTTTATTTCATTTGACTTTAAATTAAAAATTGAATTATTTTTCTTTTTCCAAAATTGTCAGTGCGACTTAATACCTTGAAGTGTACTTCACTTTTATGGCTTTCGCACACAGCGATCATTTCAAAATTTGATTCTTTATGATGAGAGCGAAGGTGTTACTATAATTTGTTTTTATGGGTGAAGGGGCTCTTGAGCAGTGGGAACATTTGAAGTGTTACTCGCCATTATGAATGCGAAGGTGAGTATTTAGATGGCTGCTTTGGTTAAAGGTGGTCGAGCACTGTGAACATTTGAAAGGTCGCTCGCCAGTATGGATGCGTAGGTGGTTATTGAGCTTGCCTTTAACGGTAAAGGATTTCGAGCAGTGGGAACATTTAAAGGGTTTCTCGCCAGTATGGATGCGTAGGTGGTTCTTAAGACTGCCTTTTTGGGTAAAGGTAGTCGAGCACTGTGAACATTTGAAGGGTCGCTCGCCAGTATGAATGCGAAGGTGAGCCTTTAGATTGCTGCTTTGGTTAAAGGTTGTCGAGCACTGTAAACATTTGAAGGGACGCTCGCCCGTATGAGTGCGAAGGTGAGCATTTAGATTGCTACTTTTTGTAAACGATTTCGAGCAGTGGGAACATTCGAACGGTCGTTCTCCAGTATGAGTGCGAAGGTGAGCCTTTAGATTGCTGCTTTGGTTAAAGGTTGTCGAGCACTGTGAACATTTGAAGGGTCGCTCGCCAGTATGGACGCGTAGGTGATTCTTAAGATTGCCTTTTTGGGTAAAACTGATCGAGCACTGTGAACATTTAAAGGGTCGCTTGCCCGTATGAGTGCGTAGATGTCCGCTTAGATGACGTTTTTCGGCAAATGTTTTCGAGCAGTGGGAACGTTCTTCGGTTTGACTACTTTGCCCAGAATCAGACTCTTCGCCGTCGTCTTCTGTAAGAGATTCCAAGTCATCCGTTTCACTCTCGTCGCTCACGCTGTTGGTCTCTTCTTCCTTGTTCCTTTTTCTATTCTGCTCCAATACCTGAAGACACTTCTCTAATCGCCGCTTCATTTTAGATGGAGTTCTTGCTCCTGTCAAGCATGAAGGACATATCATTTGGGGTAAATTCATCCTGTTTAACCTTGTGTCCAGTCACCTCCTTGATTATAAATATCAAGTCGCTGGCGTCGGCGCCGGTGAATATATTTCGCCAGTTGGTGCGGCTGCCATCATCATCAACTACATCTGTCAAAATGGACATGCAAATGCGGCATTGCTCTGCCACTTGTGGTTCTTTGGCTCTGTGGGCCATTTTACATCCAAAGCTCGTTTAAAAACAAAAAACAAACAAACAATTTCACCATCTAAAGACAAGTGTGACCGTATGTGAAAACAGCAAAAAATGCTCAATTTAATTACTCAGCTGCACGCACAGTGGGCCAGTTTGTATGGAGACAGCGGCCGAAAATACTTTCGACTTGAAACTTTGTTTACGGCCTTATAAAACCGTTAGATATGAGATATGATAAATTCCAACCACTATCATACAATTTGACCAAGTGTAAGAAAAAAATAATATTAAAGTTTTATATATGTGTTTGTTTTTTAAATTTGTTTATTTAGCTTTGCTGTGTTAGTTTTTGTATTAAAAGCCTCCACTTAACATAAAAAGAAACAAAAATAAAAAAATAAATTAATTAATATGACTTCCAAAAATAAACAAATAAATTATAATACATATATCAGTGCAATCTCAGGTTTTAAAGTTATTCCAGTAATTCAAAAACAGATTTTAGTAGAAGCTGTGCTTGGATTGAACATACAAAAACAATCAAAAACAGTTGCACCTCAGCAACAAATAGCATGTGGTAAGCACTCAGAAGGCTTTGATGTGAAAAATGTGTTTTTTTAAATTTTTGTTTTTAAATTTTTAGAATTATGTGCTTAAAAAATAAAATTAACGAATCAAACAAAATTTATAATTTATAGTTCTTCTGTTCATAATACTGTTTTCATTTTTCTACCGCGAGAAGACAGCATCGATTGTAGTATTTGAATTGGTCGTTGGAAAGTTTCATTTGCAAACCAAATATTTCCTCGAAAAATTTTATGAGTGTTCCGGCATCATCAGTAGAAAAATTGACATTGAAGTCACCTTTCTGCATATACAGCAGATCCTTCAAAAGTGTATCGAAAAAGAACGAAGTGAAGAAACTTTACTATTTCATTGACTCGCTGATTTGGTGAGATGTACACGACTATCAGCAAATCCTTCAGTCCATTGGGCATTTTATACATTCAGTTCCACAGACATCTCCGATTAATTTGAACAGCGCTGAATTGTTTGAAGATAGCTTATCTAAAACTTCAAGAATTGGCGTATATGGCTACACCGCCAGCAAGTGCAGCAATTGAAGTTTGGGATGGATATGGTTTCATTGTTACACAGCCAAGTTTCACACAGAGCATTAAAAAGTTACATTCTTGTGTCACAGCATCTGTCAAATCATTGCTGTGAGCCCTTAGAATCAATAATGACGTTGAATGAAAACGGATAAATTCCAAAACTGCTTCCTGGCGTTTATGTAAACAGTAATTGGTCAAGCCTTGCAAATTCAGTTTGCATCGGGGAAGCAAACTATGTGATGTTCTTCGTCCATTAAAAAATGTTTCATCGCTGTTTTGAGTAACAATGAAGAGTCCTTTAAGGCTTGTAACTTTCGAGAGCGCAACAAGAAAGAGTTTGTTGATCATGAAATTTTTCATACTCGTACACAAACGTGGTCAAAGGTGCCTCCTTGAGACTTGTGAATCGTCATTCCTCAGGCTGGATTTATAGGAAAATGGTTTCGTTTTGCATTGATAGTATGATTTGTATTTAACTAAATTGTGTAGCATTCCTTCGAGCTATAAGAACCAAATCCTTCACGATGTCATGTCTTTGAACATACAGTGCAGACAGGTTCCGTAATTTAAGTGCTATTTTATTGCTGGCAGGAAATTGTAACCATAGACGTTTTACAGTACCATTTTTTTAAATGTTATCAGTGTTATTTTTCTCAATATTATCATTGGTTTGAATATCTTGATGATATTCAATTTGTTCCAAATACCCAATAAGCTCAATTTGCTAAGCCATCTAAGCGTCCAACAACGAACACTTTTTCGTAGGGCAATCCACCAGTATCTAAGTTGGGGGAATCACAAGCTAAGCGACCATTTACGAGATATCATATTCAAAAATTAATGTAAGCAAATCTACTTAACCCCAATTAAATGATTTTTTATTACGAACAGAACAAAATTGCGTTTTCTTTGATCTTTTTTAAAAAAACATGGGTCATCGAATATGGTCAACCCTGTACTGCAAAATCTGCAATCATGGCCATTTAGCCAAATTTTTATCAAAATTTCCAAAAAATTTGTCAAATTATTTTAGCTTAACTAGCTAGTTTACTAGAGAAGATGTTGGTGGTATTCCTTAAAACCCTGTTCCACGGACACATTCCAGAGGTCATCAGCTGAATGATCTAAATGACTCCATTCTTTGTGTACCATAAGAGATAAATGTACATTCAGGAGATCATCCGCGACGGATGACCCAGGCACTGTCACTGATGAACTAGCCACTCACTTCACACTGGGACAGTATCGAAAACTGCCCGTTAGAAATCAAAAACTTTGTTGACGTGTCAAAATCAGTATTCGGTGGTTTTTGGGTGCTCTGATATCATTTCTGGCATTATTTTTCCAATTGGTGGGGATGGGTCTGACTTATGGGTGATGGAGGGGGGGTAAAAATTGATCAAAAAATCAAATGGGGTATCGTATTATAAGTTTTTGCGTGCTGTTATTTCATTTCTGGCATTATTTTTCCGATCGGTGGAAAGGGGGCTGACTTATGGAGGCGGGGAGGAGGGGTAAAATCTAAAAAAAATCAAATTGGGTATCGTTTTATAGGTTTTTGGGTGCTCCCATTTCATTTCTGGTAATATTTTTCCGATCGGGGGAGAGGGGGCTGACTTATGGAGAGGGTGAGGAGGGATAAAATCTAAAAAAATCAAATTGGGTATCGTTTTATAGGTTTTCGGGTACTCCAATTTCATTTCTGGCAATATTTTTCCGATCGGGGGAGAGGGGGCTGACTTATGGAGGGGAGATAAGGGGAAGAATCTAAAAAAAACCATATTGGGTATCGTTTTATAGGTTTTCGGGTGCTCCAATTTCATTTCTGGTTATATTTTTCCGATCGGTGGAAAGGGGGCTGACTTATGGAAGGGGGGAGGAGGGGTAAAATCTAAAAAAATCAAATTGGGTATCGTTTTATGGGTTTTTGGGTGCTCCTATTTCATTTCTGGCATTATTTTTCCGATCGGAAGAGAAGGGGCCAACTTATGGAGAGGGGGAAGAGGGGTAAAGTCTAAAAAAAATCAAATTGGGTATCGTTTTATAGGTTTTTGGGTGCTCCCATTTCATTTCTGGTAATATTTTTCCGATCGGTGGAAAAGGGGCTCACATATGGAAGGGGGTAGGAGGGGTAAAATCTAAAAAAATCAAATTGGGTATCGTTTTATAGGTTTTTGGGTGCTTCAATTTCATTTCTGGCATTATTTTTCCGATTGGTGGAAAGGGGGCTGACTTTTGGAGGCGGGGAGGAGGGGTAAAATCTAAAAAATCAAATTTGGTATCGTTTTATAGGTTTTCGGGTGCTCCAATTTCATTTCTGGTCATGATTTTCCGATCGGGGGAGAGGGGGCTGACTTATGGAGAGGGTTAGGAGGGGTAAAATCTCAAAAAATCAAATTGAGTATCGTTTTATAGGTTTTCGGGTGCTCCTATTTCATTTCTGCCACAATTTTTCCGATCGGGGGAGAGGGGGCTGACTTATGGAGAGGGTTAGGAGGGGTAAAATCTAAAAAAATCAATCCATTTTTGGCTTTGATTTTCCGATACGGTAGAAGGGGGTGGGAATCGATTCATAGGTTGTTGGGTGATCCGATTCCTTTTCTGGAAATATTTTCCGATCGGTGGAAAGGGGGCTGACTTAAGGGGATACTTCTACAACCTGTCCGATTTGGAGAATTTTTGGTACACGCTTATCTTAAGTGAATCACACAAAATAAATAAAAAAAGGTACCAGGTACCAGAAATATAGCCTTCTCATAACACGCCTCTGTTAAATTAGATCAAAAATTAGCCTCAAAATTAAGTCTCAACAATTCTCGACTTTGGGTTGCTTTACTGCGGAATACAGTTCATTAAACCTTCAAAACTGTCGATTAATTGGCTACGGTTTAATATACTTAATGCATCTGAATTACAACCTCGATTTTTTGGAATTTCCGCCCATCAGTTTTTCATTCTGTCCCAATGTGCATTCTCCAGCTTTTGGTCCCACTAATACCTTAGCTGAATGCTACAACACTGAGTTTGCCCACCCCTGGCATCCGCGCCAATGAGCAACAACCGTTAGAATGCCGCGTGCTCTATGAAAAAAAAAAACAGAAGTTAATTCACACATTTCGTTCTACACTTTAAAATTGTTTCCCCCGGACTTAAATACGTTTGGCGTTGACTTTAACATGTATACGGCCGTCAAGCCGTTGTCCAAGTACTTGCAATTCAAGTCGGTGCACATTTACGATGCTGTCTTCACTTTACACTCCAAATGCACCGTGGCCTTCCTTCTGGCCTGCACCTTCTTACTCTCATCCAAACAATATTTCGGTGATCCCATACAATGTGTGGGTGATCATAAGGACCTGAACTATGTGCACACCTATTGCTGGACATTGGGCACTTATATACTGGACTATGAGAATGACTCCACCGCCGAGGATCGTGGCCGCCTATTTGAGCTGGAATACATGAAGATTAAGCATCGACCACTAGAGAGGGACTTGCGTTATATAGCTGATAATTTGGCCAGCACCAGAGGCAGCTATGTGGATCGGAAATACCTACGCTACTATCAATGGGTAGTCTTGGTCTTACTCCTCCAATCCTTTGTGTTCTATATGCCGGCCTTTTTGTGGAAATACTGGGAAGGAGGACGACTGAAGCATTTGTGTGCGGACTTGCATAGCAATATGGTGATGCCCCGAGATAAGACCTTGGCTCAGGTGCATAATCTGGTGGTTTATTTCACCAGTGACTACAAGGAGACGCATTTCCGCTACTTTGCCTCGTATATGCTGTGTGAGATTTTGAATCTGTTGATTGGGGTGAGTGTCGTCTATCAAATCTGCCTTTAAAATACCTTTTATGCTACCCTCTAAAAACATTAGGTAATCAACATGCTATTTCTGGACGTTTTTCTCAATGGCTTCTGGTCGCAATATGTCCAAGCCTTGGGTACACTACCCAACTACGACTGGGACGAATGGAATCGCATTACCTCGCACATTTTTCCCAAAATTGCCAAATGTGAGGTGATACAATTTGGTGCCAGTGGCTCACCCAATACCTACGACAATCTCTGCCTCTTGCCTTTGAATATTTTGAATGAGAAAATATTTGGCTTCTTTTGGCTGTGGTTCATGTTGATGGGATTGCTGGCTGCTTTGAAGCTGATCTATCGCCTGGTTGTCATGTGTAATCATGGCCTGCGTTTACGTTTGTTGCGTGCCAAGGCACGTTATATGAGTCAAACCCAGATCCAACGTGCCCTGCGCAACTTTAGCTATGGCGATTGGTTTATACTCATGCGTGTGGGCAATAACATCAGCCCCGAGATTTTCCGTCAGCTGTTGCAGCAGCTTTTCGAGAGCCAAAACAATCCGGGCAAGTTGCCGCCTGGTGCGGATGTTTGAAAAAGGAAGAAAACCCCTTTTGTGAACACACAGGTAAACTAAGATTTACCCTTTGACCACACAAGGGGAACTTAACATTCAATGAAATTTGAAACTAGAATAAGTTAAAAGATGTGAATTTCGTACCACCGAACCAATACTTAACTTTATATTTTCCTTAACTTTGCTAAACGAAAGCGAATAAAATTATGTTTACAGTTTTTCAAACTTTGTAATGAAACAAATACGTAAAAAACCACTTTTTTCTTGAATTAGTTGGAACCTTTTGATAGCTTTAAAATTAGGCAAAATGTTTATAAATTCTATATATAATTGGAATGGTAGATTATTATTTTAGGAGGCTAAAAGTCCAAGAGGTTGATAAATCACTCAAGTCACGAAGGCAGAAAAAATTCCTAATTCTAAGTAAATACCTCTTTTAATAAGTTGAAACCTATAGAAGCAACAAAAATTTTCCAAAAGTTCTATATATCTTCTAAATGTTTTCAGCCAGCCAGGCTCTAGGTTTAAAATGGTAGACTAAAAGTCTAAATCGAAAACAGAAGTGCTTGTATGCATTTTCGATGGCTTCTAGCAGACTTGAACCTCTTGCATTACGTCAGTCCAGGATCTGGGGGGGTAGCTTTGCTTTAATGACCACATCTGTGTCATATCTAACAAAGATAAGAGTTTGCTGGGTTTCATTAAGCGTTGGTCTAAGAAGTTTGACGATCCATTTATAACCAGACTTCTTTACGTGTCTCTTGTTCGTCCATCGCTGGAGTATTGCTCAAGCATTTGGTCACCTCAATATAGTTTCTATCAAGCTTTATTGGAGGAGTCGGTTCAAAAGCAGTTTCCTCTCTTTGCATATCAAGATATACTGGAGTCGGTTCAAAAGCAAGCCAAGCCAAGATTTTTAAGCTAGGGTTTCATTCCACTTATTGTGCTGGATTCAATCTTACTTGGACCGCCGGACTTACAAAGTCAAAATCAACAACTCGCTTTCTACTCCATATGTCCATACTACAGGACTTCCACAGGCGAGTGATGATTCCATGTAGAAGATGTGAAATCGGCTCTTTAAGTCTAAATGGAAAACAGAAGTGTTTGAGAAATCATCCATTCACACAATATGCGTCGTCCTAAATCGGACCGAGGGTTCCAAATTCTGAGTAAAAACCTTCTGAATTCGAGGGATTTGAGGGCACTTACTTTAGGTAAGAATTTGACAAGGGCCTAGGGTGAAATATCGCTTTCAAATTTACTAAAATTGTCCAATATGCGGGCTCAACCCAAAACTTAACTATGGTAAAGCCCCAAAAATGTATGGTTCGAGGATTTTTTTCCCCATGTTTTAGCTAATTTTAATAGAAAATTGTTCAATTTTGTAAATTTATAATTTGTTAATTTGTTCTAGAAATTGGGCATTTTTAAGATTCTGTAGCGCAAAAAATGTACGCTCATACGCAACACGAAACCCATAAAAATGAATATAAATAGCTTAAGGAAGACAAGGATCATGACACACTTGATAAGACCCATCTAGACTACTGCACTAGACCAACACAAAGATTTATGCACATATTGTAGCTAAAGCTAAGGTCCCACAGGTAAATAATTTGCACAAATTTTGATAAGAATTAGAATAAATAGCCATATTGGCCGTCTTTACAAGACTTAAAACCAGGGAATCAAATCGGAACCAGAACCGGAACCGTTACCGAAAAGAACCGATTAAAACTCAGAACCAGAACCGGAACTGGAATCCATATTTTTAATTTTTTGCATACCGGTATTCGAGAACCTATATTCATGGTACCGAAAAGACCGAAAAGAACCTTTACATGATACCGGTACAGTTTCGGTTCTGAGCGTAACAACTAGACTGCACAGCGAGCACTATCGCACTATCGGTCCCACATTATAATACCACAAAATTAACTGGTTAACTATTTTGATGGATATTGTCTGTTCAAGTCCAACTAAGTGTGGAAATTAGCTCTGACACTTTATTTGAAAGTGGAAACGAAATCGAGTCATATTTCTCGCACTTGCAGCAACATTATCATACCTCAAAATAATCGATTTTGTATTCTCTATGGAAAATACATCTTTTTGTTTATATTCAGTCCAATTTGAAAATATAACGTCTGAACAGTAAGCCGAAGGATCTGTAACCATATCGTCTGTAGGACAACTCAGATATGTCGCTCTTGTTGGATCATTAAAATGAACCTGTAAAATGAAATAACATATTTCCAGAGAAAAAATTATATCAATATGAAAATTGAACACCATATAGGACACAATATGGCGACTATTTCTGCATCATTAACTCAAAAGTCGTGACAGTCTTAAAGTAAGTGAACGATATGTATTTATATTACAATACAATTGGGACAATACAATTAGTTCAATATCTTCACAAATCAGTTTAATGGCATTAAACAAGGTTTTCTGAGCTTAAATCAATAACAAAGATTAAAGTCGAAAGAGTTTTCGGAATTGTAAATTTATTGATATCAAAAGATCTTTCTGCTGTTCTAACTACCAAAGTGAGCGTAAGCTCGCTATAATTTGAATCATGTATTAAATACAAACTTGTAATTATTTTATGAAAACAAGCTACGAATGCAATTGAAAATTTACGTAAATCGAATACATCCGTATTTGTGTGTCTATATGGCTTATCCACTTTGTCAGATCGTAGGCTAAAAATTTCTTTAAATTTTAACGGCTGATACCGGTACGTACCGGTATACCGATATAAAAATCAAGGTACCGAATACCGAAATAATGTTAGAACCAAAACAGAACCTTTTACCGAAACATAAGTTTCGGTACGTACCAGAACCGGAACCGAAACCGAAAAACGATTCGGTGCATAAAACCAAAACTATGGTTCCATAAACAAATAATTTGATTAGATATGTTCGAAAAGTTGCCCAATTTCGCATATTTAGCCAAATTTTCATTAAAATTTTCGACAAATTATTTGCCTGTGGGACCTTTGCTTTACAATCACAATGTAAAGTTGTGACCAAGGCTGCAAACCCTCTACGGTTGTCGAATCTAAGGTTTAGCTCTATTAACCTCTATTTTTTGTGTATTTGACTAAAGGCCGATTTCACATCTCCTACACATCACAATCTCTGTCACATAAACTAACATAATTGCTATTTGCTCATTGGCTATATGCTCAAATAGCTAAAATATGTATCCAAAAACCCCGCTAGTTAAAACGGGATGATCTATTATGAAAAAAAATGCCATAAATCGAGAGTAGTCTAACTTTAGAAGCCAATTGGGACACTTTCTGCTGTACCTACCCACCTAGCATTTGGATGATCATGTTAACAAGAATCACCTTGCTGAGTCTTTTTCCAGCCCTTTTGATGATTAAAGAGGTTCAAATCATGTGCGATTTAAGGAAGACTCGAAAATGACTCAAAATGTGACTTATTAAACGTTTTTTAACGTTCAGATCGTTTTAACGATCAGAAAAATGGAATATAAACGACTCTTCATGAAGAGTTGCGGTTGGGGTACCGTTTTCTCCCAACAAAAGCACCATTTATGATCAGAAAACGCCCAGAAATGTGTTATTCCTCCTCCTCTCTTGATCTTGGGCTGCCGTATCCGTATCCGATTGCACATTCAGCTGCATTTTTTCTCCGGTTTTAGACTCCGAGAGGCTATTATCTAGTCTAAGATCTGTGGAATCAGCCTTCAGTCCCGGTCCTTACAATGTTCCAAGCTGTGTGCTTAAATATTGTGCTGACTCTCTATGCTTGCCCCTACTAAAACTGTTTAGCCTCTCTTTAGATCTTGGTGATTTCTCTAACTACTGGAAGGAGTCATACATTATTCCTATTCACAAAAAAGGACCAAAGTCAGTAGTATCAAACTACAGAGTCATTTTCAAGCTCTCGGCAATTCCAAAACTTTTCGAATCAATCATCACTTCTCAATTACAGCATTTCTGTCGCTCATTAATATCTCCATCACAACACGGATTTATGAAAAAGCGGTCGGTCAATACCAACTTGATAGAGTTTACATCTCTTGTTAATATGGGGTTCGTAAACAAGCAGCAAACGGATGTGATATATACAGATTTCAGCAAAGCTATCGATTCCGTTAACCATGAGCTCCTTATACACAAACTGTATATGCTTGGCTTTCCTCCTAAGCTTCTTAATTGGATCGTGGCTTATTTGCGTAACCGGTCTCAGAGAGTTAGCTTCAATTCGCTGTTTTCAGTAACCATTCGTGTATCCTCTGATATTCCCCAAGGCAGTCATCTATTACCTTTGCTATTTAACTTATTTGTAAACAATATTCCCTCCGCGTTATCTTACTCTAAGGTGCTTATGTATGCGGACGATCTTAAGCTTTGCCTGTTTTACGATGATCCAGTATCAGCTCTTCTTCTACAAATGTATTTAAACTCTCTCAATAACTGGTGCATGATTAACAGTCTGACCGACTTTCTTACACTCTCTTCTTACACTAATCAAACTAAATTGACTAAATGGGTTAACGCAGTGCTAATATTGCTTCATTTCGAAAGAATCTTAAGAAATGTTCAAATTTAAGCTAAAATTCTAAACCAGCGATTGGCGCATAGTGGCCCGTTGCGCCCTCGCAGACCGGTCTGTTAATTCCGCCGCTGTTCTACACCACAGTTCATAAGACATGAATGAGGTTTGCACCAGAGAACGGCTTCGTGTGATTGTCAAATGTTCATACATAAATCAA
Source organism: Lordiphosa magnipectinata (assembly GCA_037044535.1). NCBI lineage: Eukaryota > Metazoa > Arthropoda > Insecta > Diptera > Drosophilidae > Lordiphosa > Lordiphosa magnipectinata. The sequence goes on along the minus strand of JBAMBO010001656.1, from coordinate 96,306 downwards.
CATCCGATAAAACTGAACATCCGAACAAACTTCCATACACACACACATGTTCGTTGCTGATTTTTATTCAATCAAACCAATCAAACCTTTGATGGCGCTCTGAATATAATCATGTTCGTCTTCATTCCATTCAATTCGAGTGTTCATACATTGGGCGCAATAACAATTGAGCGAGAATCAACTCGTATGAGTTTTTGCATGGGTCGAGACAGTGCAGTACTGACAGAGAGATGGAAAAGAGAAAGAGAGAGAGAGCTTGCTCTTCGGAATGAATGAACACACACATATGAAATGCCAAAATTTGAATGTGTTTTTTGCCGACCCCTGATCTAGATTGAGCCTATGAACCACTTCGGAAAGCTGATTTACTTGTAAGAATGTGTTCAATTAGCATTCATGTCTAGCATTATACATGATTTTCACAACACACAGCCTATCATAACTGAGCATCATAAGTATGTCATTCTTTGTAACATTTGATTTAATTTGGGTTGCTGTCAAGGCTTAGACACACCACTTGAACAGGTCATCCTGTGCCCGCCACTTAATATGCATCGTGTGAGGTAATGTGTATTCCTTTCACGAATGTATTCTTATATTTACACACACGAATGTGACTACACACACATCCTTAAGATAAGCTAGAAGTTAAGGGATGAGAAATTTAGAAATAAAAGGTAGAGCGCTAACACTGAGCGAGTCGGTACAAATCAAAAACTACAACCGTGCTCATTGAATGTAATTATACAATTATATACAGCATGTTTAATCAGACGACTTAAGCTCAACCTCACGATGCGTTTGCCGGTATGGCTCTGATTTCATTCAACGCAGAGTTTTGTTGTTTGATTAAGGTCCGATTTCACATCTTCTACATAGAGCTATCTGACACATCAACTAACAAATAACACAGTAAAATCTATGACTATCTAACATATAGTAGCTATGTGGGAGAAAAGAAATCGGCCCTAAATAGGAGTAGGAATACTTGTTTGTTTGATTATTGCAGTTCTCCGGTTTGCAACCAACCGAACCTTAAAGGTTTCCACCAGATACAATCATTTAACAGTCACATTGTGCAATACTCTAATATCGCTCTGTTCTTATTCTAAATTAGAGGTAGTTGGAGATCATATCTGTGCACCATAACCTACCTTTGCAAACTGCCCACATTCCTTAGCAATTGCTTTGTTGTCGTTGTTGTTGATGTCCACATCTCGGTTGTTGCAGTTAAAATGGTAGCCATAGGTTTAACTCACCGTTCGTTACGATACTGTTGATGATATAGAATCGTTACGTACATGCCTCTGGCGATCGCTGCTTGTGAACAAATGAAGGGACGGACACACACACACTTTTACTTTCCTGACTTTTGCATAAATTTGTTCTGTAATTGAGTTCTGTGGGCAATCATTAACGTTCATTGTCCCTTCGACAACAATACCGAGACTTACCTTAAGTCTTATGGTAAAATTTTGATTAAAAAAAAGGGTTTTCACAATTTGCTAAAGAATTTCATAAATACTTTTTTTTTTTGTTAGATTTTTTGTTTAATTTTATTTTTTTTTGTTGTTTTGCCTTTATCTAGGTGAGATGTTTTTGTTTTTGTGTGGAGTGTCTTATAAACGTTTGACTAAAAAAAAAAGTATGTTTTTGTTGGATTAATTTCTGAGAGTGAGGCGTATGAAAATTGTACAAAATGAATACAGAATATGCTGAATTTTCCAATCACACTAAGTCCAAGGCATGCTTTGGTTGGTTGGTTGGTTGGGGGGGTCAATGCTTGCTTGGGCTGGTTAACACTTTTGGGTGTGGGTGGGCCACAAATTCCCCTTCAACTTGCACTTTTTTTTGGTCTGCCTGTGTGTGTGTGTTGCGGCCGAACGCTGAAATTGCATTAATTTCATTAACCAAAAAAATTGGCAGTGCAATTGGAAGTGGGTCGACGTTGACGACGCTGATCCATATTTTTTTGTTGTTTTGGAACCCTTCATAAGCGCAGCGAGCGGCCGTCGTTTGATTCAGTTGCCGTTGGCCGGGCGGAATAATCAGAACTCGTTGTCGTTGTGGTATCAAATTGTATTTGCAGCACCTGCGGTTGCTAATTGGCTTTAATTTTTTTGGTTTTTTTCTGTGTGTAATTTGAGTTTCCTTTGGCCGGAAAACACAAGTGAAACAAAGTGAAAAACACATAAAAACACAACACGTATAAAATGAATTATTGCGGAAATTGTCAAGCATGATTTAAACAATTCAACTGCTGCAACTGAATTGAATATAGAAAAATTTAAGAAAAGTGTTTAAAAAGCCAACAATTTCAAAATGAAAATCTCTTTGGATGGTAGGTGCCCAAGTTGGAATATGTTTGATTTGTTTGGAGTTATAGTAGTTGCTTTTCCATTTATGCTTTGGTTATTAAAGAAAGTTGAGAATGTTCAGAATAGCCTACGCTGTGACTTGTTGCAGGTGGGTTCCGTGCCCTCCGCGTAATCCAAACTTTTAATGATCGATTTCTATAGGCAATAAATCAGAATGACGTAATATATATTTTTGTTCAAGAATGTTTTGGGGTTGACTTTAGAATTTTGAAGACTTCGATGAAAAAATGTTTGAAAGTAAATCGGACTGTACTTAAGACCTTAACAAACTAAAAGTATGATCAAAAAGATTTTATAATAGCTCGAAACGTACTCAAAATATCCCGAAACAGTCTTAAAAAAGTATTTCGGGATTGAAAAATTCGTACTTTAAATAATACTTTTGTAATTGAATCAAGTATTTTGAAAAAGTTTTTGGTTTTTGAAAAAATATTTCTCATTTCAAGTTATTTTGAACTTTTCTTTTCCAGACTGCAAGCTGTTTGAAAGAAAAATGTTCAATCTTGGTATTAGATTAGAAATTTCTAAATATTTTCATTTAAAAATTGTGAAAAGTCAAAATTGAACTTGGGATTTCCCTACAAATGTCGGATATAACTTTAGGAATTCACTGCTTGAGTTCAATCTTGGTTTACCCATCAAGTTGTTAAAAAAGTTAAAACTTCTTCTTTAGCTCGCTTACAATTTAGTTTGACCTGGATCAGCATTTATAATAAAATATTGCGAAATTGTTGAACCGGCAACAACTTGCTGACCAAAATAAAACGGAAACAAAAAAAAAGCGGAGAAATGTCCAAATAATAAACAAAATATTTATAAAATTAAATAAAATTGTTGTTAAGCTACGTGGGAGATTTAATCAGGCGAACACTTTGATGGCAATGTCTGCTCTAGTGATTGACTTTATCCCAGCTGAAATTGAATTGGTTTTCTTTTTATACTCTGTACTAAAGGTACACAGAGTATATTAAGTTTGTGCAAAAGTATGTAACATGGAGAAGGAATCATTTCCGACCCTATAAAGTATATATATTCTTGATCAGCATCAAAAGCCGAGTCGATATAGCTATGTCCGTCTGTCTGTCTGTCCGTCCATACACACAAAGAAATCTGCGGTTAAATTTAACCTATATTGTGGGTTAGAAATGCGCCAACCCACAAAATAGGTAAAATTAACCAAATTTTTTAGTAACTTTATCGTAAACCATTACGTAAAGAGAACTATTGCTGTAGTAAATCTAACCGAAATTCTCGTTTAGAAATGCGCCAACCCACAAAATTAGTAATATTTACCGATGTTCACAGTAAGTACTTTTCTTATTGTGTTCACTGTAATTTTACCATAAAATTAGTAATTTAACAGCTGTTACTCAACTGAGAAAAGTAGGGTTGGGTACTATTTTAGCTGTCACAAGTTGCCAATCTACTTGAGCTCATCCATCACCCCAGACCAGAAGAGGCAACCTTAATACCCCCACCCACCAGTATTGGTTCTGAAACAATGGTTTGAATTAAACATATTTTTATTTTATTTGAAAGTTTTTTACTTACTTGGGTGTGATTCGAACTCTGGGCCCTTGGAATGAACACGATTGGTCGGACGTCTTTACCAGTTACGCTACGGCGCGCGTTAATAGAATTGCGTCTAACATATTACTTGTATTGAATCTGCCTAACCACATGCACGAAAAATTTCTTAAATGTCGCATAAATGAGACCACTAGTAATTCTCAAGTTCAAATTCAGTGAAAGTACAATATAAATATAAGGGCCAAACTGAAATTTTCTCAATCAACAATTTTCGCGGTTAGATTTACTGTCGGTAGAGTTAATCCGTGAAGCAACAAAATTCATTTAAAAAGTGATACTATTTATTTGTGCAGTAAAATTTACTTGAGGGTACAGTTAATTGCTGCAAAAACAAAGTATGAGATGAAAAAATCACGTCAGAGTCACTATTTCTATGGTAAAGTTACTGTAGTAGCAGTAACTTATTAAAACCACAAAATATGTGAAAAAATATTTGTAGTTAAATTTACTTAAAGTACAGTTGTTAAATGCAACAACAAAACACGTGCTAAAATAAATACGTGAAACTTAGAATTTCTTCGGTAGATTTTACTGTTAGCACAGTTACCAAACAACAACAAAAACACATGCATACAAAAATTGGAAAAATGTTACTGTCAGCGTAGTTAATTTTACCCACCAAATTTTTTTGTGTGTAGCTCGTAAATAACTCTCAACCCTTTTCACTTCGCTCTGTTCACGTCACTGACCGAAAAACCAAATATAAAAGGGGTTTGGGCTTCCCGCAAACGAATGTGTTCTGTTATCGCGCTCACTGTTAAGTGGCTGTAGTTGACCACACAGCACTGATCGGCAACCGAATAACAGGCCCAACATGAGTCAATTGGTCTTAAATTGCGTGCTTCTCGAAGACCAAACTCTCAAAATGTTATTTGAAAAGGTTGCAGGCTCAAGATTTGCGCCAGAGTTTAACATAAGCAGAGAGAGATTCTATATAGAGAGCGCATATAGTTCGTCGCATACATTCATATCGTCCTCACCCCTGCCTACGCACACCGATGCATACATACGAAGAAGACCTTTTGAATTCGGGAATTGGGCCAAACGGTCCCAAAAAGACCGAAAAGGACCTCTCACAACAAAATAGAAGCAGAGAGCGTAGTTAAAGGTTATTTCGGTACCTCTTTTCAATGTGGTCGCACGAAAGCTGTCGTTTTCAGAGAAAGGCAAACGGGGGACCGATTTTTGCGACCTCTGGTATGAACGCACAGATCTCAGAGATGACAAGAGATAGAGATTTGACATATGTATGTATATGGGACATATACTTCTTATAGTTGCAGTCAGATCAAGTTTTTTTTAAATTTTTACCATGCCCCCTCTCGCCCCCGCAATTTGGAAAAAACGTCATATCTCCCACGGCCAGTTAACAACCAACATCCCCACTTTTTTTTTTCTTTTTTTTCTTGTTTGCTTTTACTTTATGTTAGAGAAAGCGTGTGTCAGAATTCGCAAAGACAAATGGACAAGTCAATTGTTATGCATGTTTACAAGCGCGCTGGGTAGGCTGCTGCTCCTCTGTCCATATTTCATTGGATCAGAACGAGACATTGCTGTCAACAACTCCACCCGACTTGTTTCATTTAAGTCCTTCAGAACACCACAGACAAATTATTCCGGGCTTAACTGGAAATTTGACCCGGTACCCTTCTGCACTTAACGAACAACGTAAGGAATGGCGTGCTAGCACATTGAGCTATTGTACACTTTATTAGCTTCACATCTAAAGTTCACTTATACTTTTCTTATTGATTAAGCAGACTTCGTCTGTGCCGAAGTTTTAATACACTTGAAAAAGCTCGCTCCACAGGTTAGCGATTTCGACCAAACTTCGCAGATCAGTTTGAAAACATTTAATTATAATAATAAACGAGTTTAAGAACGCTTACATTGAAAACAAACAAGTTGTTCTCACAAAACCCATTTTTCAAACGATCGTCTCTATGGCAGCTACAAGAAGTAGTCATCCGATCCAGGTAGTTCCGACATATAGCAGCGTGCAGCCAAAGGAAGACTCTGTGCAAAATTTTAGCTCGATAGCTTAAAAACTGAGGGAATAGTTTGCGTAGAAACAGACAGACGGATGGACAGACAGACGGACGGACAAAGCTCAATCGACTCAGCTCGTCATGCTGATCCAGAATATATATACTTTATGTGCTCGGAGATGATTTCTTTTAAGCGTTGCAATCTTCTGGGCAAAATTATAATACACTTTTCAAGTGTTAAAAAAAAAGAGAGCCAACTAGAGCCGAAAACCGGTTTTGCTGTTGGTATAAAGCAGGGTTCCCCAATCAGAGAGCGCGAAAATGTGACAGTGTCTCTCTCTAACACACAGTGATAAAGCATTCGGTATGAATTGGCGAGTATGTTCGTGCCCCAGGGGCTATCTCTGGGGAACTCTGGTATAAAGCAAATATAATATTATCCGATTGAGTACAACTTTCCTCATTTTAATAACATTTGAAACATTCTTAGAGCGAATCTATTTTAAACGTCCGTTAAACTGGGGGCCTAAAACGAGAAAAATTTTGACTTTGCGACAGATTTCTTTGGCTTTGCTTTTGTATTTGCAAAGTCAACCGCTTTAACTATTTGCCGTAGCAGCAGGTGGGCTGTATGCTTGTGGGTGTTTGGAGTGTGGGAGGGTGCGTGGGTGAGAAGAGGGGCTAACAGGGACTTAAGTGGCTGTGGTGTGAACATACAGCACTGATCGGGCTGCCAGCAACCGAATAATAGGCCCATGTCAGTCAATCGGTCATAAAATGTGTGTTTTTCGAAGACCGAAATGAAAAAAATGCTATGTTCAAAAGGTTGCGTGCGCTTGAACTAAGCATAAGCAGAGAGAGTCAGTGGGAGAGAGAGCGAGTATGCACTGAAAAGTGCATACGATACAGCGAGTCTGGGTGGAGACTTCAGACTGGCGCTCCCAGAATACCGAAGTCCCCCAGGTAATTTGTCGCATACATTCATATTGTTAGCCGAGCATTACACACCTATGTATACATACGAAGAAGACCTTTTAAATGCGTGAATGTTGCCAAAAGGGCCCAGACAGACCTGAGAGGAAAAAATCCCAAAAAAAATGTGTTTCTCTCCTCTCACTACCAAAGAGAAGCAGTGCCCGCTGTAAAAGGATGTTTTGATTCCTCTATTCACTGCTTAACAGTGAGAACAGTGACTTAACGGTGTCTTAACAGTGACTTAACAGTGACTTAACACTGGGTTAACAGTGGGTTGACAGTGATTTCACAGTCCAGGCACTTAAGAAGGGTGGTGAAAGAGGTAGGAAACATTGGTTGGGGAAAAAGAGGGAAAGCCTGCTTGATTTCCAATATGCAAGTTGTATGTCTCTACAAATGAGCTTAGTCTCGGTAGTAGGATGATGTGAGTATGTTTTCCATTTTTCCAAATTGGGTATATCACATTATTCTGAAATCTTTTTGATTAATAACAAATATACATATATATTAACTTACATTTCCTAGACATGGAGGCCAAGCATCTGTTGCGTAATCCACGCAGATGCTCTTCTCGTACGTACTGCAAACGCATTGTGGCCATAACTATATTGATTTTTTTAACTTTGCTGTTCTCCTTGATCTATCATGGCATTGCAATGGAAAGAATGGGTAAGTTGAACCAAAGACAAAACTAAACCAAAGAAAATGAAAATTCCCTATCTTATTTTCGCAGAACAACAGCGTCAAATAATGGCCCTCAATGAAGAGCATCAAGCTTTCCAACCCAAGCAGCCTCTAGATGAGGCGGAACCTTTAATAATTAGTCCTCAAACCTTACACTTTATGTTAGGGAATGAGATTTCAGCTCAGCCTAGCTCCAACAAGCGGGAAATGAGATTGAAGAATTTGATGCTTAAGTTTCGTATGCAAAAAAGGCAACGCAAGCGTAGAGAAGCCTTTCAGGATGCACTTCAGGTTGAGGCCAATGTGGCTAAGGAAAAGCAACAGGAATTCAAGTTCAAGCAACCCCTAGATGAGGTGGATCCACTTCAAGTCAATGCTCAAACTTTACACTTCAAGTTAGGAAATGAGCTTTCAGCTCAAAGGCATCACAAGCGTCGAGAAGCCTCCATAGATCCACTTCAGGTTGAGGCCAATGTGCAACAATTGTATACCCAGCTTAGAAGTAAAAGAGCCCGAGAGGCCTTAAGTCAATTGGAAGCTGATTATAAGAGATGCAAGAAACAGACTCCAGAAGATTGTATGATTGCCTTTAAGAAAATGTTTAACATGTTCAAGGAGATTACCCAAAAAATGGAGAAAATGAAGGCTATCATGGTGGAACATCAACCGCAATTGGAATCGAGTAGCCTGGAGTCGCAGGAGAGGGTGACCACAACACAGCACAGCTTGAATAAGAATAACAGCGAACAAACTACATCTAAACCCAAGCGCACCAAAATAAAACCCTCACGTATTAGTTGGATACTCGATGGACATGATCATGATGAGAATGAGGTGTATGTAGACAATACTCCAAAGAGTGTAACACCTAAACCGTCTTTAAATACCACTCAAGAAGTGAGTGTTACCTCAAGTGAGGGTTTGGAAACGTCTACCAAACCTTTAACTTGGATTTTAGATACATTTGAAAAGCCTCAAGAGATTTTGAGAACCACAGAAGGTCCCAAACAGAGAACCACCAGGGAACTTCAGTTGGTCAGCACCCTTTCCGAGGTTGAATCAACAAGTCTAATAACTAATGCCTGGACCACTGACGGCCCCGAATTGACTTCCACCTACTTTGCCAATCAAAAAGAGAACTTGGATGATAATGAGGTAACAGAAGCCAGTACCACAGATTCCACAACCGATATTATTTCCACTATCACATCTAACGATGACCCTATAAGCTCCATCGATACCACAGATTCCCCCGAAATCTTAACCACCTCTACTACACCCAACCATACTGAGTCAGCTCCACGCAAGCTGCCGTTCGATTGGATCATAGATGGCGATGAGGAGGTCATAGAACCCCCAGCTAGCACCATCAACCCCACCACCACCACCACATACAGTCCTTTCAGCACTACCGTATCTGCGGATCATTTACTCAAACACTCTGCTCATCCCACCAAATCCAAGCCCAGCAAAATTAGTTGGATTATTGATGGCGATGCAAGTAGCGATGAATTAACCTCTACCATTCAACCGGATCGTTCTGTCCATCCCTTGGATAATCCCACTAGCATAGAGAATATGCTGGATAGTTTTGAACGTCATGAAATGGAAAAACCCATCATTAAAGTTTTGACAGCTAATGAATCTGAATCTGAGAAATCGACAGATCATTGGTTAAGGCAGTTTGAATTGGACACAATGCCGGTGCAAGATGAGCTGATTGATACCTTTGGCAGTGGAGTGGATCCCAAGAGTTTGGACAGAATGGGACCCAAGATTAATCCAGTCAATGGGAATTTATTGAATGGTAAGAAACAGCTGAGGTTTCTTTCTGCTTAGTCCTTTGTGTACTAATTTACAATTCTTTCTAGTTGAATCTTTCTCGTTTACTTTTATTTCATTTTTTCCTACTTTCTTCATTGTTTCATTATTGTTCCTTTTTTTGAAATGAATTTGTTAAGAGGAATATTTTGGTCCGTATACTTCCCAGTTGACTTTGATCTTTCATTCCTCTTTCTTTCCTTCCTCTTTCTTTCCACTCTCGTGTACATTTTTGCTTTCCCCTTCTCTCTTTGTTTCTTCTATCATCATCTTTCTTATTTTGTTTGCTTCCTTCCTTCTTTCTTTTGTCTTGCATCATTTATTTCTAATTCCTTCCTTCCTTCTTCCTTCTTACTTCTTACTTCTTACTTCTTACTTCTTACTTCTTACTTCTTACTTCTTACTTCTCACTTCTTACTTCTTACTTCTTACTTCTTACTTCTTACTTCTTACTTCTTACTTCTTACTTCTTACTTCTTACTTCTTACTTCTTACTTCTTACTTCTTACTTCTTACTTCTTACTTCTTACTTCTTACTTCTTACTTCTTACTTCTTACTTCTTACTTCTTACTTCTTACTTCTTACTTCTTACTTCTTACTTCTTACTTCTTACTTCTTACTTCTTACTTCTTACTTCTTACTTCTTACTTCTTACTTCTTACTTCTTACTTCTTACTTCTTACTTCTTACTTCTTACTTCTTACTTCTTACTTCTTACTTCTTACTTCTTACTTCTTACTTCTTACTTCTTACTTCTTACTTCTTACTTCTTACTTCTTACTTCTTACTTCTTACTTCTTACTTCTTACTTCTTACTTCTTACTTCTTACTTCTTACTTCTTACTTCTTACTCTACTTCTTACTTCTTACTTCTTACTTCTTACTTCTTACTTCTTACTTCTTACTTCTTACTTCTTACTTCTTACTTCTTACTTCTTACTTCTTTCTTCTTACTTCTTACTTCTTACTTCTTACTTCTTCCTTCTTTTCCTTCCTTCTTCCTTCCTTCTTCCTTCCTTCTTCCTTCCTTCTTCCTTTCATCCTTCCTTCCATCCTTCCTTCCATCCTTCCTTCCATCCTTCCTTCCATCCTTCCTTCCATCCTTCCTTCCATCCTTCCTTCCATCCTTCCTTCCATCCTTCCTTCCATCCTTCCTTCCATCCTTCCTTCCATCCTTCCTTCCATCCTTCCTTCCATCCTTCCTTCCATCCTTCCTTCCATCCTTCCTTCCATCCTTCCTTCCATCCTTCCTTCCATCCTTCCTTCCATCCTTCCTTCCATCCTTCCTTCCATCCTTCCTTCCATCCTTCCTTCCATCCTTCCTTCCATCCTTCCTTCCATCCTTCCTTCCATCCTTCCTTCCATCCTTCCTTCCATCCTTCCTTCCATCCTTCCTTCCATCCTTCCTTCCATCCTTCCTTCCATCCTTCCTTCCATCCTTCCTTCCATCCTTCCTTCCATCCTTCCTTCCATCCTTCCTTCCATCTTTCCTTCCATCCTTCCTTCCATCCTTCCATCCTTCCTTCCATCCTTCCTTCCATCCTTCCTTCCATCCTTCCATCCTTCCATTCTTCCATCCTTCCATCTTTCCATCCTTCCATCCTTCCATCCTTCCATCCTTCCATCCTTCCATCCTTCCTTCCATCCTTCCTTCCATCCTTCCATCCTTCCATCCTTCCTTCCATCTTTCCTTCCATCCTTCCCTCCATTCTTCCATCCTTCCCTCCATCCTTCCTTCCATCCTTCCTTCCATCCTTCTATCCTTTCTTCCTTCCCTCCTCACATCATCGTTAATTTCATGGTCCAACCTTTCGTGTATTTTGTCTCCTTTTCGCCTCCCTTCCATCCTCATTCTTTGCCCATTTTTCTTTCATTTTACTTTATCCAATCCTTTCCTCTTAATTTCTTCTCTGTATTCTGCCTACCTTCCTTTTTGCATCTTCCTTCCTTCCTCCTTGCTTTTTCCTTCCTTCTTCCCTCCTTCTTTCCTTCCTTCTTAATACCTTATTTCTTCCTTCTTATTTTCTTATTAGTTCTTACTTCGTCTTCCTCTTCCTTCTTCCTTTCTTCCTTCCTCTTTTCTTACATCTTTCTTTCTTTTTCCTTCCTTTCTTCTTAATTCCTTCGTCCTTTCATCTTTCCTTCTTCATCTATAATTCTTCCTTTCTTCATTCTTCCTTTCTTCTTACTTCCTTCTTCCTTTGCTCCCTTCCTTCTTCCTTCATGATCCTCCCTTATTTCTTCCTTCCTATCTTCCTTCATTCCTTCTTTCTTCCTTTGTTCTTTGTTCATCATTCCTTCTCCATTTGTTCTTTATTCCTTCTTCCTTTCTTTTTTTTGACTTCTTCCTTCGTTTCTCCTGCACTCCTTTCTTTTTCCTTATTCCTTCATGCTTCCTTTAATCTTTCTTCCTTCTTTCTTTTTGCTTTTTTCTTTAAAAACTCTTGATTTTTCTAATGCTTCCTTTCTTCATTCTTCCTTTCTTCTTACTTCCGTCTTCCTTTGCTCCCTTCCTTCTTCCTTCATGATCCTTTCTTATTTCTTCTTTCCCTTCTACCTTTCTTCCTTCCTTTTTTCTTCCATCTTTCTTCCTTCTTTCTTCCTTCTGTCTTCCTTCTTTCTTCCTTCCTTCTTCCTTCCTTCTTTCTTCCTTCTTTCTTTCTTCATCATTCCTTCCGTCTTTTTGCTTCTTTCTCTAAATTCTCTTGATTTCTCAAACCTTTCTCTCTTCCTTTTTCAACATTGATTTACTTCTCTTTCTTTTCCCTTTAGCTGCCGATGCCCAGCTCCTCACTCTCTGCCAGCGTATTGCCCAAAAGATGAGGAGCAAATTACCCGACATCTTGGAGGTGGCAGAAACCATGGAAAAGAGCGAAACCTTTACTGCCTCGCCCAGTGTGCAGTTTACCAGCCGTGGTCCCGGTGGCTTTCCCGTCTCTGGTGAAACCATGAAGGCCTCGGCTCAATTTATGTTCAATCCCAATTTCGGCATGCCTAGCATACCCGTTTGCTTCTACATGACTCCCGCAAATTTCCGTATGCCCATGTGGTCGGCGTCGCCATCATTTATGAGCATGCAGGGTGGACACTTTGGTGGCTCCTCCAATGCTGGTGGCGGCGGCGGCGGTGGTGGCATCTTCTTTGTGCCGCAGCAATTTGGACCTTCGGGCAACTTCTTTGGCGGCAGTGGAGGCTCAGGAGCCGGTGGCCAGGGAGCCAACATCTTTTCCAAGAATGCCTCGCCTCAGAAATTTTCGAATGCTGGAGGACAACAGCAGGTCTACTGCACCTACATGCAAAACCAGTCGGGGCAGGCCGCTCCTCCAGCTGGTGGCCCTCAAAACGCATTCTCCAATGCCAATTTTAAGATGCGTCATGCCAATCAAACAGCAGTTGGTCATCATCCCGGACAGATTATCTATGCGAGCTTTGCGGGTGTACCCCAACAGTCTGTGCAGCGTTCCAAGTGCTCGGAACCGGATCAATTGGCCTGCTTTGGACCCGGTCAGGAGTGTATACCTCGCGCTCGCTGGTGTGACAATGTGGTGGACTGTTCAGATGGCAGTGATGAGTCGGCCTGCTCGTGTGCCGATCGCCTGGACGAGGAACGTTTGTGTGATGGCTACGCGGATTGTCCCATGGGTGAGGATGAACTGGGTTGCTTTGGTTGTGAAGCACTGGCCTATTCCTGCTACGACAGTGCGGAGGAGTATGTAAAGCATAATCGCTCCACTTTGTCCATGTGCTACAATCGTTTGGAGAAATGTGATGGTTTTATGAATTGCTTCAATGGACGGGATGAAATGCAGTGCAATATGCTGGTCACTGATGTGACTCACCATATGGTAAGTTTGGTTTGGTTTAGGTTTTCAGGGTTCTTATTAAACTCTCTTTATCTCTACAGTCGCATGCGGCCTCCTCGTCGGAGGGTTATTTGTATCATAATTATCGCGGGGATTGGCATCCGGTGTGCAATAATGGTGCCCAATGGGCTGCTTTGGCCTGCGAACAGGAGGGTAATGGTGTCTTGCCCAAACTCAGTTTCAAGGCCCTAACTTTGCCTGGACCCTTTGTGGAGCCCGCACTGCAGGCGGGCATACACTTTGCACAGGCTTGTCATGGTCGTAATAGTGAGGATTCTTTGGTGGATCATGTGGCCTATGTTAAGTGTCCACCAGCTCAGTGTGGCTTAAGGCAGAAGCATACCAACACGGAGCATTCCAAGCGAGTAAAGCGTACAGCGGTGGAGGATCCATTGGTGGGAGAAGGACGCATAGTAGGTGGTAGCTACACCAAGGCGCTGCAATGGCCCTTTGTGGTGGCAATCTATAGAGATGGCAAATTTCATTGTGGTGGCAGCATTTACTCCGAACATTGGGTGAGTTTTTTAAAGAGAGTTGATACTTTTGTGTACACATGAAAAAAATATAGTTTTTGATAATCCCTTTTTGATAATCCACTGGATAGTTAACTATCCTTTTTGGGAATCCATTGGATCTATTCGAAGTTGGAAAGTATACTAAAATACCTATAGGATCCATTTGAATTGTTAAAAAGTATGCGTTTTTCATATCTATTTGATCTTTATGAAATATCCATTTGAACCTTTTTTAATATCCATTTGATCTTAATGACGTATTCAATGAATCTGTTATTAATATTCTTTCAAATATAAGATTGACCTTAATGAAGTATCCCATAGATATGTATACTATATGGTAATTTTTACACTGGCATATCTAACATCTTAAATTTATCAGCCAATGCTCTCAAAAATGTGTTTTATCAAACATTATACAAAAATACCTATGTATATATTGAGGGAAAAAAAATTGCCATGCAATTTATTTAACATTTGGTCAACCATACCATACCAGGTTTCGAAATTTTTCACGAAGGAAGACTATTTGGGTGTTTTGGGACTTATTTTGCGAATTCTAATGCTTCAGTATCTTTCTTGCTTAATTAATCAGCAGTGCATTGGTACTACCGATGCATTTGCTGCACGAAATTTCTGAATTAATGTCAATTGGGTCCTCTGCGTAGAAGGTGGAAATATCTGCATCATTTCCAGGGGCCCGAACACCTCTTTGATCATCTATCATGATTTTTTCCACCATTTTCCATGGTCCTCATAACAGCATCCATTCAAGGCGTATTCAAGTGTTTTTCTTGCCGGCTTAATACATACAATTAAAATATATAATAGTGTATGATAAGTAGACATCGGATTTTGCATATTTTGAACCGCATGTCCGATTTAAGTTCTGATTGCACACATCTTATTTTTATTAATCAATGATCTAAGTCCGCTAAAAACAATTTTGCATAAATTGCATATTTGCATAAAAAAATATGCAGAATATGCAAAATATGCAAACTATGCAAAATATGCAAAAAAATTTGATTTTATGAAATTACATAATGTTTTAGTGCTAACAATTTTCTGATTTGTTGCAAATCTGTTTGAACTTGTAAGTCAACGTCACCAATAAAACCCATTTTAATTCAAAAATGTATAAGAGATTTGCCATCAAACTGTTTTGCAATACATATTTACATACCAGGCACCCGGAGTGCGTTGCTGCGCCCATTTTAGAATTTTAAACACAATACGAAGAAGTGAAGCTTAGTATACAATTGCCATCTATCAAATCTTCATGATAATCTAAACTCGTTAAATTTTTTTTCTAATTTCACGAGTTTTTGGTTCGTATGATCTTCACCTCCTATTTACCCGTCAATATACCCGTCTTCGTGTCAATCTAAACTTATATAAGAATTTCGCAAAATTTCTTTAAACCGATTGACCGACACCTCCTATTTACCCGTCTTTAACTGCCAACTATTAAATCTTCATCATAATCTGAACTAATCATAAAATTTTGTATATATCCGGATTTTTTATCCGCTTGATCTTGACCCGTCAATTTACCTGTCTACATTATAAATTTCGAAACTTTTTGGACCGTTGGATTTAACCATTTACGCGTCCAAAGTTGCCATTTATCACATCTTAATGATTCCCAAAACTCATAATATTTTGCAAATTTCGCGAAAATTCAAAACTCAAATAATAATTTTGAAAATTTCGCGATTTTTTAACAGTTTGATCTGCACTTCCTATATTTACCCGTCTACTATTGCCGTCTATTAAGTCTTCATATAATCTTTGGTCATATGAAAAATTGGCGAATTTTGACCTGTTCAATCCACGCCTCTTATTCACCACTCCTGCGCTTTCGTAAATACTCAAATGAAAATTTGATAAATTTCGCGGTTTTTGGTCTAAGCCTCTTATATACGCGTCTTCAATTGCCATCTATCCAACCTTCATAGTTATCTTAGGTCCTTTGAATATTTGGCAAATTTTTAAATTTCTCGATTTTTTTTGACCATTTGGTCCACATCTTTATTTACCCGTGTACTCTAGCCATCCATAAAATCTAAACAATTTAGAAATTTCCCAATATTTTAGAACTTTCATGGTACATCTTTCATTTGCTTGGTCTACAACTTCCATTTAACCGTCTATATATACCATCAATATATTCGTTATAATAATCTAAGCTCAAGAATGATAACTTTTTGCAAATTTCGCTATTTTTATACATATGCAGTTTCCAATGGAAAGTGGGTTAGTAAATTAGCATAATTCCAAATTTTCACCTCAATCAACCTTCATTTAAAAAAGTGCATAAAATCCGATGTCTAATGATAAGTTTCTCTGCCATTACTGAATTTCATGAGGAACGTTTTGCTTCAAGATTTTAGATGTTACTCAGTGGAAATAGCCTAGTATGGGGAAACTTTTCAAGAATTTGTGCTATAAGCTATGTCCAATTATCTTCAAACTTTCATTGCAGTCCCGAAGCTGTCTTAGAAAAGTTCACGGACAAAAAAACAGCCTGCGATTGGTTTTGCGCTTGCTAAGAACATTGTTTTTGTCTGCCTCTCTTTGATTTCAGAAACTCTGTGTCGGCTTTCAGAATTTCGAGGTCTATTTTGATCTAAAATAAATGAGTCAATAGAGCATTTTTCATATCATTTTGACTATTTCACATAATCAAATCACTTTACGTGACTTACAAATCTTTAAATAGCGGAAAATACCAAAGAGGATCAAAAATAGTAAGAACGCCAAACAAACTTCTTAATCGGCATAAACAGAATAGCCGATTGAGCCATACATACATATATATACAAATATATTCTTTACTCCATCCATGGTCATCCATGGTATTTATCGCGATTCAGTATTGTCATTATCATTGTTATGTAGTTATGTGTGTTCATTTGTGGCCTTGAAAAGTAGTTTAAGTATTTAGCGGTTTTATTACCATGGAGATTCCTTAGCTGCAAATTGCACTTATGCATTGATTCTGGCATGATTTTTCACTTAATTGGCATTAACCTTTTTCATTATTACTATTTTTTTTCCTCTTTGGTATTATTTCGCGATTTAATAAGTCGCTCGTCACGGTAAATAGGTTTAAATAACTCGAGAACCACACATTCTGTGGCTCCCAGCTGAGAACCGAGAGCTGTGGCTCAGGAGCCGAGAGCGGTTTGATGGCTCATGGCTCACGAGCTGTTGCTCACGGCTCACGAGCTGTATCTCACAGCTCAGAGCCGAGTGTTCTGGCTCACGAGCCGAGAGCCGTTTGATGGCTCCCGGCTCACGAGCTGTAGCTCACAGCTCAGAGCCAAGCGCCGAGTGTCGAGAGCTGAGAGCGAGAGCTGGCTCCCAAGAGCTACAAGCAAAGAGCGATTCCGAACCCTGCACATAACAGCATTTTTAGTATCAATATAATACTACAGGATCATTTTGATAGTTAATAGTATCACTTTGATATGAAAATATTGATATTGTTACACTTCAAATTTCTTAACCTTTACACTATTGCCGGCCAAGTCTTCTGAGTAGATAAATGTGCAATATGAAATCAAAATAGTTTTTTTTTTGTGATTTACATTCCACAAAAAGTAGGAAAGTAAGCTACAGTAATTACTTCACAACTGCGTACTGAGCTTAAAGACCTTAAAACTGAGTCAGTTTAGTAAATCTCGCTCTTATTTCCATTTTCGGCTCTATTTTTGTAAACGCCTGATTCCACTGACACATAAATGTACTTTCGACCAAATGTACATATTTTTGACAAGGCCTACTATATACCGGGGGTGGCGTACCAGTTGTATGTGTGACTGCTGGTGCGGGAGGTTGTGGGTTCGATCCCGCCTCGGACCATCTAATAGAAAAGTGCGGTTTTAATGGTATTTTCAACCTCCAGGGGATTCACCAAAGGCAATTCCAAATGCGAGAATAGTCCGTACCAATATCTTTAAAAACGTTATTCAGAATCAAATCTGCAACAGCATGAGGCCAGATTTATTTTGAAGAGACATCAGTAGCAGGAGACGGACCAAATCTAATGTTGTGGAAACACGCACCCGATTGCAACCAGATAGATTGCTGTCCTTTAAGAGGAAGTTGGAAAAACTTAATCGCTGCAACGATGCAAGTGTTTTCGCATATCTGAGTTTTCTACTTCATTTCCTAACAATTTTGCCACGAAATGAAACGAACCGATCCGTTTTCTTTTGCAGTTTTGGGTTCAGCATTTTCCGGTGATTATTAAAATAAATTTTATTTTATTTTAATATTCGACCAAGCTGACGATAATCAACATGATTTGTAGGTCGTTCCTGCAAAGTGATTTGATTTTTATTTAATGTGACAGTTTTCTTGTCATTTTCTGCAGGTTATCTGGTCACACCGAAATTAAAATCAAAATCATAATCAAAATCACTTGCAGGAACACCCCTATTTACTATATACATTTTCCCCCCAATTTTCTACAATTTGAAAATATTTTGCTTGTCTTCCCGAACACTAAGAGAATTTTTCCTAAACGTACCATGTTTTTTTTTTGGGAATGTGCATTTCCAGTGGAATCACCAAATTTGAAAATGTGTCTGTGGAGCTAGGCTATAACTTTCATCATCTGATTTAGTGATACGAACGCAGGCCAGGGTCATTATTATTCGTAACAATTGTTACGAACAATTGATTTTATTCTTAAACAAAAAATTTGATGTAAAAAAAAAATACCATTCGCCATTGAGTAATCAACTTTTGAAACGAGTTGCGCGTTTTTGTCGTCGTCTAAGGCCACGATGCGGACGTCGGCGAGCGGATAACAACAAGATGGCAGAACCGGAACTGGTCGAGGAACAGCAATGCACTTAAGTGGAGAATGTGGCTGTTAATCCAGCAGAGGCAGCGACTTTAAGCAGGTCACAACAGAGTAGGATCCTGGCCCCATATTGAAGAGCGGCATATCGAAAAGGAATTAACGAAATAATTTTAATTTGTAAGACAGAATTTTGAGGTGTTTACTCTACAAACTCAGAGAACAGTTTGCTGTTCGACATAAGGTCTGCTTGATTTGTCCCAAAATTGCTACGCCTGCTTGTTTCTCGATTTATGTAACAAAATTATGGAAATTATATTGAAAATACCAACCTTAAGCAGGGCATCCACATACGAGTTTGTTCGACGAACAAATTTGTTAAACATGAGTTCATTTGCCCACCAACCAGGCGAACATTTCTCACGAACATCATTTGCTTGAAAATCTCAACGAGTAAACATGGAAATATGGCAGCGAAAACTAACACAATCATGGCCTAGATGGCGTTACAAATTCGCTTAAAGCATTATTTCATCTTTTTGGGGGGCATTCAATAAATTCCAGCCAAAATTCGTTGCTCATTTGGGCACGTGTTCACTCTACAAATATTTTAGACAAATGAAGTTCGTGCACTTGTTCCCATCCATTGACGAACATGTTCACACGAACACACGCAAGATAGAAACGTTTCTATTCTCTGCGAACAAAAAGTCGAATACAAAAATCTGTCACGAACAGCTCCACTAACGACGGACATTTCGTCGAGCACAACAAATTCGTCGAACCAATTCGATTATTTTGCTTAAATCTAAAGAAGTTTTAATTCCAAATCATTAACAACAAAACAATTCGTTAACAAAATTCAATGCTTGCACAAAAATAAGATCAATGTGATACTATTTGGCATTCTACTGGAACATTTTCATATAAAAAGGATATGACAGAAAAAAGTGTGTTAAATTGATCTTAATTCTTCATCCAATGTATTCTAGAATAGAAATTTCGAATATACTTTCTATTAAAATCTTCTTTCATTCTGTGTAGCTAATCCCTTGCTTTCTCTACAGATCATAAGTGCTGCCCATTGCGCCATCAATTATCAAAAATATTACTATGAGGTTCGAGCTGGTTTGCTGCGAAGGACCAGTTATTCACCCGCCACACAAATTCAAACCGTGTCCCATGTGGTGGTCCATCAGGCTTATGAACGCCGAAGCATGCGTAATGATCTCTCTTTGCTCAGACTGGCAAATCCTTTGCAATACAATCGCTGGGTGAAGCCTATCTGTTTACCTGATGCGGGTAGAACTTCAATGGGAAAGGATTGGATATGGGGACCAGAGGAGCATAGTCTATGCACTGTGGTGGGATGGGGGGCCATACGAGAGAAGGGTCCCAGTAGTGAGTATTGGGTCTTAATCATCTTAATTCTGAACAACTGAACCAAAAAGAGTGAAAACTTACTCACAAATAACCACTTTAACTCTTCTATCCCACCAGGTGATCTCTTGCGTCAGGTAATTGTACCCATACGTAAACGTTGCACCGAACCCGAGGATCAGGCTGCGAATGATATTTGTGCCGGCGATCCGAATGGTGGTCGTGATGCCTGTCAAGGTGATTCAGGTGGTCCACTATTCTGTCAAAGTGTTCAAAATCCCGAAGAGTTGTATTTAGCTGGTGTTGTCAGTCATGGCAATGGTTGTGCTCGTCCCAAGGAATTTGGTGTCTACACCAGGGTGGCTCTCTATTTGGATTGGTTAGCAAAAGTTACAAGTCCCCAACTGCTGCCAGCACTTCAACCTCTACAGCTCTGTCCAGGATTTGTGTGTGTTTGGGGCGGCAAGCGGTGTATAGCCAAGCGACAGCGTTGTGATCGAAATGTGGATTGTTTGGGTGGTGAGGATGAAGTGGGTTGTTCTTACAATTTCATACCCGATATGGTGGGCAGTGCCAAGCAAAATGTGAGCACCACCACGGAAAGTGATTATCATCCACAACGCCAGGATATTAATGTGGAAGAGCAGGATTTAATAGCAGAAATAGAGCAGGAGAAGCAGGAGGAGGACCCTCAAACCACTACCGAGCTGGAGGAATCAAGCTCAACAGCTGACGATACAACTGAAACCACAACCACTTCACCTACCACAGACAACTCCAATCCCTCCACTTTCCCCACTTCTACGGAGGATTTCATGAAATTCACCGAATTGGTCACCCAACTAATGGAAGAGGGCTCTACACTGATGACTTCCAATGAACTGACCACCATCAGCATGTCTGAAAGTACTACGGATGCTTCTAGTATTGAGTTACTAACCACAACAACAACATTATTGGAAACCACATTAGCCACATCAACTACAACTCTGGAAACTACTGAAACCACAGAAACTTACACCACAGATACCACCACTTTCAATCTCTCTACAACTGATCCAACAACTATAATCACAGAAGATACAACCAGCTCAACAATAACAACAACCACTACTTTAACCACTTTGCCAACCAGTACCAGCACCACCCAGAAAACTCCCAGCATTACCACAACAACAAGGAGCAGCCAAGATAAGGCTCATAAGAATACAGAGATACCCAACAAATTTGTATGCCAAAAGTGAGTAGATACCTAAAATCTAGTTTACGCATAAAACTCTTTCCAAAACAAGATCACTTTACATACATTTATTGTATATCAGAGTCGATCTGGTCAAGTTCGTAGAGATGTTCCACTGGCGAACACTTACGATCATTCTGACGAATGTTGATTACGGTCACACTAACATAAACAAAGAACAGCTGATTGGATTGCTTTGTTTGCAATGGTATATCAAAGTTCGCCTTCCACATGTCAAGCAGCATGCTCAGCTGGTAGTTCCTCCAATTTTTGGGATTAGTTCATAAGAAATATTACAGCATTTCAACATTCATTAACAAAGAATGAAAAACTTAGTGCTTAGTGGGACATAAACTTCCCCCCTTAAACCCTCGTCCCCCCATGGCAACGCCATTGACACAGCAGCTGTTCCTATTGCTGGCACTTGGGAACTCGATAGGATATCGATAGACATTGACTTGATCATACGTTTCTGAATGCGCATTGATATCTAATGAACAGGGCTTGTCAAGCAGATCACGGCCAACAAATGAGAATGTATTTGTGTACCAAAATAAAGCACCGCAAACCAGTTTTGACCTGCTTTATCGACTGCTAGCCAGCGACCTAAAAGCTGTTTGTTCTCTTGGCCCAAGCCTCGGTATTGGTGTGAAACAGAGAACTGCAAAAATAACTTTTTTCTTGATTGGCTCATACACAAAAATTCTTACTCACATTAAATCAATCAACAAAACTCAGAGCTGAATATATTCAACTCACAACGCAATCGCATCGAGCGGCTGAGCTAGAGTTATGTGATCCAATGTGTATGTTCATATTTATTCATCGAACAAAACTTAGTATTGAATATAATCAGATGCATACCGGCAAACGCATTGTGTGTTCGATCAAACAAAACTCAGAATTGACTGGCCAGCGCATTGTGAGCAATGCCAGAGCATTGCTCTCTCTCTCTTTCCATATCTGCCAGCAGCACCTATGCGTCTTTGCAAGAGTTTATTTATACGAGGTGATTTTCACTCACCTAAACAATCGTCGTTGAGCCAAACGAACAATCAGCGGAACTGATTGGATTGAAGTCGAACATGATTATAATCAGAGTGCCACCAATTGGCTCGAATAAAACTCTGCTGCGAACATGTTGAGTATGCAAGATTGATAAATAGAGTGCGAAGCCTGTTTATTCGTCACCCCCGAGCGGGTGAAGCTTGGCCATCGCTGCTTATGAGGAAAGAATGAGCTCTTTTAGATCATACAAACTGAATATGTAAACGTCTGCAGCCATATTGTATGACTCTCTGTCCAAGACTGCGTCTGTATTACTGACTGTATATGAGTTGTAGTTAAGTCGATGAAAACCTTGCGTTATAGAGGTTGCTTTGATTGGGGTTCGATAAGCAAGTTCGCCTGAGCAGACTGAGGTTGCCTTTCGTCGAGGTGGTTGTTTTGCCTCTAGTTGGGGACTTTGTAGTTTCTGTGCCTCTAGTTGAGTTGGTTGCTTGGCCTCTAGTTGAGCGCGTTGAGGTGGATATTTAGCCTCTTGTTGAGGTACCTCTAGTTGATGATTTTGAGGTGGTTGTTTTGCCTCTAGTTGAGGACTTTGTAGTTTCTGTGCCTCTAGTTGAGGACTCTGTAGTTTCAATGCCTCTAGTTGAGTTGTTTGTTTTGCCTCTAGTTGAGGGCGTTGAGTTGGATATTTAGCCTCTTGTTGAGGTACCTCTAGTTGAGGACTTTGAGGTGGTTATTTTGCCTCTATTTGAGAACTTTGTAGTTTCTGTGCCTCTAGTTGAGGACTCTGTAGTTTCAATGCCTCTAGTTGAGTTGTTTGTTTTGCCTCTAGTTGAGGGCGTTGAGTTGGATATTTAGCCTCTTGTTGAGGTACCTCTAGTTGAGGATTTTAAGCTGGTTGTTTTGCCTCTAGTTGAGAACTTTGTAGTTTCTGTGCCTCTAGTTGAGGACTCTGTAGTTTCAATGCCTCTAGTTGAGTTGGTTGTCTTGCCTCTAGTTGAGGGCGCTGAGGTGGAAATTCAGCCTCTTGTTGAGGTACCTCTAGTTGAGGATTTTAAGGTGGTTGTTTGGCCTCTTGTTGAGGACTTTGTAGTTTCTGTGCCTCTAGTTGAGTTGGTTGTTTTGCCTTTAGTTGAGGGCATTGAGCGCATTGAGGATATGTAGCCTCTTGTTAAGGTACCTCTAGTTGAGGACTTTGAGGTGGTTGTTTTGCCTCTATTTGAGGACTTTATAGTTTCTGTGCCTCTAGTTGAGGACTTTGTAGTTTCAATGCCTCTAGTTGAGTTGTTTGTTTTGCCTCTAGTTGAGGGCGTTGAGGTGGATATTTAGCCTCTTGTTGAGGTACCTCTAGTTGAGGACTTTGAGGTGGTTGTTTTGCCTCTAGTTGAGAACTTTGTAGTTTCTGTGCCTCTAGTTGAATTGGTTGTTTTGCCTCTAGTTAAGGGAGTTGAGGTGGTTATTTAGCCTCTGGTTGAGGTGCCTCTAGTTGAGGTCTTTGAGATGGTTGTTTAGCCTCTAGTTTAGGTGCCTCTTATTATGGACTTTGAGGTGCCTCTAGTTGAGAACTTTGTGCTGCCTCTAGTTGAGTACTTTGATTGATATCGGTACGAGTACAATGACTTAACCCGAATCAATAAGTAAGTTATGTAGAAATGTTGAACAAGGCCATTATATGAATTTTTTGATACAAGTTCCTCAAAGAACTTAAAATGGTATTCTTTAAAATCTCAAATGAAAAAACATTTACAAAGAAAAAAGTACCGGTACCACCGGTTCGGCATTGTTCCAGTATTTACGGTTCTAGGTATTGTCAAATGGTCTCTAAAAATTTTTGCGTACATTGATTTCTTAAAGAATGGTTAGCCGATATGATTTCCAAGCTGATTCTTTAGTCTGCTCTTATAGCTAAGAAGAGTTGAAAGGTGTCCTACTCCAGCGAAAGGACTTTTATCAGTGGGATTTTTCGAAGGGTCGTTCATGACTCTAAAGCAGAGATGGGCGCGTCGCGACGTTCCAATGCACACGAGGCAGCGCGTGCATAGGACCTCTGCCGCGGCCGACTGCACAAAATCACACGTACGCTATAAGCATTGAAAGCTATTTATAGAACACGAATGCGGCGCACGCAAATTGTGCTTGTATGCGTATGAAAAGTGTGACGATATGTGTGCGTGCCCATCTCTGCTCTAAAGAGATTTGTATTCTCTCTTGTAGACTCTCAATAAACAGCTGAATGATTTTTATTGAAAATTAAAGAAGAAAGAAGAAGAATTATTTCTTAACAATTTTTCTATTTATCTAATTTTGTCACTGAAAGTTCCATTGAATTAATTGTAAAATTTATACCCAAGCTACCTAGTCCAGCTTCTCTGCACTCTCTTGGTGTATTTTGTTTAACTAGTATCTTCAATATGTTTTCATTTTTCTTATTCAGAATCCCTCAAATAGTGGAACTCCAACATCATTGTGATCGCAAAGTGGACTGTGAAGATGGCACTGATGAGTTAAACTGCACTTGTAGGGATTATCTAAAGGGTAGTCTGAGTGCGCTCATATGTGATGGCAAATCGGATTGTGATGATTTGACAGATGAGCAAAATTGCGGTGAGTTAAACAAAACCATATTTATATTCAATCTAAAGACTAATCAATCTATAGGCTG
Organism: Lordiphosa magnipectinata; assembly: GCA_037044535.1. Lineage (NCBI taxonomy): Eukaryota > Metazoa > Arthropoda > Insecta > Diptera > Drosophilidae > Lordiphosa > Lordiphosa magnipectinata. The sequence continues at coordinate 71,385 of JBAMBO010001656.1, read as the reverse complement.
CCAGGGCAATGAATTCCGTTGTCCCATGTCCAAGAGTTGTTTACCTTTGGCCAAACGCTGTGATAATACAGTAGACTGTCGTTTCAAGGAGGACGAAAAGGATTGCTGTAAGTATTTGATTAAATATAACGTTGCTTAAATTGAAATTTCCTAACTTACAGTTGCCTTAACCAATGGCCATGATGTACACTTTGATGGCCATCAGCAGCCCAAGTTTAGCAGTGAAGGAATCTTTTCCAAAAATGCTCATGGAGTTTGGCGTGTGGTCTGTGCCCATGACACGGGCTTCCATGAGCATCAAGCTAACACAGCTGATGCTGTGTGTGCTTTGTTAGGATTCAAGGGAGCTCACTTTTACAATAGCACGGAATTTGTTAGCCAAAGAGAGATGCTACCAATTACACCAGAATTGGCCAAGAGGCAACGCTTTGCACATCATCCCCATACCCAATTAAGGGATAATGTGCAATTTACCAGCCATGAAATGATTTTGCCGGAACATGGTTTTCCTTCTCTGCCCAGAGAGAAGAAGCATCGTCTTTTGGTGAAAAAATGTGTGGGCATTTATGTGGAATGCAACCTAAGCTCAAATCAGACGAAACCTTTGAAAACTCTGTCAGCGGGACAGCCAGTTAAACCCAAACCAGCAGAAGAGATACCCTTAATGCTGCCCACCATTGAGACGTATAACAAACCCAATGTACACTTTAAGCCCAATCTTCCAGTTCAAGTGTTAAATAAAAAGGATGAAATTATGGATCGTTTGGAATTGCTCATCAAGGGTAAAAAGAATAACACCCTATTGGTGCAGGAGCAATTGCATGAGGCTATAGAGGAATTGCACTGGCCCTGGCTGGCGGATGTGTATGTTAATGGTGAGCTTTGGTGTTTGGGAGTGCTGCTGGATAGAAATTGGATATTGGTGCACGAGAGCTGCTTGAAGGGATTAAGGTAATTATTTTACGGAATATCTTTTTTTGATATTATTATTATCATTTTTCATATGCTTTGGATGACTATCAGCTCCATTGGATGAAAATCTAAGATCAATTTAACTTTAAATGGATATAATTAATATCGTTTTAACGATACTAAAACTATTCAGTCCAAATGGATACCAAAATCATTCAATGGATCATCAACAAATATGATTTTTATACCCTTGCACCCAGAAGTTTGAAAAGCATAGAAATAGTCATTTCCGACCTTATAAACTATATATATTCTTGATCAGGGCGACGAGGTTAGTTGATTTAGCTTTGTCAGCACTCAGTCCTTAAGCTATCGAGCTAAAAATTTGCACAGAGACTTCTTTTTACTGCACGATTTTTTTTTTTGTGTTTATTTTATATAATTCAGTAATTAATTGCTTAATCTAAATAAACAAGAGATATGTGTATGTTGGAGTAAAGATGCAATGTCCCGCATCGAACTCTCAGCGTCTATGATTAACTTAAATAAATAGTATTCTTTTTAGAGAAAAAATGAAAATTACAATTTTGTCCAAACGAAATGATACAAAAATAACATAAATTTTAGAAGTGTTATGAAAAATTTTTCAAAAAAACATTGCATATATGATTATTTACAAATAAGATAAAAGGTTAAAACAAATGGTACAAACTACGAATATATGTTTGTATATACACTGCTCGCCACTTGAATAGGACACCTTGTATGCTCTCTTTAAAACTGCTCGTAACTCGAAAACGAAATGGTAGAATAACGGTATTTTTTGCATATTATCTTTGTACAAGCATTCTTCGCTCTTTCTGGTATATTCCAAGTTTTGGAATAGAACCGTTATAAAGTTGTTTGCACTTTATGTGAGCATTCGCAAAAATTCAATGGAATTTTTGCGCCACTTGAATAGAACATGCATTTTATTTGGTCGGTATCGTTGACACGTGCACACAAATTTTGATTTACTTAAACTTTTTGCTTTAATTGAAGTGTATGTAAAATTTAAAAAAATTAAAATGGGGCGTGGCACTTCATTATCTGAGTCGGAGAATGGATAAATCCCAGCTTACAAGGATTCTGGCCTTTCTATTGCCAAAATAGCAAAAAAAAGTCGACAGGAGCCGTCACGCCATAACAAATTTTTTAAATAATGAGGCTAATTATGGTAAAAACATGAAGGGCCGCACCCACAGTGTGCTTACCATCGCGGACAAGCGCCTTATATTAAGAGAAGCTTCCAATTCGCACGACTCTTTGGCCAAGATAAGGGAAAAATGCAACGTTAAAGCAAGTTTGACAACCATGCGTCGTGTTATTAATAATGCTACACACCTGAAGAGACTAAAAATCAAGAAGAAGCCACCTCTTAACCCGGCTCGGAAGTTACAACGCCTTGATTTCGCGCGCGCACATGTCACCTGGACTTCGGAGTGGCAACGTGTTGTCTTTTCGGACGAAAATAAGTTTAATTTGGAGGGCCCCGATGGCTACAGCTACTATTTTCATGATCTTCGAAAAGAACCACACCATCTTGATAAGTTGCACAGCAGTGCTGGAGGTATTATGGTATGGGGGGCCATTTCCTATTATGGCACCTGTGAGCTTAAATTTATTCCAACCACCATGAATGCGTTGTGTTATAATGGTATATTGAAAGAGGCCTTTCCACACTTCCAAACTCTTTTTGCAAATCTAAAATGGATTTATCAACATGATAATGCCACTATACATACGGCCCGGATTGTTAAATCGTATATAGCGAGCTAAAACGTGGAGTTATTCACCAGACTTGAATGTCATTGAGAATGCGTGGGGATGGCTAACACGTGATGTATATGGATCAGGTCAGCAATATTCGAGCGTTCCCGAACTAATTGCAGCTATCAAATTAGCATGGGGCTCGATATCGTTGAATTATTTGGCAAAATTGTATGCATCCCTTCCAGACCGAATGTGTGAGGTTTTGGAGAAAAAGGAGGCTCAACACACTATTAAAATCTTTTTTTGGCTTAAAAACATGTTAGTAATTTCTTATTTAAGTAATATTGTTATTTGAAAAGGATTGAAATATTCTTAAATGGTTTTTAGATAAAGTGTCCTATTCAAGTGGTGCAAAATGAAGATTCCAAAATTTGTTACTTATTGGTTAACAATGTTTTTTGTATACTTACAACTTTTGAATAATTTTGTAATTTTCGTCTAATTACTACATTTTGAATAAACTTTATAAGAAAACAAAAATTATTTTCCTAGATGGCTTGGTTTAGCAGCAATTAACTATAGAAAAACGACTTTAGAGGTGTCCTATTCAAGTGGCGAGCAGTGTATGTAAATAGGCTAATCCTGTAGCCACCAAAATTTCTTGGACTTTATTGTTTCTAAAGCTGTAACGTCTTTGGAAGATATGCTTGTGTCGAGTCTGAATTCGTTTTGTTCTGGTGTAGAAGATTTAATAGTTTTGTCTGTAGCCCTGCGATATCTATGGTACAATATAGGCACACAATTTTCATTTTGCACCATATGATGCTTATCCAGGTATGTAAAGGCCTCTGGTGGGATGAATCCTAGTTCCAGTGTTTTTTTAATGTATTCCTCATTGACGTAGAATGGTCCATTAATAAGGTTGTTAATTTCGCAATCTAAACATTTTTGAATGTGGCTCCTTATAAGGTTAATAAAATAGTTGTCGATCCTGTAAACGTTAGCTGTGTTATATAAATAACTGTTTGGGTAGAACTTCGTATAATCGCTTTGTGGGGTCTTGTAGAGCGATGTGCAGGCTCTGAGGCATTTACGTTTAAAGATTCGTATCCTTTCCATATATGATGGCGAAATGCTAATCCATATAGGCGCTGTATACGTGATTATAGGCCTTATTAAGCACTGATACATTATTATATTCAACTCGAGCCGATATGTGCTGTGAGTAGAATAGATTTCTATATATGTGAAATGCTTTAGTTGCTCGTTCCAATTATTTATTGATGTGGTTGTTGAAATACAAAAATTTGTCCAAATGAACTCCCAGGTATTTAACTGTGTTATAGTTTGTTATTAATACGTCGCTTGTGTTCGATTTAATGACAAACTTTTTCCAGTCTTTCCTTACGTCTTGATTACACTTTTTAACTGGTGGTCTGAAAAGAATGGTCTCACATTTTTCTGTATTAATTTTTAGGTGCCAGTTGACTGTGTATCTTTTGATTCAATTATAGGTTTTTTGTAGATTCAAGTTGATTTCCCTTGTGTTGTTGTCTGCGTGGTATATGATATATGTTATTATGTTGTCTATCTTACTTATTAAGCCAAGAATAAATATGTTGAATAGAATGTGATAGAATAGAATATGAGTTCACCGTTCCTTGTTGCAGTCCATTTCCATTTTAAAGTTTTGAGAATTATTTTTTTTGCCGTTAGAGATAACGAATTCTTTGTTACTTATCATGTTGTATATAAGTATATTGAGGTGCATCGGAAAATCGTATTGAATCAATCTAAATATTAAACCTTCAATCCATAGCCCATCGAAAGCTTTTTCGAGATCTATGAGACATGCACCTGTGCAGTAATTCTTTTGCCAGATCTAGTTGACGTATGAGACGAGGCATTTGGATAGCATGTATAGTAGAGTGCTTGTATTTGAAACCAAACTGCTTTTCATTAATTAAATTGTTATCGTTACAAAATGTGATTATGTTGTTGTTAACACATGCTTCAAAAACCTTACTTATGTTAGGCAAAAGACTTATTGGGCGTAAGTTGCCTATCACAGTCGGATTCTTATCTTTTTTAGGTATAATTACGGTTTTAGCTTGCTTTCAATTCTTCGGAAAGTAGGCGTTGTTTAGAATATTGTTGAACAGTGATCCATATTCTAGCACCATCATAGGTTGTAAATTTTTTAAAACAATATTTGGTATTCCGTCAAGTCCAGAGGAGAGTAGCGAAGTAGTTTTCTGCTTGGTCGTCATCTAGCATATTGGATTTACTGCACGCTGCTAATATGTAGGAACCAAGCGGATCGGATGACCTTATCTTATAGCTGCGATCGGTCGGAAAATGAGTTTTAGTGAGAAAAACTTTTTGTTTTCAATGTTAGCGTCCTTAAACTGGGCCATTATTAATATTATATGGTTTTAAACAGATTTGCAAACTTTGGTCAAGATCGGATGAACATATCTTATAGCTGCCATAGGAATCATCGGTCGGAAAATAGGTCTTAGTGAGAAAAACTTTTTTGTTTTCAATGTTAGCGTCCTCTAACTCGTCCACTCTTAATATTATATGCTTTCAAACATATTTGCAAACTTTGGTCAAAATCGGAGGATTATATAGTATAGCTACCATAGGACCTATGGGTCGAAAAATGGGTCTAGGTGAAAAAAACTTTTTTGTTTTCAATGCTAGCGTCCCCAAACTCCGCAATTATTAGTATTATATGCTTGCAAATAGATTTGCAAACTTTGGTCAAAATCGGATGACTATATCTTATAGCTGTCATAGGACCAATCGGTCAGAAAATGGGTCTTTGTGAGAAAACCTTTTTTTTTCGATTAAAACTTGTTCTTAAACTCGCTCTATGATAATTATCTATGCTCTCAAAAAGATTCGCAAATTCTGATATTTCACAGACAAAGTTAGCTCAGCCTTATTCTCTTTGAAATTAATTTTATACTTCTTATCCTCTACAGCTTTCAGACTCACTACATCAGCGTCTTGTTGGGTGGTGGCAAGACCAAACGTTCGCTTCATCGTAGTAACCATGAGCAGATCCGTAGAGTTGACTGCTTTGAGAATGTGCCCCAATCGGATGTTTTGCTTTATCATTTGGAACAGCCTGCTAGATTTACACATCATGTGTTGCCCACCTTTTTGCCTGAGATGTAAGTTGGTCTAGGATCTAATACAAACTCAGTTTACTCAACTCAAAAATTTACTAACCCTTTCAGTACTGATCATCAACGAAGTAAACCACATGATTGCATAAGTGTACTGCATGATGCATACACTGGACGTATCAAAACGGTGGGCATTAACCAGCACACGAATGATTCCAGTTGTCCCTCATGCTATCAGCTGCAAGAGAAACAACCACCTGTACAACTAATGCGTCTGCTTAATGTCAGTGCCGAGGATATGGCTTCCATTTCAGAGGAAGTTGAACTTATAAATGGTATGGCACCCACTGAGATGCCTGCTTTAACCAAGTTTACCAGCTGCCAACAGTTTGGTATTAAGCAACTAAATGAAACGCAGCATCATGCTCATCATCATCATCAACATCAACATCCCAGCGATCAGGGTATATTGGTGTGTCGAGATTCACATACTGGTTGGTTTCCCACGGCCATGTTTAGCTATAATAATACCAATTGCCAGAGTTTTAAAAAGCCTTTTGCCATTAGAACATTGGAGAAGGCCTACAAGTCACTGCAACAGATTATAGGTGAGTAACAGAGAGCTGAAAAGGGTACGAGGAGGCACATACGCTCATTAACTATAGTTGTAGAATATTAATAACATATCCTTGGGATATGGCATTAAGATCAATTGGATATTTCAAAGTATATTCATAAAAGATCAAATGGATATTTTATGAAAATCCAAAAGATACGTCATTAATATCAATTGGATATTTCAAAGTATATTAATAAAAGATAAAATTCATATTTCATGAAGATCCAATAGATATGCTAAACAAATGATATGTTTCTATAGATGAAATGAATTGTTTTTAAATTTCCTATTTTCAAAATTTTATTGCTACTTAATAAGTATCCAATGGATCCCAAAAAAGAATAGTTAACTATCCATTCCAAATGGATACCGAAAAATCATTCAGAAGAGAATCAAAAACTATCATTTTTTCTGGAAGCCTTTATGTTCCTTGCGTTTTCAACCTTCTCAAGTCCAAACCAAAAATCTTTCTTCTTATCGTTCACTAAAATAAGCAAAACAAAAATCCACTTAATAAACGCTGTTTCTTGTGCCGCTTTCACTCTGTTCGACAAGATTATGTCTCAACAATCAACCTTAATCACTTCTCCATCCATTTTATTTCTTTAAAAAGACAAACCCACCTGCAGCCAGTGGGAACCCCCAGTACCTTGTCCCACTCATCGTTGTCCCTTGGGTTTGTGCCTGCCCCAGTCGTCCATTTGCAATGATCGCACCGATTGTCATGATGGCAGCGATGAGGAGGAAGCAAAATGTCGCCAATTGAAACAACGTTGCCCACCTGGAGAAATGAAATGTCGTTCCAGCTTTAAATGTGTGCCCAAAAATAAGTTTTGTGATCACACACCCGACTGTGAAGATATGACCGATGAGCCCACCATTTGCAGCTGTTTTACCTATTTACAGTGAGTTTTTCCCTCAACTAATTTTAGAGAAAGAAAATTGTTTTAAACTTTGGTTTACTATTTAGGGCTACGGATCCCTCTAAAATATGCGATGGTAAACGAAACTGCTGGGACAAAAGTGATGAGAGTTCAGTGCTATGCAATTGCACTTCAGAGCATTTCCAATGCAGCTCGTAAGTACAAAAGATTAGATAAGCTCTATCTACAAAATAAATTCTTATTAATTAAAAGAATCATCTTCGACCTAATCAAATACCATACATACATATTTATCAGAGTCGATCTGGTAATTTTCATCGGTTTGTTGAAAAACCTAAACTTTGGAGACTTTTAATGCTAGAGTATCAAAATATTGTTATAGAGATGTATTATGTTATTAGGAAGTAATGTTAAAATAAGGACTGCAAACCTATTAATGGCATTTTATCAAAAACCCTAAAAAAAGACGCGCTTTCTGACTTCTCAGTACCATCGAACTATAAAAAAAAGACGCGTTTACTGACTTCTCAGTACCATCGACTGAAGTCTCAGTAAAGAAATTCGGAATATTATTATGAAAATTGGACGAATCATGGGCCGAACTAAGGTTCAAACAAAAACCTTCTTTCAAAAACCTCGAATTTAAAATTTCCGAACATTAACCATAAATTATGGTCTTATTATAAATGTAGATAACGACCTTGTGTATTAGTGTGCGTTTAATAGATATTTTCGTGCATGCGAAAAGGCACTTGCGATTACGCTACCTTGTGGATTTTGTATCATACTCTGGTTCGGAAGAATTTAGTTTTCACTTTAATAAAACTGTTTGCTAAAAAAAACAATCTTGTAAAAATGTTGTATAAATATTTTGTGAGAATATGTTAAAGCCAGAGCTCGCAAAAAACTGTTAACACTTTCAACGTGTCTGTGTAAAACTGTTCTGTTACAGACACAACGAAAAGAGGTTGCAAAAAGACACTTTTTAGCTGTTTTCGCTCAACCAAAGATCGCTTTTTTCGTTTCTGTTTTGCTCATGTCTTTCACTGACCGTTTTGCCGAGAGCCGACTTCCAAAGTGTCTTCGAAGAATGGAAGCGAGTTTGTGACTGGGATGCCTGTGTGTGTGTGTGTGTTTGTCTCAGTCAACGATCTTTGTACATATGTGAAGTATGGAGAAATTTATTATTATTAACCTATCAAATGAAATGCAGAAAATATTAGTTTTTGGTAATTGCTTAACGCCTAAAAACCATATTTATTTAATTATGTTCATTGGACATATAGTAAATTAGCCCACCACACGAACAAAACAAATAACACTTTTTGCTGACACTTTTTGTGTTTTGCTCATTTGAAGACAGTTTTTGCGTGAGCGCTCGCTCACAAGTGTTCCTCTCAGTTGTTATTGGCAAACCGTCTCGTTTGTTTTGATCAACCGAAAATGCTTAACAGAAAACACATGAGGAGGGAAAAAAAGTGTTTTGCTCAGTAAGAGACCGAGTCGTCTTTGTTTTTTTCTGTTTTGTCAGTGGACTGATCGCACTGAAAAAAGTGTTGAGGGTTATTGGCGAGCTCTGGTTAAAGCATTTGTTTGATCGAACGAAAGTAAGCGCTTCGAATGAGCGCTTGTTACCATAAAGCAATAAGACCTAGAGACACAGCTTGCTGCGTCGACAACTTTTCACTCAGATATTAGGCAGCAGTTCGCTGTCATTTTCGCTCTCTGAATATTGTATATAGGTTTTAGCAACCTGATTTGATTTCAGTTTGTTTTAGCCGGCTCAAGCTCAACGGTCAATTATAATTCAATAATGAACACATATCAAAAGAGATTCATTACAATATTTTGGAATTTTGAGTATGTCCGTATCCCTCCTTTGTCCCAATCAAAATGTTTGTGTAAATTGGTGTGATCAAAATGAGTGAAGTGTCTACAGTAGGGTGTCCCAAAAAAAAAAATTTGTTTTTGCTCAGGCATTTTCTGACAGCTTTTAAGGGTAAGTATTTTTGATTTTTGTTTCAGATTTTTCGAAAAACGTTTAGAGGTGGCGCAAGTCAAATTTTCCCCAAAATTGGGGTTTCCGTACTGTTTTTTAATTTTACTTATAACTATGTCAATAATCACGATTTCCTTAGTTTTCAAATTAGCGTTTTTAAAGAAAAATGTCAAAATTTTACTTTTATGAGCATAAACGATAATGTTTGGCTATGCTTTTGCTCTTTGATGTACAATATATTAAATTTTTCGAAAATTTTGCATAAATTTTGTAAATAACGCATTATAACTCTTAAAATTCCTATGAAAATCAAAAAACTAGTGATGCAGTCTAAAAGATAGATAAATTTAAAAATAAATTTAAAAAAAAAACTTTTAATTTGCCCTCACCGTTCCAGAGTTATACACTTTTAAAGCTTTGTACCCCTTGCATGAAACTAATAACTAATAAAATTAATAAACTTTTTTGTTTTCAATGCTATCGCTCTCAAACTTGTTACTGATCAATATTATATGCTACCACACAATTCTGCCAAGTTTGAGTCAAATCGGATGACTATAGCATATAGGTGCCATATGAACCATCGGTCGAAAAAGTAGTTTTAGTGAGAAAAACTTTTTTGCCTTGAACGCAAACGTCCCCAATTCTCGTTTTTCTAAGTTTTCTATGCTTTCAATTAATTCCACCAAGTTTTATGAAAATCGGCCAACTATATAGTATAGCTGCCATACAAAAGATATGTCTAAAAAAAGTCTTAGTAGGAAAAACTTTTTTGTTTTCAATGCTATCTCTACCTATCTTGTTACTGATCAATATTATATGCTACTACACAATTCTACCAAGTTTGATAGAAATCGGATGACTATAACATATAGCTGCCATAGGAACTATCGGTCGAAAAAGTAGTTCTAGTGAGAAAAACTTTTTTGTTCTCAACGGTAGCGTCTTTATACCGTTGTAAATATTATCAGTTTCCACTCAATTTTGAGGAGTTCGGTCTAAATCGGATGAATATATCGTATAGCTGCCATATAACAAACTGGCAATCAAATGCTCAAAGTAGTGGCGCCATCAAGCTACAAGGGTATATAAACTTCGGTCGAGCCGAAGTTAGCTTTTCTCTATTTTTGATATTTGATTACTTGAGCGGGAAGAAATACAACCTTTGTCCTCTGTTCATGTCCTCGAGGGTACAGGAATGGTTGGGGTGCGTTTCAATGTGGCAATGCTTAGTTAGTAGGGTGCTATGGGCTCGGACTGGGAGTACCTCAGTCTCCTGGTGGAGGTGGTCTGGTTGGCTACACGTAGCGCAGCGCTCTGTGCCAGCTGGAGATTTCGCCACTGCGTGTCGCTGATGGAAGGAGACCAGATAGGCGCAGCATAATTGGCCATAGAGCGGCCTTGTAGCTGGTAACTATGATTTCCTTTTTTTTGCCTCAGGAGCTACCGGCAATAGCTTTCGGAACCTTATTCCTACTCCAGACTTTTTTGATGACGCTTTGGGAGTGTTTTGCGAAAGTGAAGAGGGGGTCGAGCGTGACACCCAGGATCTTGGGGTTGCTGACGGTGGGGATCCTGTGGCCATTGATGTGGATGTCGAGTGTCAGCTTTACCTCTTTTGTCCATGTAGTCAGGAGTGTGGCAGACGACGGTTCCTGTCAGTGAAGAACTGAGCCAAACTGGGAAGGTAGAAGTTTATCCGCTGCTCAAGTATGACAACATCTTTGCCGGTGGAGACGATGGAGCAATCGTCGGCATAAGATTTGAGTTTGACTTCAGGTGGGGGAGGGGGATGCCAGCTATGTACGTTTTAAAAAGCAGGGGGGAAAGGACTCCACCTTGTGGTTCTCCCTGCTTGATGATTCTTGTCTTTGACTGATTTCCCCCGAAAGTCGACATGTGCCTGTCGGCCAGTCAGGTAAATTCAGTAGTCAGTAGAGTTGTTCGTATGGCTTTCTGATCTCTTTCCTGAGATGGCCTGAAAGAGCCCGATTGCTGTTTCTTATCTTGTGTGGTGGTGGGTGGTGAATTGAAAGTGGAATAATGAAATGGTAAATGAGTCAACCAAAAGCTTGGCTTTGCCATACCTAAATCGCTTACTGTATGAACCGTTGTGGAACCTCTGCGTTTCTGCCATAAAAATAATTTTTTTTACTACGACTGAAACTCTTTTGTGTTTCTTTTACTTACAGTTCACCTGAGGATTGCATACCGCGTGATTTTGTCTGTGACAAGGAACCGGATTGTCCGAATGGTGAGGATGAACGCTATTGCTTTGGCATTGAACATCCGCTGCAGGAGCAAAAGAAAGACTTTTGGGCGCACAATCAGCACATGTAACTATCAAAGCCTCCTCAAATTTGTCACATATTGAAGATTTATTTTTATTTATTTTTGATTTAGTCAACAAGAAGGCCCCCAATATGGTCAGGTTATTGAACAGACCTATGGCATTTGGCATACCAAATGTTTCCCCAAGAGCTCGCCACCCCAGGTACACGAAGTGCGTGAGATTTGCAAAAAACTGGGTTACAATCCATATAGACAGCCCAGCTATCGTCTCATAGACGATGAGGCCAATGAGGCGGTTCGTACATACGAAATGGCCGATCAGCGTGGACGCAGTTTCAGCAATGAAAGTTTGGTGGGCAAATATCGTGATTCTACCAAGGCGGTTATACGTAGTAAATTCTCACCCTTGCAATTGAACGATCGACTAACTCTGTTTTTGAAACCCAGTCGACCCATTGCCGAGCTGGTTAAATGGAACTCAACGGATTCGAGTCAATGTTATCGATTGGAAATCAGATGTGCCTAGGCCCCAGGTAAAAGCATTTCGTGTTTGTCCTTTGTACGTTTTAGTAGAAAATAAATGCGAGAATTGTGTAAATTTGTATTTCGTTTTATTATTTTTGTTAATCAGTTGTCTATGTGGCATATTTTTGTAGTTTAGATGGGTTTTAAGCTTTTGTTTTTTTAATTTGGAATTTAACGAAACGAAATTTTTGTTTTTATTTTTGGTTTGGGGTTTTATAAATGTAAAAAATCGTTTGGTTTTTTTTTTTTTTTTTTTGGGTGTGTTTTTTAAAATTCAAACAATTTATTACTTAAAGCACTTAATTAAGGTTTGTTATGTTTTTTTGGTATTTTGTAGTTGGTTTAAATTCGTTAAAAAGAGTAGTTAGTTTTTGGTTTTTTTTTGGAAAAAAAAGGAGGTACTTGAGAATCAACTGTATAGACTCATTTGAATAGACTCAAGTCCATTAAGTTGATCGGTCTAGACGTTAGGTAAGATTAGTTAACAATAGTTAGGAATTTTAAACTTACTTTAACAAACTTTAAGGGGGGGATACTTGGTTTTTAAACATTCAAAAGAAGGCAGGTCATAACTACAAAATTTGTAAGTCTTTGGCGCTGATTATAATAAATTTATAATTGGGCTTGGAATACTTTTCTTTATCATTTTAGGAGGTAAATTTATATGTGTAGGGCATAAGTACTTTGAAAGTGTTTTTTTTTTTGGTTTTTGGGTAGTTTAGTTTTGATTATACAAAAACAATTGATTTGTTTAAATATAATTTAAAATTTAATCACAAATGTTGTATAGTTTTTTTTTGTTTTTAATGTTTTTAAGTAGGTTTTGATCAAGGCTTAGGCTAAAATGTGTGTGTGTGTGTGCAATTTTAAAAAAGAGCTAGGCAAAGTTGTGTCTTGGTTAGTTTTTGTTTTTTTTTTTTTAGAGAAGGAGAGAGTATATGTGTGGGCTTGTGTGTGTTGCTGATTGATTTATATTTATGGTACAGGCATCATATAGTTTTTTTCAACACAACCGTTTTTAATTTTTAAAATTTATTTTTGGATATACTCGAAGCATTAGATGAGTAAAATTGTTTGTTTTCTAGTAGCTTATATACTAAACTGGCTTGCAAATTCATTTTGGTCATTCTAGTATAACCAATTTACCATATTTACGTTGTCATGAAACACAGCAGTTTTATATATATATATTTACATATTTCTAGTACTTTTTTTTATATTTATTAAACTTTACTAACTACAAATAATTTTGTGTGTGAATTTTTGTTATGTTAAAATCTTAATGGATTAGTTGGTGCGTTTTTATATACAAATTGTTTTGTAGTTTCTAGTTGTTAGTTTTGCTGTTGTAATAGTAATGCTAGTTTATTAAAGCTTAGGAAGTTTAGTTGATTTCACTAAATGAGTTAAATGCCTACGATTATAAAGTAAAAAAGTAAATAAAAGTAGAAACTTTTTTCATTTTTCATTAAACTTGAATTTTATTTTCTCATTTTCAATTTCAGCCTAAAACAATCCAAGGTATGTTTCATATTTTTAAGACACTTTTGAGAATGAGCATCATATTTCACGAAATGAACAGGAATGACATTCAATCTTTGACTTAACTTCATTATACCTGTTAAAGGGCAGAAGGAATCATTGCCGACCATATAAAGTATATATATTCTTGATCAGCATCAACAACCGACAACCGAGTCATGTCCGTCTGCCCGTCCCTCTGTATGAACAAATAGATCTCAGAGACTAGAAGAGCTAGAGCAACCCAATTTTATATGTAGACTCCTATTGTCTGCACGCAGATCAAGTTTGTTGCAAATTTTTACCACAACCACCCTCGCCCCCCCAATAAATACACATTGAATAACACCCACATTTTTATACCCTTGCAAAGGGTATTATAATTTTGCCCAGAAGTTTGCAACGCATAGAAATATTCATTTCCGATCCCATAAACTATATATATTCTTGATCAGGGCGACGAGCTGAGTTAATTGAGCTTTGTCCGTCTGTCTATCCGTCTGTTTCTACGCAAACTAGTCTCTCAGTTTTAAAGCTATCGAGCTGAAATTTTGCACAGAGTCTTCTTTTTACTGCACGCTGCTAATATGTCGAAACCGACCGGATCGGATAACAATATCTTATAGCTGCCATAGGAACCATCGGTCAAAAAATGGCGCTTAGTGAGAAAAACTTTTTTGTTTTCTATGTTAGCGTCCTCAAACTAGTCCATTATTAATTTTATATGCCTTCAAACAGATTTGCAAACTTTGGTCAAAATTGGATGACTATATCTTATAGCTGTCATAGGAACCATCGGCCAAAAAATGGGTCTCAGTGAGAAAAACTTTTTTGTTTTCAATGTTAGCCTACTCAAACTCGTCCATTTTTGATATTATATGCCTTCAAACAGATTTGCAAATTTTGGTCAAAATCGGATGACTATATCTTATAGCTGCCATAGGACCGATCGGTCGGAAAATGGGTCTTAGTGAAAAAAACTTTTTTGTTTTCGAGTATTTCGTTCTTAAGGTCGGTCACTCTTAATGTTAAAAGCTTTCAAACAAATTTGAAAAATTTGGTCGAAATCGGATGGCTATATCTTATGGTTGCCATAGGACCGATCGGTCGAAAATGGTTCTTAGTAAGAAATTTTTTGTGTTTTTAATGTTAGCATCGTTAAACTCACTGATTGCTAATTCTATATGCTTTCAAATATATTTGCAAACTTTGGTCAAAATCGGATGACTATATCTTATAGCTGCCATAGGATCGATCGGTCGGAAAATGTGTCTTAGTAAGAAAAACTTTTTTTTTTTCAATGTTAGCGTCCTCAAACTCGTCTACTATTAATATTATATGCCTTCAAACAGATTTGCAAATTTTGGTCAAAATCGGATGACTATATCTTATAGCTGCCTGTAGGACCGATCGGTCGGAAAATGGGTCTTAGTGAAAAAAACTTTTTTGTTTTGAAGTATTTAGTTCTTAAGGTCGTTGATTATTAATATTAAGAGCTTTCAAACTAATTTGAAAAAGTTGATCGTCATCGGGTGACCATATCTTATGGTGGCCATAGGACCGATCGGTCGAAAACGGTTTTTAGTAAGAAATTTTTTTTGTTTTTAATGTTAGCATCGTTAAACTCACTGATTACTAATTCTATATGCTTTTAAATACATACCCAAAATTTGGACGAAATCGGATGACTATATCTTAAGACTGCCATAGGACCGATCGGTTGGAAATTGAGTCTTAGTGAGAAAAACTTTTTGGTTTTAAATTGTATCTTTCTTAAACTCGGCGATTGTTAATTTGAAATGTTTTCAAAAAGATTCGCTAAATTTGGTCAAAAGCAGATGTTTATCTGTCGGAAAATGGGTTTTAGTTACAAAAATTTGTGATTTTTATGTAAGCGTTCTTGAACTCTGACATTTCAAAGACAGCATTTGCAAGGGCACAGACGAAGTTAGCTTGGCCTTCTCGTTTAAGACATCGATCTCAAATTTAAAACGTAATTTTTTATTCGCCATATCTATACTCCCTAAAATGTTCATCAAGATTGGATAATAAATGGCCGAGCTAAAAAATTGTTACATACTCTTCGGCTGTCTCCCCTTAGGTACACAGCAAGGCTATTAAACATTTCTTTCCATGAGTAAAGGGTATATCGAAGTCGGTTAGAGCCGACTTTTACTTACGCTCTCGTTTTTAATTGGCTATTGTCTGAATCCAAACTCTAATGTAATTTCTACTTTCCGTATTTAATTACTTTTCATTACAAGATAATGAAAAAAGAATTACTGATTACAATTCATTAATATTTGTAATTTAAACTTGAAATTATGCATATTTAGTGAATGTTACAACATTCAATTCCTTTTGTAATTACTCGAACGATTGTATTACTAAATGAATTCTTTAGCATTTCAAGCCCAATTATGGAATAGTCTCAGTTTACCTTTATTAAAGCAATTGTTATTGTAAATTAATTACGTTTTGTAATATTCACTAAATCAGCGATGATCACAAGAACCCCCCGGGTGGGGGCCGAAGACATATCGCTATTTTTCGCTATTTAAGCTAGCCTTTGATGCTGTCAGGTTGAAGAAAATTCACGGCGCTTTTTTCCCACACTAATACACTCTCACTTTTTGGCCTCGCTCTCGTTGACAAACGCTGCACTAAATACACCAATACCTCGCTTTACGGCCTAGATACGTTCCCAAAAAATTAGCGGTAAAGCGAAAAGGCGTATTACGAATAAAATACTTTCATACAAATCCATACAACATCAGTTAGATCGGTTCTAAACAGGGAATCAAACCGGAACCAGAACCGGAACCGATTATTGAAATTTTTTGTATACCGGTATCCGAGAACCGATATTTTTGGAGCCGAAAAGACCGAAAAGAACCTAAACGTTGTACCGGTTCAGTTTCGGTTCTAAGCAAAAACTAGACTGCAAAACTGGCACTTAGTTTTGGGGGACCTCTACGTAATTTGGTTAAATCGCATGCTTTCAAAAAAAGAGTCTGGTTGAGCATATCTTTTGTAGTGTGATATAGAAAAACGAGAAACCAGTCTCTTTGAAAATGTTGCATCCTATATTTTTAGATCCTCCTTATAATGTCATGATAACCTTACAACTAAAAAGTACTTGTGTTATCCATTTCTCTTCAAATGAAACGTAATGAGGAAAGCAGCTCTGACCAAGGCTGCAGACCTCTGAAATTCTAAAGGTTCAGGCTGGGGGTTCAAACCCCTTGGAAAGTGTAAGGTTTGCTTCTCAAACCGGTTCCTTTACTTAGCGAACCTAAGGTTTTGGTTCGAAGCTTGGTTCATGAATTCTGATATCGTTGTGATATTTTTTGGTAAAAAATAAACCATATTTTTTGATAAGGAAGCTTTCAGCTAACAAAAGTATTAAAAACGTTTATCAATACCTGAATGGACCTCATTCATTATAGTAAACATTCATTAGTTCTATACCAGGGCCGCACCTTCTATGTTAATCAATAAATGGATTTGATGTGTCATTTAACAACTTGACTTTATTTCCTTCTCGAAGTCGTAATATGCAGTTTGGATATAATTTTAAAATGGTAATGCTCCGATTCAGCGCTATAAACATTTTTTAAACTGTCAAAATATTGTGATATTTTTAAATACTCTGAAAACCCTGACTAAAGAAATTCTTTGAAACGAACCTTTTTCATCAGAAGAGGTACGGTTCGGCTCCAGTTTTACGGAAGTTACAAATTTAAAAGGTCCGGTGCGATTGATCCACAAACCCAAACCGAACTGGTTCTACCGGTTCGGTTCAGGACCGCTTGAAAGTGGAAGCTTAAGTGGATTCATACATGAATTTGTATGAAAAGGAACAGGACAATTCAACTAGATCAGTATTTTCCCCAAACAGTTTAATGGCATCAAACATCATAATTTTTCCTGAGAAACGTTCACAAAATAAAGATGATGAAAACTCGACAGTTTCCACATTTGCCTTTGAGAAGGGCAAGTGAGCGTAAAAAAAATTGGGTGAACGCAAAACCAGAGACCGATCTTTCTTTATATCTTAAGGGTACATACCGGTACGTACCGGTATACCGAAATAAAAATCTATGTACCGGTACGGAACTGAAAACCGAAATAATATTAGAACCAAAACAGAACCTTTTACCGAAACATAAGTTTCTGTACGTACCAGAACCGGAACCGGACCCGAAATACTATTCGGTTTGATTCCCTGGTTCTAAACATTCAAAAATAAGGAAATAAACACATTAGATAGTTAAAAACAATTAAGAGCGCTGCAGTGGAGTGGCCCGACTCCAAAATACCCTGTACAGTTGAGACAAACATCTACGCACACACACGCCCTAGGTGCCTGCAGTAGGCATCAATCAAACTTGATCTCGGTACGGTATACACCTATGTACCTGCAAAATGTTGTCTCTCTATCTCTTATTGTCTTTGAGATTGACGCGTTCATACAGACAGACGGACATGGCTAATTCGACTCGGCTGTTGATGCTGATCAAGAATATATGTACTTTATATGGGACATCTCTTGAGATTTTGGCCTCGGTTGGTTTGCAAAACGTTCGAGAAATCCATCGGTGTCCCAGCACTTGAAGAGATTTCATTTTCTTATTTGAAAATCTAGTTAGAACAGAAACTGTTCCACTTGAAATATCATCTCTAAAAAAAAGGGCTGCATCTCTCGCATAAAAATTTCCCTTTCTTTAGGTTAGGGGTGATAACTGGCCGTTTTTTGCTCATAACTTGAGTATCGTTTATCCGATCTTTATCATTCCTTAGATTACTACATATCTCTAGAAGGTACGAACCATCTATCTCCAAAACTGTAGGAGATATGAAGTTTTTCCCAAATTGTGGGGGGCGGGAGAGGGCATGGCAAAAATTGAAAATAAACTTGATCTGCCTGTAAGTATAAGAAATATATGTACCATACATGTCAAACATCTATCTCTTACCATCTCTGAGATCTGTGCGTTCATAGAGACGGACACACGCAAATCATCTTGAATCACCACCGACCCTTCAATATACTGGAAAAAGTCTAATTTTGTTGCCTTGTGTAATCAGCCTCTGAACCTAAGCCCGAACTAGACACATTGTATACAATAAAGTGTATTGTTCAAACAATCATTTAAGTCAGGGGTGTCCAGGCCCCTTCATGTGTTCTACAAATCGCTTTCGAACTGTTAACATACTGGTAACCCACTGTTAACTCACTTTTTACTCACTGTTAACCTACTGTTAATATACTGTTAACATACCTCTCCCCCTTTTCCCATTTCTTCAGCCCTTTCCTACTTCAGAACCCTTTTTCCCTTCTTCTGTGTTCTACAAATCACTTTCGACCTGTTAACATACTGGTAACCCACTGTTAACTCACTTTTAACTCACTGTTAACCTACTGTTAATATACTGTTAACATACCTCTCCCCCTTTTCCCCTTTCTTCAGCCCTTTCCTACCTCTTCTTTTCCCTTCTTCACCCCTTTTATCTCTCTTGTCACCCTCACATCATCCCTCTCCATACACAACCCAACTGCTGTTACAGCAAGTGGCAAAAGTGGATGACTTTGCAAATACAAAATCAAATACAAAAGCGTAGTCAAAGAAATAAAGAAAATACAAAATTTGTCTCGTTTTAGTCCGCCAGTCAAACGTCCGTACAAACATCCACTACAAACGTATATTGATCTTATTTTTTTCATATTTTTCCGTGCTTGCATATCGTGTTTACAATATAAAAGGCTGACCTCTTTCTTAGACATTTTGAATTCTTCGTAATTGGCCTCAAAGTTTTAGTTTTTTTATTAACAATTTGTTTTCTAAAAATGCAAGTCTCTTATAAATATGAAACAGACCTTAGGATCAATAATTTTATTCAGCTCCGCCTAAAGTTGTGCTTTTATTTCCCCCAACACAATGTTGTTTACAGCGCAGCCCAAAAGTATGCAACGCCTTGAAACAATTTGTGCCATTCAAATCACTTTTGTTCCAAATCCTAACAATAAATATCAAAAATTAAACAATAAATAATTCATATATATTTCACTAAATGTCTCTCACAAATAAAATAAATAACTACAAAAAATTAAACAAAATGTGATGTGTAGATTTTAGTCACAACTTTTTAGTTTTCTGCATAGTTTTTTTGTGCGGGCCGAGGTCAAGTTTTGACTTAAGCTAAAACATTAAACAGTAAAACGAGAAACTAATGATGAACGTATACAAAACAAAGAAACCATTAAACCATTTTTAGAAAATGTTTGACTATAATTTTTGGATCACTAAAACTTTCATTACATTTAGCTAAGAAATGGCGAGTTTATGTTTATGTTTTGTTTTTTTTCTTTTGTAAGGACAGAGCGAGCGAGTGTGTTTAAAATTAAATATGAGTTTCATTTCACATAACTCTTGAGGTTACGTACATCCATCCGTTTAAGTACTTTTCAGTTGGGCCTTGTCATCGGATTCGGTAGGTGGCATATTCTCTTGGGTGCGAACCAAATGTGTTGGCAGTTGCATATTCAGTGGATCATGGATACGTCTCAGATTGTATTCCAATTCGGCTGATTTGCGCTTCAATTGATTATAGTGATCCACATCGAATTGAACTTTCTTTGCATTTCTATAGATGGACAACGAATATTCACGATTTTTCACATGTTCCATAATGTATTCCTGTTGGAGTTTACAAATGATTTCCAAATTACTTGAGCATAAGTAGGGGGAGGGAGGATAGAACTCACCTTTTTGGTTACACAATAGTAGGCATACATGGCCATGGTGGTGCCATAGGTAACAAAATAGGTCACCGGTTCCATAATATCCCAAGAGTATTCCCACCAAGTAAGACGAGCCAATATACCAAACTGCACAGACATCAGACCCAAACCCACCCAGGTCATCATATTAGTACGACGAGCAGCCTTTTTGCTGAGTTCCAATCTTTTCTGTTTGAAAAATATTCGAGAATATAATCAAAAATCATCAAAAAAAATACCAGGAAAACCCACCTCTTCCAGGGGTTCTAGTTCATAACGTAAAGCCTCCAATTCTTTGGTCAATTGGTTCTCCTTCTCCAGCTGATATTCACCCACATTGAAGGCCTCATAAAGCTATGAAATTAATATAAATTAATAAATCCAAGTTTTTCCTTTTCCGATTAACTCACCTGAGCTATCACCTTACGCACATCGCCCATTTTGTCCATTTTTTCTAGCGTAATCTTCTCACGCTTGGGTGGTTGGACTTCCAAATTCCGATTGTTAATTTGTATGCTATGTGTATCAGAGAAAATTAGAAAATTAGCTGGGTGGTCTTCTTCATTTCGTTTTGCTTAAGTAACCCACCTAAATGTATCATCCAGCAGACTATCAATGGTGCAGGATGAGGCTATGCGTACGCCATGCTTATTAATTACGGCCGCCCGATCTATGCCACGATCTTCTGCTTTCAGCATGGCCAACAGATCGCCCACACAATGCGAAATGGGTTTCAAGGCAAACTGACAGAGTTCATTGCGGCTGGGCAGGCGAATGGTAATATGGGGCATTCCATTCACATATTCCACAAAGATATCGTCTGCAAGAGAAAATGGGAGAGGGATTTTTTTTAAGAAATTTGCTTAAGATCAATTAAATAATGAGAAATTATTCGAATATATATACTCTAAACGGACAGAAAGCTTTTAAAAGTCTCTTTTTAAACTTAATATTTTTTACTCGGACGCTGCCGAAGAGAATTTATAGGTTTAAAACTTTAAGCTTTCCTATAACCCAACTCCACTGAGTATCAACTCCATTGGCAACTGCCATTGGCAAGTTAAAAAATATTCAGTGACTTCTGATCAATCATTCTTGTTCAGTGACTCTTGTTTACTGAGTCTTGTTCAGTGACTTTTGTTCAGTGACTGTTGTTCAATCAGTTTTGTTCAATTATTCGTGTTCGATAAGTCTTGTTCAGTGACTCTTTTTCAACGTCTTGTTTAGTAATTCTTGTTCAGTGACTATTGTGCAGTGACTCTTTTTAACTATGTCTTGTTAAGTGACTCCTGTTTAGTGACTTTTGTTCAATCAGTCTTGTTCAGTGACTCTTGTTTACTGAGTCTTGTTCCGATACTTTTGTTCAGTGACTCTTGTTCATTGAATCTTGTTCAGTGACTGTTGTTCAATCAGTTTTGTTCAGTTACTCGTGTTCGATGAGTCTTTTTCAGTGACTCTTTTTCAATAAGTCTTGTTCAGTGACTTTTGTTCAGTGACTTTCAGCCTTGTTAAGTGACTCTTATTTAGTGACTTTTGGACAATCAGTCTTGTTCAGTGATTCTTGTTCAGTAACTCTTTTTCAATAAGTCTTGTTCAGTGATTCTTGTTCAGTGACTTTTGTTCAGTGACTTTTGTTCAGTGACTTTTGTTCAGTGACTATTGTGCAGTGACTCTTATTAACTGAGTCTTGTTTAGTGACTTTTGTTCAATCAGTCTTGTTCAGTGACTCTTGTTTACTGAGTCTTGTTCCGATACTTTTGTTCAGTGACTCTTGTTCATTGAATCTTGTTCAGTGACTGTTGTTCAATCAGTTTTGTTCAGTTACTCGTGTTCGATGAGTCTTTTTCAGTGACTCTTTTTCAATAAGTCTTGTTCAGTGACTTTTGTTCAGTGACTTTCAGCCTTGTTAAGTGACTCTTGTTTAGTGACTTTTGTTCAATCAGTCTTGTTCAGTGACTCTTGTTTACTGAGTCTTGTTCAGATACTTTTGTTCAGTGACTCTTGTTCAGTGACTGTTGTTCAATCAGTTTTGTTCAATTACTCGTGTTCGATGAGTCTTGTTCAGTGACTCTTTTTCAATAAGTTTTGTTCAGTGATTCTTGTTTAGTGACTTTTGTTCATTGACTATTGTGTAGCGACTATTTTTAACTAAGTCTTGTTAAGTGACTCTTGTTTAGTGACTTTTGTTCAATCAGTCTTGTTCAGTGACTCTTCTGGTCTTGTTCAGAGATTCTTGATTTCTTCATTGACTTTTGTTAAGTGGCTTTACACATAGCGATTTTTGCTTAACTGTTCTTTGCTATGAGTCTTGAATGCTAGCCTTAAGAATAGTTGACTTACAATAGAACAGCTGAACTACTGAACACAACAAAGTAATTTGAGTGAGTTCAGCGAAATAAACCTTCCTAACCCCACACTAATTAGTATTCTGTGTTTATTTTTATAATTTATTAAGGGCCGATTAATCTTCTTTCATATAGCTGCTATGTGTCAGATAATTTCACAATTTACTCTGCTATTTGTAAGTATATTGGACCTATAGCTCTATGTAGAAGATGAGAAATCGGTCCGAAAACTTTTAACGCTAAATCTTCATAGTTTACGTTACTTCTTTCGAACTTATCAGCTACAGAATAGAAGGCTAGAATATAAATGCTTAGAATACATAGTTTTGCGAATTTCTTTTAATAAAAATAAAATAATAAATTGCTTTAAAGCTGTTTGGTTGAATGTGCACAACATATTGACAATTTTTACTACCATGAATCACATTTCGTTCTTCAATAGCTCTTGTGTGGAAAAACTGAAATTTTAAAAAGTCTATGAATACTATGATATTTTATCAAAAATGGTTCTATAGTTTTTCACTATCGAAAATCGATGCTTTAACCGATTTTCGAGACACTACGGACCAGATACCTTCAAAGCTTGCGCTTTGCATGCACATTGAGATGTTTGATAAGCCCATAAAGTAGCTATTTTTGTGTTTATTCCCTAATTAATCTCCATTAGTTCCTAATTTAGAACGTAGTTCTCTCAATCCTTATACCAAAGGCTACAAACCCTTAAGAACCGGCTCGGTTTAGGTTTCTTTGGATTTCATTGTTGCCATCTCTATTTATCTATCTGATTTTAGATCCAATGTAGTTTAATGTTTCTGTGATAGTTCTTAAGTGCCTCCAGAGTAGCTTGCACTTCCCTCACTATGGCAAACTAATCATACACGTATTTTGTAAGTAGTACTCTGTGTTGATGTTTCAATTTCGCTATTGTGCTCTCTAAAAGTTCCTCCATGATTATGTCGGCTATGATGGGTGAGGTAGAGTATCCCATGGGCATTGCTTTTAGCTGCTTGTACACTGCTCGCCACTTGAATAGGACACCCTGTATGCTCTGTTTAAAACTGCTCGTAACTCGAAAACGAAATGGTAGAATAACGGTATTTTTTGCATATTATCTTTGTGCAAGCATTCTTCGCTCTTTCTGGTATATTCCAAGTTTTGGAATAGAACCGTTATAAAGTTGTTTGCACTTTATGTGAGCATTCACAAAAATTCAATGGAATTTTTGCGCCACTTGAATAGAACATGCATTTTATTTGGTCGGTATCGTTGACACACAAATTTTGGTTTACTTAAACTTTTTGCTTTAATTGAAGTGTATATAAAATTAAAAAAAATTAAAATGGGGCGTGGCACTGCATTATCTGAGTCGGAGAAAGGAAAAATCCAAGCTTACAAGGATTCTGGCCTTTCAATTGCCAAAATAGCAAAAAAAAAGTCGACAGGAGCCGTCACGCCATAACAAATTTTTTAAATAATGAGGCTAATTATGGTAAAAACATGAAGGGCCGCACCCACAGTGTGCTTACCATCGCGGACAAGCGACTTATATTAAAAGAAGCTTCCAATTCGCACGACTCTTTGGCCAAGATAAGGGAAAAATGCAACGTTAAAGCAAGTTTGACAACCATGCGTCGTGTTATTAATAATGCTACACACCTGAAGAGACTAAAAATCAAGAAGAAGCCACCTCTTAACCCGGCTCGGAAGTTACAACGCCTTGATTTCGCGCGCGCACGTGTCACCTGGACTTCGGAGTGGCAACGTGTTGTCTTTTCGGACGAAAAAAAGTTTAATTTGGAGGGCCCCGATGGCTACAGCTACTATTTTCATGATCTTCGAAAAGAACCACACCATCTTGATAAGTTGCACAGCAGTGATGGAGGTATTATGGTATGGGGGGCCATTTCCTATTATGGCACCTGTGAGCTTAAATTTATTCCAACCACCGTGAATGCGTTGTGTTATAATGGTATATTGAAAGAGGCCTTTCCACACTTCCAAACTCTTTTTGCAAATCTAAAATGGATTTATCAACATGATAATGCCCCTATACATACGGCCCGGATTGGTAAATCGTATATAGCGAGCCAAAACGTGGAGTTATTAAACTGGCCGCCCTATTCACCGGACTTGAATATCATGGAGAATGTGTGGGAATGGCTAACACGTGAAGTATATGGATCAGGTCAGCAATATTCGAGCGTTCCCGAACTAGTTGCAGCTATCAAATTAGCATGGGGCTCGATATCGTTGAATTATTTGGGAAAATTGTATGCATCCCTTCCAGACCGAATGTGTGAGGTTTTGGAAAAAAAAGGAGGCTCAACACACAATTAAAAACTTTTTTTGGTTTAAAAACATGTTAGTAATTTCTTATTTAAGTAATATTTTGAAAATTATTTGAAAAAGAATTGAAATATTCTTAAATGGTTTTTAGATAAAGTGTCCTATTCAAGTGGTGCAAAATTAAGATTCCAAAATTTGTTACTTATTGGTTAACAATGTTTTTTGTATACTTACAACTTTTGAATAATTTTGTAATTTTCGTCTAATTACTACATTTAAATAAACTTTATAGGAAAACAAAAATTATTTTCCTAGATGGTTTGGTTTAGCAGCAATTAACTATAGAAAATCGACTTTAGAGGTGTCCTATTCAAGTGGCGAGCAGTGTATATTCTGTCTTCAAATTTAAAATAACAACTCTGCATAATGCAACATTTTACTATGTCCATGAAAAGTTGTCTGGGAATGTTGGTATGTTCTTTAATTTTTGGCCATTTTTGTCTAATAGTATCCTATATCTATCGGTATACAAGGAAAAACGGACACAACATCAAAGGATACAAGAATTTCGTCATCACATATATGGGTATTGTTAACACTTTCTTTAAATTATGTAGCGTTTTTGACATTAAATGTTGATTCCGCAGTTATGTTGTTGAGTATCTTCGCTAAATGTCTATAGAGTTCGTGAGATGGTGAAAATATCGAGTAGCGTGGTTTCTTCGTGATGGATTTTGGGTAGTTCATAAATCCTTGGTGGTAGCGCTGTGCTCGTCGTTAGCAGACTTCTATCGGCCTTTGAAATCAGCTTCAGCTTAAATAGTTGATCCACTAAACTGTTGTTTCTCGTTTGAAGTTCTGATGTCGGGTCTTGTCTTCCAGTTCTATATGTGCACAAATCTCTAAATATATTCGTAATTTTCCTCTTGTAGTCGTCAGATTCCATAGACACCGTTTTATTCAATTTGTCAGATGTTAATATTAGTACTTTGTTATTTTCTCTCAAAATCATTCCGCGTCTGTTTCACAGTGTTCAGTATTTCACGATCCATTGCACTGTTCCAGTTGCTCGTTTGAATATCTTTAATTAAAAAATAAAATTTTGTGCTAGGTGCTTCTTCTGTCTATTTGTCTACCAAAGTTTGTACCAACTCCTCCCCGTCCGGGATGCACTCATCTTATTTACCGGTGGCGCGAGCCTTGGACCTTTACATCAGCAGTGGGCACGCCCCTGCTCCCATTGCTCCGGAATTTGTTTTTTGGCAACTGGATTCATTCATTCGCAAAAGAAGTTACGAATCAATTGCCTTGCTTCGAAGTATGTTACAACAACAAAGGCCATGCGAATCGGCACCCAGCGCCAGCAGGGAGCACACGCAGACGACGCCACAGGTGCAGTGTGCGCCATCGAGACTCACTAATAAGGATTTTCTTTTCTGTAGTTGTTGTTAGACTGCTTCCAAACTCAAATTTCGTGCCACCGCTGCTTTAAATGAGTAGAAACTCTTCTGAACTGCAGTCTCATTTAAAAGAAATATTTTACCGAACTAAATTTGTATCTTATCTGAGGCCTTAAGTTTTATATTTATATTTGCGACTTCAATTTCGGTTGTAAAATGATGAAACAAGCATCACAGAGGAATTTTGGTAAATTGTGTTGCCTGTTACCAATTGATAGTTCATTCTCAACTAGTCAGGAAATTGGATAAGCCCTTCGGTGTCTACATAAAATAGCGCCGAATATGTTTTCACGATCCCATAAGTAATAAACCAAGATTCGATTTAGAAAATAATAATAATAAGAAAATAAAAATAAAAAAATAACACCGTATTCGTATGCGTTATGCGCATAAAAACAAAAATTCTTAGAAAAAGTACTTTTTAAGAAGTCAAAAGGAAACAAATTGAAACGAATACTCGTTACGTGGACTGTAAAATCTGAAGAGTTCATTTTTGGATCACTCAGATATCACGTCCTTGTCTAGACGTGATTCCTGTTTCCTAAATGAAAACCCTGGAGTATTTTCAAAAATTGGTAAAAGACATATCTAGTTATTTCGCATACTTAGCTTACAAACTGGCTTTGAAAGCAATTCCAAATTTTGCGGTCCTTTTTCTTCTGAACGGTAGTTACCTTGAAAATACGTGTCCACTATTTCGCATACTTTAATAACTTCGCTCGGATGAAGCAAAAACCATTTGCTTTCAAAGTGAGCGCCTGCATACCTTAACAAAGGTCTATTTGGAATCTTAGATCTTTTAGTTAAGCAGTTTGGGCTGTGGGCCGATTCGTCAGTCAGTCAGTAAATTGGGTCGGCATTGTTCTCTCTGGCTGTAACATCACCTCTCTCTCCCCATTTCCAATTTGTACAGTTTATAATAACTATATTCGTATTCTTCAAATAACCCAACCTTAGACAACAAAAATATTTCAGTATTTTTGTACGTTCCACCCTGCAGTTTTTCCTCTTTCTTAGTTAGTTTTGTTAATTACCCCAACAGCCACTCAAGGTTATTCGCCATTTCAAATGCAGTTAGTCGTTCGAATTGATTGCTGAGGCGGAACATTGTTTTGTGGCTGCAGAGTGCAACATACTCCCCAAGATTGGAGATGGTATGGGATGGATTGACACACAAAACGATGACAGTTGCGCGCGCGTATCACAAATAACATTTCAATTAGCGGCAACTGGAGTTTTCACTTTGTCGCATGTGGCGGGGGTTTAAGTAGCACAATGTATTTGTAGGATAGATGAAATCATGATATGATGCAGATGCATCATCATGCACGCCACGAATGCAGCAACCAACCATCACACGCCACTTCTAATGAAGATTTTGTTTGTTCATTTACTTGAGACGAAAGCCTGCCTGCCTCTTGAATCTGTTTGAAATTATTAGCAATTGTAGTCGGCGCCAAATGTGGGTAACTAGTGTTGTTGGTTGCCGTTGTTGTTGTTGTTGTTTGCTTGGCTAACCGCTGCCTGCCCGCCGCCGCTTTGGTGATTATTATTTTCATGGACTTTGATTTTTTGGGATTTAAAAACGTTTTTTTTTTATGTTTTCTTTTTCCTCAGCTACTTCTTGAGCTTCTTCTTGGGTTTTTTTTAATTATTGATAGTTTGAGATTTTGGTGTGTTAATTTTTCAGTTAACTTTCAGATTTTCGCGCTGGCAGACGTGTTTCGGGCCTGGATTCTCTACGAATACAAAAAAAAATCGTGTGCGTGGTTAAAACAAAATCCAACAAAAAAAAACTATAAACAGCCAAGCATGAATGCTGGCAACGACAGGTGTAGAGAACTGGGCAAAGTTTGTGGTCCTGTCACTGAGTGTGTTTCTAGCTAAAGTTGTTGTTGTTCGGTTGTTGTGGCCTACAAAAAGATTAAATAACATGCAAACACACACACATATGTATTTATCTATGTATGTAGGTTGTATCCATGAAAGTTCATCAAAAGCAGTGAAGTACTTGGAGAGGGTTGAACTAAAATATTTTAGAATGAAATGAAATAAAAAAAACGGCTTCAATTGATTGCATTTAGTTTTGTAGATTTCTATTTTGGAAAAATGTTTGTATTTAATCAACTTTTAGCTTAATTGGTTTTAGTAGTTTATTATTTGCTTTCAAAGTACAAAAAGTTTTTTGCTGAAAGGAAAGTTTCTATACCCTTGTAGCTCGTAAACTGTATAGAAATAAATAGAAATTTGATATATGCCTCCGAATTTGTTCAAAATCGTCCAAATTGTGCTAAGCCAGAAAGTATTTTTATAGCTTTTCTCACTAGAACTTTTTCGACCGATCTTCTCTATGTCAGCTATATGCCATAGTCATCCGATTTGGATCAAACTTGGCAGAATTGTGTGGTAGCATATAATATTGATCAGTAATAAGTTTGGTAGCGGTAGCATTGAAAACAAACAAGTTTTTCCTACTAAGACTTTTCCAGAACTATATTTTGTATGGCAGCTATACTATATAGTTGTCTGATTTTCATAAAACTTGGTGTAATTATGTAAAAGCATAGAAAACTTAGAAATACGAGGTTTGGGCGAGTTTGCGTTGAAGACAAAAAAGTTTTTCTAACTAAAACTACTTTTTCGACCGATCGTTCCTATGGCAGCTATATGCTTTAGTCATCCGATTTGGTTCAAACTTGGCAGAATTTTGTGGTAGCATATAATATTGATCAGTAATAAGTTTGGTAGAGATAGCATTGAAAACAAAAAAGTTTTTCCTACTAAGACTTCTTTTAAGACCTTTCCTTCAGGCATGTTCTCAGTTCCACTACTTTTTGAAAAGTAAATCGAACACAATTCCGCTTCGGTTTCGTTTTTGTGTTCTCAATTTCGAATGAAATTTTTTGCAAACCATTGGTCCAAACGAGATGGGCACTAGATCAGAGTCGGTCAGCCATAGCTACCAGGAGCCGAAGTCAGACATGTTTTTACTCAATTGCGTGAATCGGTGAACACTGAATTGCAAGTAAAACGGCTGTAGTCTGGAGAGAGCTCTCTTGCTCACTTTTTTGGCCTCTCCATTTGGCCGGCACTGCACTAGATACATAAGAGAGAATCCTAAATTCCAAGCGAATCGTTCGAAAATGGAAAAGTCGAAGATGAGAGAGGCTAACTTTTAGGTTTCACTTTTCGGTTTGGCTGGGCAATGCCAAATTCTGAACATCTTAAACAAAAAATTCCTTGTAAATCAATTAATGACTTAAATACAATTCAAATTTCACTAATAATTTCTAAATGGATCACAAAATTAAGTGAAATTTACTTTATATACATCTAGTAACTGTTAGAGTGCGTAATTTGGCCACCGACCAACTAGCTTTACTTTTCAAAATGAACTACTTTTTGTTTTGTTGTTGTGAGAACATGAATCAATTCCACTTTCTTAAAGTTGCAGTGGAAGTGGAATTGTTAATATGCCTGAATTATATGGCAGCTATACCATAAAGTTGTCAGATTTTCATAAAGCTTGGTGGAAAGCATAGAAAACTAAATTTTAAACCGATCGCTGCAATGGCAGATATATGCTATAGTCATTCGATTCGTTCGGTTCCGACAAACGTACAAAGTTTGGTCACGCTAGCTTTTAAACTGACGCAGAATATAGCATAGAAACAGACGGACAAACGGAATTCAACTCAGCTCGTCATGCGGATCAAGAATATATATACTTTATGTGGTCGGGGAGATGCTTCCTTCTATACGTTTCAAACATCTGGACAATTTTAATATACCCTCTGCAAGGGCCCACCTAGCATTTGGAAGATCATTTTAACAAGAATCACCTTGGTGAGTCTTTTTCCAGCCCTTTTGATGATTAAAAAGAGATTAGTTTCATGTGCGATTTAAGGAAGACTCGAAAATGACTCTTGCATTTGCATAAAACGTGATTCATTAAAAACGACTCGAAAAAGACTCTCAAATGAGTCGAAACTGATCAGAAAAACGGGGTATAAACGACTCTTCATGAAGAGTCGCGGCTAGGGTACCATATTCTCCCGACAAAAGTATAATTTATGATCAGAAAACGAGCACATTTATGACTATTTGAATCAGACTCAGGACTCGAAAAAGGATCGAATGTGATCAAAAATTTCATAAATTGCTGGCTGGGGGTATACAAAGATGAAAGGCATGTTCTCATTTCCAATTCCACGGCAACTTTTCGAAATTGGAATTGATTCTTTCTAATGTATCTAGTGCAGTGCTGTCCAAAATGCCAAAGGCCTTTCCCATGGGATAGGAAGTTATAATTCTGCCGGCGTCGTAGCCGACACACGCATTGAGAGAGAGAATACGTATGTTCTATAAATAGCACGCTTGGCGGCTTGCTCTCTTACGATGCGCGTGTTCGGCTTTGTGTTCTCTCACGAGACATTTGTATGTTTGATTGTTGCTCATGTTGAAATGTCAAATTGCTTACTTCGTGTTTCCCATTGCGATGCCATATATATTCCCTATTAACCCTTTTTTAAAACTGAAGGGGGTTCCTCGTTACTGAACCATTGTGTGGACAGAATGAATTTAAGTAGAGCAGGGATCTCAAGCCCGGATGTCTCCGAGAGGTTAAGTAGCAGAGGTTGACCAAGTGTCCTGAGTCTACTTCTACTCAAGGCGGGGTAATGGCAGAGAAGGTGTTGTACCGATTCCTCCTCTTCTTCGTATCCGCAACTTCTGCAGAAGTCATGGTGAGTGACGCCTAGGCGTGCTGCGTGTCTGCCAATAAGACAGTGACCCGTGAGGGTCCCCACCAGAAGTGATATGTGGTCACTAGTTGCAATTAGCAGTTTTTCAAACTGAACAAAAATGAGTGGACGTCGTGGCACAGTACGAGTGATGCTCTTTACAAAGAGCAGCAGGTGAATTGTGTGTGTGTGTGTGTGTGTGTGTGTTGGTTACTTGATACTTACTGCTCGATACTCCTTACTCAATACTCTGTATTCGGTATTTAGTATTCGATACTCAATACTCAGTACTCGGTACTTGGGACTCGATACTCAGAGCTCGTTACTCAGTACTTGATACTTAATACTCGGTACTTGGAACTCGATAATCCGTACTTGATACTAAAAACTCAATACTTAAAACTCTATACTTAAAGCTCGATACTCAAAACTCGATGATCAGGACACATACACACTAGAGGTCTGCATGAGCGCACTAAAATTGTTGGCAACAATGAGTACTCGTGAATATGAATAAATTTCTTGAGTACTAGAATTCAGCTGAATGATTTTTTATTGCACTCGGTCACATTGAATGTTAAACTATCGAATACTCCAATGGAATGAATGTGAATGAATGAATATACCATGCGAATTGATTGAATGAGTAAAAAGCAAAACACAAAGTATACTTAGATTAATCAGTTTTACTTATGTATATTTTAACGTCCTGTATGATAATCAAACCTTCTAGTCTTTGCTGGCTCTAGATCTCGTTATGATTGCACATAACTTTAAAACAGGAACACGCCGCACCACAAAGGAGGCTAGTTGACCGAACCGCTGTTTCATTGGTATCTCTACCAAATCATCAGCGCTCTTTACCTGGTCCACAATCCTCATGCCTGCAATGCCATAATCGTTTGCAAACTCCAATGCGTAGTAAAGGCAAAATTTAATAAAAAATATGTTTTATGTTTTTTTCGCTTGGTGGCGACATTCCAATAAAAATATTTATCCGCTTTTATACAAAGCAAGTTATAAAATTTTCTGTATTCACTTCTGCAACCAGCGCGGATTCTGAACGAGCATTTTCAGATGCAAGGAATTTAATAACTAAAAACGTTGGACTATTGCAACCAACCCTGACAATGTAAATAAAATAATGTTTCTTCATTTAATTTTGATTAAGAATAAATTTCCTTTCTCGCTTTCGTAATTTGTTTCCCTCCCATTTTTTTTCATCTTGAAAATTACGATTTATTTTCTGAAAATATTCAACCCTCACTCTATATTCAATTCAATTCAATTCGGGCCCTCATCGATTGAATGTTGCAAATTTGAAACTCAACCAGCATTCACATTTATTCAAATTCATTGGAGTGAGTGTCAAAACTCATTCAATTCATTTTGTATTTGAAGGCTTCATGAGTTGCTTTGATTGCACTCATGCAGCCCTCTAATACACACACTCACACACCTGCTGCTACGTCAAATTGCAAATTCGGCTGACTTTACAAAGACAAAGGCGTACATAAAAGAATCTGTCACAAAGCAACATTTTTCTAGTTGTAGTCCCCCAATCGAACGTTCGTAAAAGAGCTTCGTTGTAACAAATCTGGGTTTTCTTTGATTATTTCGATCGATTAATCAATTAATTTTAGTTCATTAAGTTCTAGCAAAGACGCTACATATATAGATACCGCATCT
Organism: Lordiphosa magnipectinata; assembly: GCA_037044535.1. Taxonomy (NCBI): domain Eukaryota; kingdom Metazoa; phylum Arthropoda; class Insecta; order Diptera; family Drosophilidae; genus Lordiphosa; species Lordiphosa magnipectinata. Next base: position 38,438 of record JBAMBO010001656.1, on the reverse strand, counting down.
CATACATTTTTTTTTTTTTTTGGGATCCAATGTCGGCTCCCAAGAACAATCGTTTTTTCTTCCACATGCGTTATCTATAATATCTATAAATCTTTACTATTAATCAACACCCATTTATTAAAACGTATAGCTTAATTTCAATACATATATTCCTCGTAAAGGCAGCGAGAAGCAAAAATTTGGAATCCAATGTCAGTTCCCAAGAATATAGTTTTTTGTTTTACATGCGTCATCTATAATATCTATAAATCTTTGGTTCTAGATACGTTTAGTAGGTAGGTCCTTTTCGTTTTGGTATTCCTACTTCATTCCCGCCTCGGACCATCTATTAAAAGTTTTTTTCTTTCTTTAGAAAATGGCTTTAACACATCCGGTTACCTTCACCAGCTATTGCCATGAAAAAGTAGGTCCTTTTCTCTTGTGCGAAAAATTTTAAGCACACACGCCAAGAGATTGAGAGAAGCTCGTCTTATTATCCTCTACTGGGCTGTATATAGCCATTTTACATTACACCTACTTAGTTTGGTGGTTTATTTAGTTCAGCAGTTCGTTGGATTCTTTGTTTGATTCTCGATTCAAGAACTTTAAAAGTGTTTTTTGGTTAATCTATACCCAGTGATTAGAAGTACCCAGGTACACACCTAGATCCATATACATATTTTGTGTACCTTTTACCTTACCTCGGTATTTTCAAATTCGAGTATCTTTTAGCTTAGCTAGCTCTTAATTTTCATTTACCTTGTCAAAAGGTAAGGTACTAGGTACTTTTCACATTCAAACTATATCCAAAATGCTGCCGCGCTCTGGCATATTGTAAAGAAAAGTATTTGGGATCTGTTTGTGGCTTTAACTGGACGTCCGGTAAATAATCCGTAATCCTATATGATTCATGCTAGAAAAGAGGAAGCCGTACTATCAGCTGTGCTTCCATTTTCACTTTCGCAAAAGTTTGGCGATTTCTAGACCAATTTTGTACTGGAAACCTGTTTTAAATCGCAAATTTTTTACGAAAGTGAAATCGTTTGCGATTTTCCCACACACATGAAAAATTGGCTACTATATTAGCTGAAGTTCATAGCAAATACCGTCTTAGAGATATACAAATGTTAAACAGTTACAGAAAATGTATCCAGTTTCTGAAAAGCATTTAAAGTTTAACACAGTTTTCTTAGAAATGAGAAAGCTAAACGCGGCGTGTAGAAAAGCCATACGCCACGTGTTGAAATGATAAAGATAAACGCAACGTGCAGAAAAGCTACTCGTAACGTGTTGAAATGAGAAAGCTACACGCGACGTGTTGAAAAGCTACACGAAACGTGTAGGATTTCAATATCTAAACGCGGCGTGCAGAACAGCTATACGCCACGTGTTAAAATGAAAAAGCTACACGTCGCGTGTTGAAAAGCTACATTAAACGATATGGGTTAAAAAAATTAAAAGCGGATTTAGTCTGATTAACAAGTCTCATGTATCACATGAACGTCAAATTTGATATTAAAGTAGGTAAAAACATTCAAACCAGATCCAAAATCGTTAAACTAGGTTCGGTTAGTTCGAAGTAATTGTTAAAGAATATGTGATATTGAATAGGTAATCGATGGATTCTCTCGATTCTTCGTATCGGATCATGTACACTTGCAAAATGTTTCACTTTTTTAAGGATGATTAGTAAACCATTCAATAAATTCATTCAAATATTTTGAGGCATAATGAGAACTCCTTTCTAATTCGGTTTAATTTTATGTAAATTCGTTTACCTTTTTCAGTATTCTATTTAATTTGCTAAAATTACAATCTTGATTCAAGTCCCCTCCGCCCCTTTACCAATCAAAAATTCTTTCTACGCCTTTTCAACAAACCGCAAGCAGCAAACGTGCAAACATTGATAGCAGCATATATACTCATAGGCTTTCTCCTGTTTGATGGCCGACCACAACTTTGTTTCATCAAAAACTTAATAGGCAGTTTCCGCCCCCAACAGGCACGGGCCACAAGGGTAGCAAGTGTCAAACATATACACACAGACACACACATGTGTATCCTGATATGTATTCCCGTAGTCATACGTGGCTAGCAAACAAAATGAGGGCAAAGTGTGCCATAAGCGTCATGGCGGCCACTTCCGAAAGTTGGCGGAAATGCAAGCGGCAATCAGCCTACAAATTTATAACAGTCTACTCGTTATTTTTTTTTTGTTTTTATGTATTTGTATTTGTGTGTCTGTGTCTGCTTGCAATTAAGTTTTATTTAAATTTGCCAAGCCTGCTTTTTGAACTACACAAAAAACAAAATAAAAAAATGGGCAAATAACAGAAAACTGCATACAGCACAAAACAAGTAAATTTAATCAAAATCTAAAGTGAAATTTCCATTTCTATTTTTCTATTGACACAAAGAACAAAGAGCAAAATAAGGAAATCAAAAGCAGTAGAAAACCATCAACAATGGCAACACTATAATGGAAAAGTTGAAAACTGAATTTAAAAACAAAATATTTCCAATTTTAATACATAGTTTGTTATTTGACTGTGAAACTTATTGATACCAAATTTGGCCTTCACCTTGCCACGGTTAAGATTGTGACCGACTTTTTCAAGAATCACTTTTGAATTTTAAAAATTTATACATGTGCTGAAACAGGCTCAACAAATCGTTACCCTGGTTGTAATAGAGAACTTAACTTCGTTTTCCAAAAAGAGCTAAAGACAAAGAGCCCCCCCCATATGGTTAACAGAATACAATAATGTTTGCCAAAAAAGAGGTAAAGTAGATTTCAATTATATACTAGAAAAACTTGACAAATTTCCAAGAACCAAAGCTTTATTTGGCAAGCCAATGTGCCAATGAAGACTTAAAAGTCAAGGTTTTGTTAAAAATTGGACAATAAGTAGGGAATCATTTAGGTGTGAGCACCTCTAAAGAGAGATTAAGTGCAATTGATAAAATGAATTGGCTTCCTTCCATTATGGAAAAACTGGCAGAGAACTAATGTGTTAGTGTAGTAGTTGTAGGTGTAGGTGTATGTGCGTATATATAACAAAATTCTAGACATTTTTAATCAACTTTAGTGGATTGGTGTATAAACCGTTAGCCACATCTTTTCTTCTCTATGCTGGTACTACACACGGCTGCCAAGATCGTCTCAAGATACCGCATCGTTCCCAGCACAAAGAAGATTGGAAGATCATCAGTCTTATCTAACATATAATATTACTTAAACGTTGTTTTTAACATAAATTGAATAATTAATTTAATTTAAAATACAAAAAATATGAAGATTAACATAAAGTAAAACTATAATTCTTCGATTAAGCTTTTGCTCTAAGTAATTTGGAAGTTTTGACCAATTTCCATCATCACTTCCATTTAAAACATCCACAATCTCTACCTCAGTTAAATGTCTTTTTGAAATATCGCCATCTAAATTCCCGCAGCACTGGGCATCTTCCAATAAAATGTTGCATCGTCTCATCCTCATTGAGATTACACAGGTTGCATTGTCTTGACCGGGTATTATTAAAAGAGTTTCCCTTTAACCATAGAAGGCCTCCGCGAGTCTTTATAATCCAGGATTTATTCTTCTGTGGGAAGTTTTCACAGCAAAATTCAGATCCCTTGTTATAGTCAAGGTATTTGTAAATCCTAGTTTCGCTGGCTCGTAAAGTAAAAGTAAAATTGGCTCAAACAGCACCTCCAGGAGTGCCAGGGCCAAGCTTCTCCCAATCTCTTCGCTGGCTCGTGCTCTGTAAATTAATTAATTTGTCCTCTCAAGTTTCATTTGAGTTAGTAGATCGACACATATATTGCACCATTCAGTTTGATTTACTTCATCAGGTAGTTGGATATCCGAAGCTTGAAGGTGCATGGCTAGGTCGTCGTACCAGTAAATTTTCTCTCTTCTGTTGTCGAGTATAACATTTCCTCATACTTGGTTTTTTCCAAACACCCCCAAAATCTGAAGTGATGGTCCAAAAACTGCTTTTTTCTTTTTTACCTCAATTAAATTGATATAACTGGCGCATGGACCGTCTGATTGTTCCGATAGCGACGAGAGCAATCTAATGTATTTTAATCAATGGTTTGACTGATTTAACGCAATGGCTGAGAAATGCGGCTTACAGAAGTGTCATTTTCTACTTTTTTTTTTCGAAATTTCTACTTTGGCCACCACTGGTTTAACTATTTTATTCTTTGCGATTTTGCCTTTAAGTTTATTGGGAGAGCCCATTTAATTCTCCTTTGAACAAATGTTGGCCCAATTAATTTGGATACCGTTTGACAAAGTTATTCGTGTATTTCTGAGTACACCTCGGCGATCTAGTATTTTTTTTAGTGTGTTTACATATTAGTGTCAGGCTTAACATAAGTGACCCTGTTTTGTTTGGTGCCAGATTCAAATAATCTTTTTCAAATACTTAAATTGCAAATATATATGAACTTCCATTTTTCACGATACTGCGATTTACCGCAACCTCTTGATTCAGAAAAGAAAATTTAAATTAATTTTTGGACCAACAGAACAAAAAAATAACGAAACGGGTAAATTTCTAAGGGTTTACATTATGTGTGATTTGTGTTGATCATTGAATTATAATTAACCGTTGACCTAAAACAAACTTTGACTACAACGGACTAATTTTCTTTTCTCGGTTTATATTGCCAGCACAAAATGTTCATAAAATGAAACCCACTGTTCACGGTTCAAGAAAAATCGGGATTACTCTTCTCTTGTCAACGAATGGGCGCGATTTCGGTAGACTTAGAATGTTTTTTTGATGTGAAACATCTTTAATTTTGGTAGGGGTCAAATTTGATTTCAGCGTCACGTAAAGCGTGACGTCATGCATACTTTGTGTTGTTCTTTAGTGAAGAGTACCGGCAAACACACACACAAGAGGGTGGGCAGAGTGGGTGGAAAGAGTATAGAAAGAGGGGGGAAGAGTGTGGAAAGAGGGGGAATATAGGGGGAAAAGAGTGTGGAAAGAGTGGGAAGAGAGAGTGTGGGAACGGTGTTGGAACCGTGGGGGAGGAGAGTAGGAATAGTGTGGGAACCGTGGGGAAACAGTGGTGGAAGAGAGGGTTTGAAATTATTTCAAATTTTTATGAGAAAAGTTGCAAAGAAATTAAAGAACACAGCAGCAAGTGACAACAAGCGTTGGTGTTTCTATTCCCTTTTAGTTTTCTTCATTTGAAAGATTGCCATTGCTGATTTGAGAGAGCTTCTGATTTTGAAATTAAGCCCTTAAACTTAGCATCAGGTTTCACATTAAAGCCTCGTGGATGTTAACGACACTCAGACATTTTGTTTCCGAGTGTACATTGCAAATCTATAATCCTGAACGTGTTCATCCGGATCTCCATTCATCCTTTATGAGAAAATACACAAAACATTCAGTAAATGTTCTTGAAAATGTGCTTATTATTTACCAAATTAAACCAAGATTACATGTATTCATATTGAATGAGATTAACAGCCATGTTTTCAATTCCACTTCCACAAAAAAAATTTTGTGATTTAAAACCGGTTTTAGTACTAGATTTAGACTCTAAATCACAAAACTTTTGTGGAAATGGAATGATAAAATGGCTGTATGTCTGACTTTTGACAGACTTAGTCAGGTAAATAAATTGGAATTAGAAAAAACACTGCATAACTAATACGGGGAGAGAGTTGGCTAGGTGTTAGTTTTATCTATGTTGTGCAATCGCAACGGTGGTTTAGATTGGTTAGGTTTCTGCATTTGATCTTTTTGTTTTTGGCCCTTCTGATATATGGTAAATAACCTCTTTATTTATGAATATTTAAAGATGTGTAAATGCATTTAGTATTCCATTTTTAAAGATCATTGCTGTGGCTTTCTGAAAATGGTGCTTTTATTAGAATGTTTTTTGTGGGTTCAGATGTGTTTTAGTTAGGTTGATTACACACGAATCCGTTTTGGGAAATGGTCCATCACGTCTAGATTTTTGTTTGTTTGAGCTGGAAGCTCAAATAGCTTAAATGCCTATTTTGACACTTGATTTGGTCGCGTTTTATGGGGGAGTCAAAAATGTAATGTCATTTTTCATTTTCAAAAATAATCAAATCATTGCACAGTACCACTTAGCTTTAAAAAACTTATCCCAAACAGTTTTACGATTTTTTTTTTGAGCGAAGATATACAATTTTGAATTCATGTGTAGGAAATGATAAAATTGTCTGCTTCCCAAAAGGAAAGCTAGGCAAAAGCATTCAAAAGTGCTATATCCAAGCGGTTTACAAGTCGCTTTCAACCCAAAAACGACGCAAATCGTATGGTAATTGAGTCGTTTTTGAGCCGGAAGCTATATGTAGAGCAAATGGAATACATTTGTATTGAATTCTAACGAAAATTGCCAACAACATTTATTACATACTTATGGGCAGTACAAAATGCTTTCATATCAAACACATATATTCAAAATGGTATATCATCGCTTAATACCCTTCAGTACGGCTCAGTCCTGAAACAGAGCCGAATCAGCCCTGATTTAGAAGGGCTGGTACTGAAATCATGCCTGCCTTTACATGCATTTCAGCCATGAATGTAACACAGACAGGGCCTACTACTTCATGACCTTCTCTTTTTTCAGGCTTGATTTCAATACTGAACTCATGGGTTAGTTTCATATTTAGTACTGAAAATAGTACTGAAATCAGTCATGAATTGGAGCAGTTCCTACTTTTCAGGTCTGAAATCAAATTCATTACTGATGCGTAGAACTGCAGGGTATATATAGTTTGTTGTTGGGGGAATAGCGCTCTGCGAGCAATACTGATCTATTGTGCCCCCATACTTAGTTTACAACTCCAACCTAGCAGCCCTATTTCCCAGTACGAATGTCAGGATTTTCGTGGGTTCTAGGTTACTTATCTTGTTGGGGGGTAAGCTGTGTTCTCTGCGCCTCGCTAGAGCATCGCAGTGGGCTAGTATATGTTCTGAGGACTCCTCCTTCTCTTCACAGTATCTACATAGTGGGGTGTTTACTATTCCCAGCTTGTACAGGTGACCCCGCAGCCTGCAGTGGCCCGTGTAGAGCCATGTCAGCGCCCTGAGGGCATTCTTTTCTTGTTGGATTAGTTTCTGGAACCTATTCAGATTGTAATCCACTATTAATGCTTTTGCTTTTCTCATGCCCCAGGAGGCTGTTCTAAGCGTATTCTATTCCTTTCTAAGGAGCTCCCTAATGGTGTGTTGGCCTATGCCACAGTAGGGTTCTGGTCCTATTATTGCAGTGGCTGCACCCTTGCGTGCCAGTTCGTCAGCCATTTCGTTTCCGGGAATGTTTTTGTGTCCCGGTATCCAGCGTAGGGACAGATTGTTCCTGCTACCTATTTGGTCCAATTTGTTCTTTGTCTCTAAGACTAACTTAGAGGTGAACTGGTGTTGCTGCTAAGCGCATTGAGAGCTGCTTGGCTATCCGAAAGGATAGCAATTTCTCTATTATAGTAGTTTTTCCCCATATTGAGGTCTGCGCAACGGGAGATAGCACATATTTCGTCTTGAAATATGCTTGTAAATTCTCCCATTGACTCAAACCTTTTCGTTCCAGGTCCTGCTACCCCAAGTCCAGCTCCTTGGGGTGTCAAAGACCAGTCTGTGTACCACTTAATTGTGTGTGGTTGCATTTTATATGTCTCTTCTAGTGAGATTCAATCTCTCTGATTACTTTTGTGTACAGTGAAGTTTCTGTCGAAGTGGAACTCTTTCACCATCTCATATCTGGGTTGAAGGATTATAGGGATTTCCTTCTGCAACCTCTCAGAGTCCCTCAGGTTTACTATGTGGTTCCTGCCTACTTCTTCTGCTGTCAGTCTAAGCAATGTGGCTGGTATGGTGGAGTGGTGTTAGCTCCATGAGGACTTCTAGGGCCGCATGCAGCTTTTGCAACTGCGTCCTTACAGTAAGATGATTTGCTCTTTCTCCCCACACGGCAGCTCCATACGTGAGCCTCGGTCTCACCACCATGAGGTATAGCCATGTGGTGCCATGCCCCACGATTTTCCGGCTATGCTCCTGCATGTGTATAGTGCCCTAGTACACTTATTGAGTGTATTCGCTATGTGCTTGTCAAATTTTAGCCTGTTATCGAAGACGACGCCAAGATATTTGACCTTCTTTTCCGGTGTTATGAGGCGGCAGCCGGAGAGACGTATCGGCCTCATTCTACTGAGTTTGTATCTTGGTTTATTGGTTTTTGCAGGGTTTAGGTTGAGCCCAACGGACGTCACTTTCAGTCCCCTTTGAACTATGTCACATAGGGTTTCTTCGTACTTTCCTTTTGCAAGGATAACGATGTCATCTTGCGTATCTCTGGTATCTTATGCCCTGGGAATAAGAGTTCATCCACAACTAGGCTCCACAACAGTGGGAAGAGTACTCCTCCCTGAGGGCATCCTCTAGTTGTGGTTACTGTGATGGATTTTCCACCTTCCACTACAGAGGCTTCTCTGCATCGTAGAAGTGAGTCAATCCATCTGCCTATTGTGGAGTTTATTCCTCTACTGATTAGAGCATTCTTGACAGCACTATGGGATGTGTTGTCAAATGATCCCTCAATTCACTTCCTTATCTTCTATTGTTTTCTCGAGCATCTTCCCGAGCTGATACAGTGCCGTATCTGTTGATCGGCCTGCTCTGTACGCGTGCTGTGTTGGCTGGAGTGGTGCCTCCTTCGTATTGCGTATACTGTTTTGCTTAAAAAAATCTTAGAATTGTTGGGCAAAGATTATTTTAAAGTTAAGACATACTAAGTTCAAAAATACAGAGTTTCCATAATAGATTTAACTTATGAGATTGGTTTTTGTCCCAGATAAAATGTTAGATACATACACAAAGACGTGCTTGATTTTAAGGCGGCCTTAGAAAGTTTAAAGATAATTATATCTCTCAGTGCGATTTTTATATATATTTATTTATATCTAGCATAAAGTGTAGTGAATTTTAAAGTTATCCTCTTTATGCGTTTCATTTTGATTATGGAACATTGAGCTGAGAATCACTTTCACTAAAACTTTGTCATTTTCCACTTCAATTTCAAATTTTGTGTTATAAAAATCCTCTTCCTTCAAGTTCATATTTACATGTTTTGTCCGTAAGTAAGTAAAAGTGTATTAAAGTATTTTTTTTTCCATTTTCCTCTCTGTGCTGTCTTCTTCTTCTTCATGAAAATGCCATGACAAATATGTAGCATACTTTCAGGCTGTCGTGATTTTCATGTTTACCTCGCGCAGCATATGAGCATTGCATGATTACATACATATACGAAGGGGAGTGTCTGGCTTTGCCTATCCCTCCTCTCTCTTACTACACACAAAAAATTGTCCTTTGTGCATTATTAAAAATTCCGTGGACCTGCTTCGTGTTCTTTTTTTTTGTGATTTAATTTTTTTATACCTACATTTTTGCGTGCCAAGCCTCTCCCTTTCTGTGTGTGTGTGTGTGTGTGTGTGTGTGTGTGTGGGGCTCGGCATTTAAATCAAATTATAAAACCACAGTTGTGAGAGAGCTGCATTAAGTAGTAAACTTTCATGCATAAAACATGCAAAACATACGTTTTAATTAAAACGCTCAACAGTAAGGAAAAGAAATGAAAAAAATGGCCACAACAAAACAAACCAGCATCTTAGAGGGCGATTAGCGGTTAGATTTGTTAGAGGGTGAACTATGAGCTCCATTTATTTTTTAGTTTCAGTTTCAGTTTCCTCCTTCCGTCTTCTCCTTCCGAGTGTACCTACCATTGTTCTCCCCTTTGTGGTGAGCAGCAGCCCCAGAAGTCGTGATCAAATTATTTACGAGCTGCTGCTGCTCCGAGACACTTTGTGGCGACAAATTGGTGAATGTGGCTTGTGTTCCTTGTGTTTGGGTCTCTAGGCGCTCAATGAGAGTTTGTTTTCGCCCTGTCGCACTTAAGCCAAGCTCTCTCAGACGTGTCCTGAGATCAGTCAATGTAAGACTCCTGATATCCTTGCCTGATGTGCATAATGAAAAGGTGTGGGAAGCAAGCAAAAATTATAAGTACCAAAAATTATAAAAAAAACAGGTGAGGGAATTCTTGAACAAACAGTTCACAAAACCCCCAAAAAAGCGCAGTTAAAAAAATGATGGCACGTGCAGTTAACGCCCAGGGCAAAATGCACATTAAAAACACGCAGCGAGTGGAGGCTGAAAGGACCAAAATGAATAGCACGAAAAAAAAAAGTGCGATGACATCTTTTTATGAAACCAGGAAATGACACGCACACAGAAATGAGGGAGCGGCAATATGGTGGCAGGCCCTTCAAATGAAAATGGAGGGGCCACATTAAATTTAATGCTTTTGGCAGGCTTCAAAATTAACACAATGCCCTTGCAGTTGAGGTTTTGTAGCTGTCTGATTGTCGGTTTAAGCATATTAATCTTAAATTGTTCAAAAAAAAAAGAAGAAAGAAATATGAACATTTCCATGATGTCATCGATCGTTGAACACATTTAAATTAAGAAAAAAGTCAAAATAAAACGGATTTTTATTTTGAAAGTAGTAAATGATAACTCTTAATTATCCCGTTTGTTTTCAAGATAGTTGCAAACACAAAACAACACAAGTGCTTTTCGTGGATGTTTTTCCTCTACTAGTAAAAATTTTGATTAGATGTATGTAAATTGTACTCGATCCGGGCTCAGCAAAAAATTTCATAAAGGCCCATGTTCGACCAAAAAGGCATTGCCCGGTCGAGTCACCATTTACTATTCATTCCATTCACGATTCACGATTTTTGTGCACATTAAAACGAAGCCATCTTTAGTTTCTGGTTAACAAAAGGGTGTAAGAAAAGAATTTCCCGAAAATACTTGTTTTTGATCGAGGCATCGCGCATTTCAAAAATGTCTAAAAAAAAACACAAAAACGATTTCTGCAAATTTTCGGTGTAAAAGCAACATTTTTCCTGTTAAACGATCTAGCGACGTTTGATGGAATTATCGGCCTTGACCTGTTCAAACAACTGGGGGCTAACCTTTGTTATAAAAGCAATGGAATTCAAATTGGGAAAGTTTCAGAAGAAATACGGTACATATTTTGATTGCATTCACGTAAGCCAATGAACATTTTACATATCGCTCACTTACTTCAACACTGGCATAACTCAAAAAATTCGATTTTGTGAAAAACGCGATTAAAGTTCTCAATAGATTTAAGCACGAGAAAATAGTTCCTTTTGTTTCCAGTTAATCTAGTAAAATGTTAACAAATAAAAATGCTCATTGTAAATTTTTTTCTGCATCATTAAGTCAAAAATCGTATTTTTTGAGTTATGCCAGTCTTGAAGTAAGTGAGCGATATATATAGGTATGTATTTATTCACTAAAATTGGCTGCTTATTTATAATGCGCAGCACCTCAACAGTATTGCACAAACAAAAGAGACCGAACGAGAAAGAGTCTACGCAGCTAGCTTAAATCTTTACCTTATCTCATCTATCCTTATATTTGTTCCCTTCACTATTACGGGTCAGTACTGAATCAGAACTGTATCAGAGGGGAAATCATGGCTGCTTTTAAATGCTTACATGATATCAGTACTGAACTCATGGGTTAGTTTCATGGGTAGTACTGAAAACTGAACTGATATCAGTCATGAATTGGAGCAATTCTTAATTCTCAGGTTTGAATCAGCACTGATGAATTTATTACTGAGGCGTAGAACTGCAGGGTTATTACACAGCCAATTTGTTTATATGAAAACATAAGTTTTCACACATATGGTTGTTGTTTGCGCGATCGCCTTTAGCAAGTTACTCTCTTCCATTGAATGTGAATAGAAAAGAAACCCACCCGACACCCAAGCGAAAGTTTCGCGAAGAACATGATTCGTATTTTGTTTAGTTTTAGCGAAACTCTTTGTGAGTTCGCGAATTCGCGAGCGAAACTCGAAGCGAATGAAAAACAAACAAAACCTTCGTTTACGATTTCGCCAGACATTCGATTATAACACTTGTGTCGCTCAGTTTGTGGCAGGCAAACATTCGTACGCGAACATTCGCAATCGAATTCTCGCGCGATTGTTGAAGCGAAAGTTTTACGAGTTTCATTTTTACTCGTTCCTAAAATTGATTTTGTAATAAAACTAGAATTAATTGTACATTTTTTAAAGTAATATGTATTGAAAAAAGGCGATGGCCTTGTCTCCCATTGCAGCTGCTTCCACGTATTTTATTTTCTTAATGAAAATGCTTTGTTTTGCATATCAAAAGTAGTTGCTTCCTTTTGTTTGGCGTAATTTCCACACTAAAACAACTAACAAACACAATAACACATAAGACAATACAATCATGAACCCTTAAACTACAGGAAACAATAATTAGTTACCGATTAATTTATCAACGCTCGGCAGTTTGCTAAGCCAAATTATCGTGACGCCAGCCTAAGTAAATGGGCTTCAAATACATACTGAAAATGTAAAGTCAAAATCCAGCAAACGACGGCGACACTGCATCATTTTCAGTCATTTTCTGCCTGCTGCATAGAGAAGCAAGATAAAAGGGAACTCACAAAGAGTTTCGCTAAAACTAACTTTCGCTTGAAGCGAACCTTCGCTTAAAGCGAACCTTCGCTTGAGTGTCGGGTAGGCTTAAACATGGTTATGTATATGTATTTGTGTTAGAGCAAAATTTTTCTGGCATGCCGCCATCTTGACAGCTTGGCGCCGGTAGCTTGACAAGTTAAGCTGTGATCGTGACAGGGGACAATTTTTATTCGCGTTTTGACTCTTGATAAGTTTGCTTGTGGACACTACTTTTTTGAAATGCGCGATGCCTCGATCGAGCATTTTCCGTGATTTTTTCTTACACCCTTCTGTTAACCAGAAATGAAAGATTCCTGCGTTTTGATGTGCACAATGGATGGCAGACCATTTTTAGTTGTAAATGACGTTGGCTTTCGGAAAATCTTAAGCCCAATTATCAAAGGCTGGAATGCGAAATGTTATCAACCCGCAAAATGTTAGAGATGATATCATTCGTCAATCAGGACTTCTTGCAAAGTACATTTAAAACGAGAACAAAGGGAAAATGATTTCACTGAAAATTGTTGATTTGACTCACATGGATCAGTCTTTTATTAGTAAGAATGTGATATACTCGCCCAATTTTATTAATATACTTGAAAGCATGTATAATAGAAATGAAGCAGTCGTTTTGGGATGGAGAAGTGTTATCCAACTGGTTTCCCACGGAGTCGGGTGTTAAGCCAGGATGCTTCTTAAGTCCACTTTTGTTCTCGATCTACCTTAATGATGTGTTGGAATATCTACCGGAAGGCATTCACATAAATGGATACGAGATAAAATCCCTATTATATGCCGATGACATTGTGGTGTTTGCAGAGTCGCCAAAAAAATTAATGCTCTGCAAGAATATTGTAAGACCTGAAGCCTCAAAATAAACACCACAAAGTCAAAGATTCTAGTCTTCAAAAAACACTGGAGAAGACTTGCTCTAGAAGAGAAATGGTACTTGGGAGAGACCGAGCTTGAAGTGGTGAAAACCTATAAATACCTGGGAGTGTGGATACCATTTGAAAGAAAAACTGTAAGACGCGAAGGTGGCGATAAACTGCACCTGGTAATCTCTCCTGAGCAGGAAAGATGTACCAACGAGCACCAAATACAAACTTTTCGGAGCAGCTGTGAGGTCCATTATATGCTACGGCGCACAAGTCTGGGGGATTATGCAGTACGATGAAGTTGAGAACCTGCTCAGATACTTTCTGAAAAAGCTATTCCGACTGCCCAGAAACACTCCAAACAGAATGCTGTATCTGGAAACGGGATTGTTACCTCTCCACATATTTACCACAGACATGCACTTCTCCTAAATGCAGAAGGTTTTTCGCATGTCCGAAAATAGACTGCCTAAAATCATCATCAGTTCTTTCGGGAATGGGAACTTCTGTCAGCCACTCACTGCGAAAGACTTAACTTCGAAGAAAGTTCAGAGTTTGAATCATGGGCTACAGAAATTCTTAAAAAGATGGATGCTTCATATAGATCATCTTTTATGATCGATTCAGAGCGGAGCTCTCAGTGGCTAATATACAAAGAATTGAACTACGACCTAGGAGAAGAAAATTATTTCAACGACGCGTTTTCAGTGGAGCAAATTCGCACAATTTACATGGCCAGAGATGAATTGCCTAAAACTCAACTTTGTCCCAAACATAGCAAGCACCAACACAGCATGTTCTCTTTGCAATTGGAACGAGCAGGAAAACACTATCCATTTTATTGGAAACTGCCCAATCTTGAGGGAATACAGAATTCTACATTTTGGTAAGGCAAGACTACATCTGCACGAAGTTCACCAGCTATTAAATGGATCAAATTGGAGGCTCCTATATAACTTTATAAGTCAGGCAACTAAATATCGAAAACAAATAGTGGAAGGGGACTTTTAAAGTCGAAGGACACCAGTCGGTTATGATACCTACTAGTATGCATATTGATTTGGGCGCATAATGGCAAAACATCCAAATCGCGATATAAAGTTGTATGCCTCACATACCAGGGAGCATCAGCGATGCGCAGGAGTACTCCGCTTATAGAAGATTCTAGTTTCTTGAGTGAAGTAGAGCATGCTGAACTTGATTTTTGTTGCAGTTTTCAATATATAGGTACAATATATTGTTTTAAGAACTTTGGCAACTGAGGAGATGTTTTCGCATCACACTGCCACCCAACTTAAATACGTTATCATGCAACTTTTGAATCGACTTGGGAGTGGAACCAAACAGGTATATACCTGTACCACTGATAACGGAAGCAATATGGTTAAAATGGTGGAAGGAAAACGTGAATCATTTGATTAATATTGCGTGTTTTTAGAGGGATCTTCAGTTAGCCGTCTACGCAGTTTTGAAAAAGCCTGGATTCATCAGCGCTATAGTTCTGTATAAGAACTTTCAATTTAGTATATTTACTAAATAAATAAGATTCCAAATGGGCTTTATTACGCACTGCGTTGTTGTTGCCAAAGGTGTGTCGACATTGCTGCCGCAGTCCAGTTTTGCTCTGCGTCCTCTGGTCTACACCCTTTCCTACAACTTTTAAACCTTATGTATTTTTTTTGTTCAACCCTATTAAGCATTTCTATTTAAACTGTTAAACCTGTCAGTTTTATTCTCGTTTTATTCAACTGCAAGTTATTTTCTGTTTTTCCTTGGTCGACCTCCACATCACCTTCGACTAATTAACAAGCCTGTTAGTTTTCATTACGCTTCATCCGTCAGCTCAAAGGATAAAGGTTTTTTTTTTTAATTAAACATAGCTCGTTGAGAAAAACAACAACCAAAATGGAAACAAAAATTGTTTAACTTAATCAAGAAATATGCGTAAGAGTAAAAGCACATAAACTTTCAATGTGCCTTTAAGCTTCTAAAATATTTATGAAATTGCACAGCACCCGAAGCACTTGTAAATGGACAAGTATCCCCTGGTTTATAGCCTCTTTATTTATGACTGTAAATTTCCAGATTTGTGCACAGACAAATATCGATTTGTGGTTTGAATCAAAAGTTTTGGACAATTTAAATGAATTTTTTGAGAGAATATTTCGTTGCAGATAGATAAACTTTTGAGGGCCATCCACTTAATTAATGGCCACGTGAAAAGAGCTCGGCTGCAGTTTCTGTGTTAAGAGGGTAGGCAGAAAACTCAACAAGCGTGAGGCTGTCCCCACCATTTTGTATACATTTCAGAGAAAGAGTGTAACCACAGAAACTGCTGCGGCCGCCATTGTGTTTTCCATTGTGCTTAGGCTTTTAATATTTTAGTTGCGTTTTCTTTTCTTTTTTTTTTTTGGGTTACCTTGAGCCCATTTTGCACTCTTGGCATGTGTTTGCTCTATAAGCCCCAAAAAGCAACTGCAGAGTTTGCACAATAAACTCAAAATGCAGGCAAAGACAAACAAGAAATAAGAGGAAACTTCCAATGCGTTCCTTCCGCTTGGCTAAGTGTTTGGCGCAGAAAAGTAGGCAATGATTTTCAGGCAACACATACTGATACATATGGTACACTAGATGTCTGATGGAAATCACCCTGGGGGGAGGGGGGGGGGGGGGGGGGGGGGATATTTATGAGCAATAACACTTTAATAACACTTTAGTGGTCGTGCGTGGCGTAGTGGTCGTGCGTGGCGTATCAGTCGTATGTGTGGCGGCTGGTGCGGGAGGTTGTGGGTTCGATCCCGCCTCCGACCATCTAATAGAAAAAGTTTTTTCTTTCTTTAGAAAAAAGCTTTTACACACCCGATCACCTTCACCAGCTACTGGCGCCAGCTGTGAAGTAACTAGCCATGAAAAAGCAAAAATTCTCTAACTATTGCCGTTCGGATTCGGCGTTAAACTGTAGGTCCCTTTCTCTTGTGCGAAAAATTATAAGCACACACGCCAAGAGATTGAGAGAAGCTTGGCCCTGGCCCTCCTAGAGGTGCTGTTTGAGCCAATTGTACTTGTACACTTTAATATTGCGGTGGCTTTCAGCCAAATTGCAGTCACCAAAATTATGACTACCCTTTTAAAACTTTTGTATGTTCGAATAGCGTCTTAAAAAGCCAAATATTTTATCATACTTAAAGCTTAACAATAGAATACTTCTTAGAGAGCTCAAATTCTCTTTTATCTCAAATATGTAGCATGTTTTTCCAGGGTTTGTAAAAACTAACAACTAAAAACTTCATTTGCTTTTGAGTGCTTTTGTGCTGTGCTTTAACGAAATCGCAGTTCACATGCAAAGCAAAAGCTCAAAATTCAAAACCCGTAGCTGTGCTATTGCTTTGCTGTGAGAATTTTAAAAGCAGCTATGCTTGAAATACTTTCGCTGAATATTTTAAATGCATAGCACACTAAGCTAAGAAAGTGCAATAGCACACATATTCCAGCAAAAATGTAGAGTAATATTTTTGTTTGTTTAATATATGTATAATTATATTTCTGTAGAGTAGGGCTTGACTTAAGTAGTATCCAATCTTCGCCATTGAGCATACTTAAGACCTCATGAGTCGATAAATATTCCTTACCTAAAAGCATTATTCTATGTTCCCGTAGTATTGGGCATTTTCCGATGAAGTGAATAACGTTTTCTTTTTCCTGCCAATTGCATAGAGTGCACTTTGTATTAGTTCGCGTTATATTCGGCATGAAGTTTAGTTTAGTAAAACGTGCCATCTGTCTTGTAAATGCCTCGTTAAAACAGTTTTTCTCTCCAAGATCGTAGTTAGCGCCTTTCTGCGCTTCTACTAAGGCTGCTGTCAGAGTTCGCGAGAGAAGCGATGCGATAATATTGGGCAAGACTTGCAAATGACTCGAAAAGTATTCGAAACTGATCAGAAAAACGGGTTAAAAACGACGCTTCATGAAGAGTCGCGGCTGGGGTACCATTTTCTCCCGACAAAAGTTTCATTTATGATCAAAAAAACGAGCGCATTTAGGACTATTTTAATCAGACGGAGGACTCGAAAAAGACTCGAATGTGATCAGAAATTTCATAAAATGCTTGCTGGGAAAGTCTCCATCTTTTTGAAAGCACCATAATTTAAGTTATGTTTAGGGCAATAAAATGTATATTCTTAGAACCTATATCATGGTGGTTAACACTGAGAAAAAATTATATATAAACTTTAGCAACAATTACTAAATATTATTAAACAATTTAAAAAGTTGTTAACTTTGGATTTTGATAGATACAGTTAAATACTATTTACCAATATCAACACGAGACCTGTCCGATAAACCAAACCTGAGAAATTTTTAAAAAACTCATTTTTACATTTTTTTGTTTTTGAAGATTTTTGAAAATCACGTTTTGGTAGAAGTGTCGAGATCTAATTTCGAATTTTTTTTATTTAAATCAAAAATGGTGAATAATAAAACCGTATGGTTTCAAAAAGAATGACCCATATAATTAAAATATATTATATTTCTCTCTTTTTGGACACTTTATTTTAGTTAACAAAATTAATCATTATATTCTTCGTCTGAATCCATCACGCCCACACTAATAACTAAAATAGAGTAATGCAACTTACTGCTCTCGAGGAATTGCGCTCACAATAATAACAGAAAATAAAGCTCGCGCTCTCTGAGTTGCATGCTTTCACTACTCGCATATTTTTGTATTATTAAATCATGGTAAATTCTGACAGCAAATTGAAGTTGATCAATGCAACTCGCTTCGCTCAAAGCTTCTCGCATTGCTCATAGCAAGAAATATTATCGCTTCTCGCGTAGCATCGCTTATCGCGCGCACTCTGACATCAGTCTTATGTGATTCTTAAATAAAGCGTGCCCTATACGATGCAACCATTTTTATTAAGATTTTTTTCGTCCAGAGTTTCCATAACGAACAGAAAATCAATTGTATTTGATCCTTGTAATTGGGATTTTACCAACTCATGAATACATGATCTTATGACCGATTTCTCATCTTCTACATAGAGCTATATGTCACAAAAACTTACAAATAGAAAAAAGTAAATTGTGAGCTTATCTGACACATAGCAGCTATCTGGAAAAAGAAAAATCGGCCCTAAGACTGTTTAGCTATAGTTTAAGCACATTTTAGGTCGAAATAGTCTTGAACCAATACCCATTTACTTTTAATATAAGGACTAAAAAATTCTAAATTTTTCTCAAATAAATTTTAATAAATTCTTAAAAAATCGGAATATTGTACCTAGTACTCGCAATTGTTTTGGTACGCGTTTGAATTCAGGTCTGGGCTAACAGCAGGCCAATCATCCGAAGAAATGAAGTTCGGTACATCGTTTTTGCCTTGTGAGCTGGAGCAGAGTCTTGTTGAAAGGTGGACGGCTTGTTTGCAAACAATGTCGTGTTGAGAGGCTTCACAAGCTTTTCTAAAACGTGGGATGGATATACTTTCGCCGAAGTTTTGACTCCTTTTTCACAAAAATGGAGCTTGGTGATCGTAACATAGGGGACTCCCCACCAAACCATTACATAAGCCGGATGGTAACCTCTCTGAACTCTCGAAATGAATTCGGACGCTTGTTTTGATGACATACACTCTATCTACTCTCTGAGCATACACTCTATCGTTCTGTTTATTGAAAGATACCCCACTGTTAACCCTCCGTCAACTCACTGTTAATTCAATGTTAACTTACAGTTAATACACTGTTAACTCACTGTTGATCCACTCTTAACACACTGTTAACTCACTGTTTCCCTTCTACCCATCTTCCCACAAACATACACACAACCCACCTGCTGCTACGGCAAATGGTAAAAGCGGATGACTTTGCAAATACAACATGCAAAGACAAAACCGTAGCCAAAGAAAAAAAACAAAATTTTTCCAGTTTTAGTCTCCAGTCGAACGTCCGGCCACAAGGTCTGGTATATTAAAGGGTTGGGGGTGATTCTAGATGATTTTCGTGTGCTGAACACGAATCTGTTTTCGGAAATGGTCCTTCACGTGGAGATTTTCAGTAACTTCTTCAATATACTGGAAAAAGTCTAATTCTGTTGCCTTGTGTAGTTTTTTCATATCCTTAGGACGATTTTCAGATACATTGGATAAAAATCTTAAATCAATCTAAGATAAAATGGATATTATTAATATCCTTTTACGCTATTTTCACTATTCAGTACAAATAAATACCAAAATTATCCAATGGATCATCAACAAATAATATGTACTAAATCAAACAAACTAATCTCAGCACTGAAAAACACTTCATTGTCCCAGGTCTTGGTTTTTCTAGTTCAGCCGTTTGTGTTATTTTCATAATTCAATCGCTTTTAGTTTAATAGTTCCTTGATCAATACTTTATACTTCAATAGTTCTTCGTTTAATAGTTATTAGTTAAAAAGTCAATCATATAGCTTGTATAGAATTATACCCGTTTTAATGAGGACGGTTGTAAGTTTGAATTTGTACTGACTCGCTCTTGTGAGCGATCTTCCTTTTATTTATAAATTTCTCATCCCTTATCTGCTAACTTATTATACTCTGTACCAAAGGTACACAGAGTATATTAAGTTTGTGCCAGAAGGAATCATCTCCGACCTTATAAAGTATATATATTCTTGATCAGCATCAACAGCCGAGTCGATATAGCCATTTCCGTCTGTCCGTCCGTCCGTCCGTATGAACGAAGAGATCTCAGAGATGGTAAGAGATAGAGGTTTGACATGTATGGGACATATATTTCTTATACTTGCAGGCAAATCAAGTTTATTTTCAACTTTCGCCACGCCCCCTCCCGACCCCACAATTTGGAAAAAATGTCATATCTCCCACAGTTTGAATGATAGTTTGCTCGTACCTTCTAGAGATATCTAGTAATTAAAATAATTTATCGATTTTTTAAAGGAATGATAAAAGTCGGAAGAACGATACTCAAGTTATGAGCAGTTAACAACCCTCACCCCCAACCCATAACCATAGCATTCCGTTCAACAAAGGCAATCTTAGTGTGAGAGAGAGAGAAAGAGAGAAACTCAAAGATAAGCGCGAATAACTCGTGAGCAAATGCGTCCTGCGACATTAAGGGTACAGAGTATGTTATAGTTCGGCTTGACCGACTTTCTTTCTTGTCTAAGGCAGTATTTGTAAGATACCTGCGTGTATGTAATTATAAGAATGCGTTCGTCTGAAGGAATACACATTGCCTCACACGATGCATATGAAGTAACCCACACCGGATAACCTTTTCAAGTGGTTTCCATGGCAGATTCTTTTCAAGTGGTGTGTCTGACCCTTGTCAGCAACCGTAATTAAATTTAATGTTACAAAGAATGATAGGTTTATGATATGTAACGCAAACTTAGGGTCGTGGTCGAGTCTCATGTTCAAGTTTAGACAGAGCTCTTTCCTTTATACCTATAGCCGTGAGTCTAAAGATTTAACGGATGACTTCTCTTCAGAGTTAGCTTCAGCTTATTATATGAAATTTTTCAGATGAGCTGGCTGATAGTTCATTGGAAGAAAAGTACCGGCCAAAGGTAAAGCATGTTGTGCTTAAGAAATACTGAAATACTAAATTTACCTAATCGAACGACAAGTTTATCTCGTAAATTAAGCTACTGAAATTATTTTTAAAATTTAACTAAAACTACCAACTCATTAACTTAGTATTAACAGTTGTTTAGGCATTTGAAAAGGATTCTTACTTAATTTGAGTCAATTGAAGAACCAAACAATAAATTCCCTTTTTTTTCAGAGTTTGCTTATCAAATCACAGAATTCCCCTTTGGTTTTATTTGCTTAAAATTTATAGTAAGTCATAAAAATATGAATATCCCCTCATGCACTTAAGTGTCTTTCATATTTGAAAGTTTCCTTTCTGTTCTGTGGTTTTTATTTTTATTTGATAAAGTTTTGTTTCCCCCCTCACCTCATTACTTAAATTGAGTGTCCAGGCCACAACTACTCATAATCCTTTTCAACCTTCACACTAGCTTTTGTCTTCACCTTGGACTTTGTGCTCAACAAAGCGGAAATTGTGTGTGTGTTTTCCACTCGGCAGTGATTGCCCCACCGAAAAAATAAAAAGTGTAAGCTTTTCACAGCCCCCCTCCACCCAATGGGGAAACTTGCCGCCTCGAGAAGACTTTAAAACTTCCTTCCTGCAGTGAACCACTTAGTTGCTCATTACATGAAATGACGCCTTTCGGGCATATGTTGACGTTACATGTGCAAAATTAAGGAAATAAATTGCAACTAAACTTTTATCTTTTTACTTGCAGCATCAGCTGCACCAGCTCTTAAATATCAAGACTTTATTGGACTCATTTTGCACGTCAAAATAGGCTCCGGACAGAGTCACAGCCTCTGCTATGGCGGCACGATGGGCAATGGATACTTTCGAACGTCACAAACATCGTCCACAAGCAGACAAAGGGACAAGCGGTAAGTCAAATGAAAGATTCCCCCGTCCATGTAAGCCATAAAAGTTGCTCTATAATAAGCTCTCTAGCTCTTGGACATCGAATATTTAGGTTCGTTCGGTTAGTGGACAACAATTTATGAGTTGCCCAAGGGAAAAAGGGGTTAACGATGGCGGGTTAACAAGTTGATTTTCACTTGGCTTGGCAATTTGTCATAAAAGTTAACAACAAACTATAAACTTTGTTTTTCATTTTCAATTAAAAAAATAATCTAGCAGAAAAAAAAAATGGCAACAAATTTGTGAACAAATAAAATACATTTAAGGGAAATTGAGTTAGTTCACATGACGTTCATAACATTCGACTTGCGGTGAGGTCATGCTCAAAACAAAATGTTGAACAATATTGTGGTGTGGAGTGTGTGTCATGGTTCAATCTTGATGGTTTGGACATTTAATTATTAAAGTTTCGCTCACTTTATTAACATTTAGGGGAATTAATATTAAATAGGTAAATTCTCAACTAAATACAAGTCGAAAAAGGTAAGAGAGCTTTCAAAAGCTTCTCTTTTCTGCTTTGAACTTTTTGCTAGGCCGCTGCAGATGGAAAGAGAACTTTAAAGCTTATTTTTTTACTATACAAGTCTCTCTTATGTACAGAAAACGGTCAGAGTGCTTTCAAAAGCTTCTCTATTCTGCTTTAAACTTTTTATTCGGCCGCTGTAGAGCGGGAGCTTTAAGCTTTTCCTTTCTGATGTTTAATTATTAACGGAAACTTTTGAACGAGCTTCTCTTGTCTGCTTTGAACTTTTTATTCGGCCGCTGCAGAGCGAGAGCTTTAAGTTTCTCCTTTCTAATGTGAAATTATGAAGTTTCCCAACTTAAGATAAATAAGTTTTGTTTTCTTAAGACTTCGAAACAACTTAGGCACTCTCGTTCCCATCTTTATTAAGCCTTTCAGTTTTGCTTTTGGGACAAATTGAAAATCAATTTTAAAGTCATTAATAAATATTTCAATATCCTTTATTCAAAAGTTTGTATAAAGTTTTTCCCCCCAATTTCCTGTGCATTGTTTTCACCTTCAATCTTTTCTGGCATAAAGAAAACAATGGAAAATTTACCAAAAAAAAGAACAATCAAGACAAATAAAAATCTCAAACAAAGTTTGAGGCGTTGAAATGGCCACTAGAAAAAAAGGGCCAAGGAACAACTTTTTTTTTGCCTAATTAAACTTTCAAATGAAATCCGTTGAGATTTACTTTGGATTCAAATATAATTAGCTTTTGTCAACTTGGGTTAAGCTGATAAACTTGAATTGATTTGCAAATTTAATTGCCAGAGCAGAAGGCAAATGGAAGCGCGAAGTTGCCAATTAATCAAATGGCAAAGTAAAGCCTGAAAATGGAGCCTGCAAGTGAAGAATGTGAGGCAGGCCAAAAGGAAAAACGGCAATTAAAATGACTGAACGGGGCGCCTATATGAAAAGGATAAATGCCGGAATAGATGGCTTGGGCGTGGTCTGGGCTAGTATGGTACGAATACATGCCATGCTGTGGTCATGTATGGACGGTTGGACGCCTGGGCGTGGCATTAACTGGCTGCCAGCTGTTGGCACGACTCAAATTCCAATCTGCTATAGGAAGCTGCTACAGAAATTTGACCAAATAGGCGAGGGCCTAATGAAATGTGTGGGAAATAATGAACAAAATTTTAGTTATTATTTTTAATGTGTATGATACAATTTCTGGAGGCCCTTGCTGCGAGTTATTTTTTGACAAGAAATTTGCCACGCACAAGCAAATGTGGCAATAAGTGCAATTGCCCCGCTTCGAAGAGTGTTAAAACAACAAAATCCATGCGTATCGTCGTGCACAGCAAGTCTGAAAAAACTAAAACGTTCCATAGTAACTTGTGTTGCAGTTACATAATCTTCTTTGACATTATTGGCTGCACGTCCATTCCTTCCAATAACCAACTTTTTAACACTTTGAATGGACCGCTATTTCAAAATTTGAAAAGTCTGTCCACAATGGCATGTGACTGCCAACTTAAATGCTTTTTTCTCATTGCTATATGGTGCAATGTGCAAGTCATAATTTTTTTTTTTTTTTTGCAAATTCTGCACTCAGCAATTTGCCCGTCTCCGTATATAATTTGGAAATATTTTTCGATGAGATGACTGCGCTTTTGTCCCAGAAAATTATTTTACAGCTTTCTTGGTGTAACAATTGAAATATTCAAATGTGTGAGGAAAAAATTCTTTTTGGGATTAATATTTCTGATTTTTAAACAAAAAAATCTCTGACTGATTGCGGAACGATATGGGCCGAGTTTTAGGCGAAATTATCACGAATTACGAGTGCAGTGTGAATGCGTTTTTGGCACCAATCGAGATTTCATTTTTCTGAGGCTCAAATGGTTACTCAAAATGGTTTTCACTGATCCTTCCGATATTCCAACAAGTTCAGTAAGATCTCGGACTATCAATCGACGATTTTGGAGCACCAATTCTTTGATTTAGTTGACTTGTTGCTCATCAGTTGATGTTGATGGTCGTCCTGGGCGTGTCTCGTCTTCAACGCTTTCTCTTTACATTTTGGACCAATTAAAAACTCTTGTTTTCGATAGAGCTTGCTCACCGAGGGCCTTGTGCAACATTTTCAATGGGAAACCTAAATTTTTGTTTCGACTCTCTTTGATATTATAGTAAAGTACTACTCTTTAACTTTGTAATAAACTATCCCAAACATTTCTACGAGTTTTTTCAATGAAGGTACACACCTGATCATATTAATAGATACACACCGGAATTTTTTAATTATAGATGGTTTTTTTCTAACTTTTAGTGTTGACAACTTTTTAATTTTTGGTTTTTTGTTGCTGTCAATGTCTGGCCACACTGTGACAAAGAGTTGAAAGAGGGGCTGCCCCGTATATCAAAGCTTTTCTATAAATTGCGAGTCCACCACACATTTCGCCTGATCATAATAATAGGTACAGTCTCCGTTTCTCACAAGTATCAAGTGAATAATTTTGTAATCAGTGATCTTTTGGTAACTAAAGGTAAATTAAGTATAGCTCCTGTCAATACAGAGAATTAAATAATTATTTTTTCTTTAGAAAAAATGGGTCGAAATTCTCATTGTACTAAAGAAGAAGCTCGATTGGTTCTTAGTCTGAGAAAAGAAGGCAAATCTTTACGAGCCATCGCCAAATTAATGAACAGGCCTCAGAATTTTGTTAAAAATGCATTAGAAAGAAAACCAAGACAGGAAACCCGTGGAAGGCCACAAAAAACCACAGAAACCCTTAACCACTACATAGTAACTTTGATCAAAAAGGACCCATTTAAGTCATCGAAGGCTATTGCAGCCGAAATTGGGAATTCAGTTAGTGCTCCAACTATCCGAAGACAACTACAAAATGCAAACCTACCAGGAAGAATTGCCAGAAAAGTCCCACTTATGAGCAAAAAAAATATCACCATGAGGCAAACTTTTGCAAGGGACCACAAAGACTGGGTAGGATGCACCGGGGAGAAAAAATGGAGAAACATATTATGGAGCGATGAAACCAAGATTAATTTGTTTGGGAATGACTGTGAAAGGAATGTTCGACGCCCTAATGGAAAGGAATTCCATCCAGGTGGCAATATAATGGTATGGGGTTGCTTCTCCTGGTACGGCGAAGGTCCAATTTATCAGACTACGAACAAAATGAATGCTGAAGAGTACAAATCCATATTGGAAACAGTTTTGGTACCGTATGCTGAGGAAAATATGCCATTACGTTGGGTATTTCAGCAATATAATGATCCTAAACACACATCAAGGCTGCTATCTAAATTTTTCGAGGACCAAAAAGTTGACGTTCTGAAGTGGCCAAGCCAATCCCCCGACCTTAACCACATTGAAAACTTGTGGGGAGCCTTAAAAAAGAAATTGGCAAAGCATTCATTTTCAAATAAACAAAAATTATGGGAAGGTGTCCAACAGCTGTGGTATGAGACACCAGTAGAGACCTGCCAGGCGATTATTAAAAGTATGCCAAAAAGAATAGCAGTAGTGGCCAAAAATAGAGGTGGATACTAAGTTAGGAAATACTAATTTACCTAAAAAAAGAACACAAAATGGAAATTAACATTTTTTTTTCTTACCAACACATGAAGTGTACCTATTATTATGATCACACTGAAAACGAATCTGAAACACAAAATGATCTCTTTTATGTTATATTATTATTCTATGTTACAATTAAGTTTATTTTATTAAAATCAAATAGTTTAAGAACCAATGAGAACAAATTTTAAGTTTGAAACAATGAATAAAACTGTTTTCTGTTACCTTAAAGTCAGAGTTGATGTGTATACCTATTAATATGATCAGGTGTGTATATTAGGCTTAATATAAGGTTGTCAAAAAAGTCTTGCGGTATTTCCGCAAGCTTGTCTTTGCAAGCGCGTAGTTCTAGTTGTATTCATCGCATCGGTTCACGCTAGAGCTTTTTGGAAAGCTCTTTTCACGCGCTAACACGTGTTTGATTTATTGTTGTTTGTTTTTAGTCGTTCGTGAGTTATAGCGTCGCAAACATGGAGCAAAATAAAGAGAAAATAAGGCATATTTTACAGTACTACTACGATAAAGGCAAAAATGCATCTCATGCTGCCAATAAAATTTGTGCAGTTTTTTGGACCCGATACAGTTTCCATTTCCACCGCACAACGATGGTTTCAACGTTTTCGTTCTGGTGCAGAGGTGATCGAAGATGCGCCACGGTCCGTAAGGCCTGTCGTCGAAAATTGCGATAAAATCGCTGAATTGATCGAAAGAGACCGGCATAGTAGCAGCCGTAGCATCGGCCAAGAGCTGGGCATGAGTCATCAAACCGTTATAAACCATTTGAAGAAGCGCTTGGATTCAAAAAGAAGCTCGATGTATGGGTGCCACACGACTTGACGCAAAGAAACATTTTTGCCCGTATGGATGCATGCGAATCGCTTCTGAATCGCAACAAAATCGACCCGTTTTTGAAGCGGATGGTGACTGGCGATGAAAAGTGGGTCACTTACGACAACGTGAAGCGCAAACGGTCGTAGTCGAAAAGCGGTGAAGCTGCCCAGACGGTGGCCAAGCCTGGATTGACGGCCAGAAAGGTTCTTCTGTGTGTTTGGTGGGATTGGCAGGGAATCATCCACTATGAGCTGCTCCCCTATGGCCAAACGCTCAATTCGGACCTGTACTGCCAACAACTGGACCGCTTGAATGCAGCACTCCTGCAGAAGAGGCCATCTTTGATCAACAGAGGCCGAATTGTCTTCCATCAGGACAACGCCAGGCCACACACATCTTTGGTGACGCGCCAGAAGCTCCGGGTGCTCGGATGGGAGGTTCTTTTGCATCCACCGTATAGTCCGGATCTCGCACCAAGTGATTACCACCTATTTCTGTCCATGGCGAACGAGCTTGGTAGTCGGAAGTTGGCCACAAGAGAGTCCTGTGAAAATTGGCTCTCCGAGTTTTTTGCCAATAGGGAAGCGAGCTTCTATAAGAGGGGCATTATGAAGTTGGCATCTCGTTGGGAACTCGTCATTGAACAAAACGGCGCATATTTGACTTAAATCGCATTATTATAACCAATTTTATGAACAATTGAAAATTCAATAAAAATACCGCAAGACTTTTTTGATCAGGTGTGTATCTTATCATAGGAATCATCGGTCGGAAAATGGGTCTTTGTGAGAAAAAAATTTTTTTTTTTTCAATGTTACCGTCCTTAAACTGGGCCATTATTTATATTATATGCTTTCAAACAGATTTGCAAACTTTGGTCAAAATCGGTTGACTATATCTTATAACTGCTATAGGAACCGTCGGTCGAAAAATGGGTGTTAGTAAGAAAAACTTTTTTGTTTTCAATGTTAGCGTCCTTAAACTCAGTCATTATTAATATAATATGCTTTTAAACAGAATTGCTAAATTTGGTCAAAATCGAAGGACTAAATCTTACAGCTGGCACAGGACCGATCGGTCGGAAAATGGGTCTTTGTGAGAAAACTTTTTTTTTAAGTGTTGAACTAGTTCTTAAGCTCGCTGATGGTTAATTTTTTTTGCTTTCCAACGGATTCTGAACATTTGGTTGAATTTGGATGACGATAGGTAAGAAAAATATTTGATTTTAGTGTTCGCATTCTTAAACGCTGATATTTTATTACAAGCATTTGCAAGGGTATAAACAGAAAGTTAGCTTAGCCTTCTCGATTTGGTTATATGGGACTCCCACACTTTCCACTCTTTCACTACTTTCGTATAACTCTCAAAAAAGCCCTCGCTGTTGACAGCAAATAGGACGAAATTCAGGCAATTTTTGGCAGGTAGCTGGGCAAACAGTGTTTTTGGCTTTAGGCATGGCCCAAAAAATTGAATTGTCCTTTACTGCATGGTTTAAGCCGTGTCTTTTTTTTCTCCTTGCTACTTTGTATCGCTTTATCGTTGCATACGCACTCTGGCAACGTAACGTGTTGGCTTGATTTGCATATAAAGTGGGCGGGATTGAGAGCAGAGTAAATTTGTTGTATTGACAGAGGAACGTTAACGAGTCGAAGAATGTGACACAGGAGGGTGTGTGTGTGTGTGTGTGTGGACATAAAGCTGTTGGGGAAAAACACAAGAGAAGAAGTCGGTGACATGTTTTTTCGACACACACAAACAAATCGATTTATGCATACAAACGTTTACATGGTGTAAATGGTTAAGCGGGGTGGACCGAATTTTCCAACATTTAGTCACGTTTTTATGGAAATTGCCCGAAAAATGTCTTAATATGTCTAAGATATGTAGCGTGTGAGGCGGGCACACCTGTCACATTTTGTGTTTTTGATGCCTCAATGTCAACTCACCTGCAAAAAAAGAGAAAAAATGATCGTTAGTAACGTCAACTTATTGAATTTTTATGGAGATTCATTAAAATAGTTTTTGAAACATTTCAACAACAATTGACAGCTTGAAACTTTTCATTTCTCCCCCCCCCCCCACATTCAAATGGCAAATAAATGAAGAGACCAACTGAGTGAAATAGCCGCAAACATTTTACCAATTAGAATGAGTTGGTGAATAAAAGTTTTTGCCTAGTTTTTTTTGGTTGGTGTGCGAAAAGTGTTTCATAATTGCATTTTCCTTGTGGCCGGAAATGGAGAGAGAGAGAGGGTAAACCCCCCCCCCCCATTTTGGGAATAAGAAATGTGTTCAGAGCTTGCAATTTTATTTAAATTAAACGGAATCGGATTTGACAGTCGGTTATGCTGATTGAAAATGTTTGAGACATGACTTGGATTAGGAAAAGCGATTACTCTTTTCTAAGGAAACAAAATCAATTCAGAAATGATTTCCACTTTCTTTGTCCTTTCTTACTTCCTTCTTTTGTTTCTTCCCTAAGTAGCTCAATTTGGCCTTCAAAGTGAATTTTGTGTTGTGAAAGATACTTTCTTTGGGTTTCGGCCTCTGACCTGAGACATAATAAATATTTTACAGTAAATTGCACATTAAAAACGAAATGACGCCTAAATGAGGCTGAGCGGGCCACAAATTGCCGCCGCGTTGAATGTGTGCAAATGACAGCGACATGAAAAAAAAAAAGTAAAGAGAGAGAACTCGAGGCAATTTCCGCCTGAAAGTAGACTACAGACTTAGACAGCCTACGTGTACAGGCAAAAGGCGTAACGAGTAAATTGCCCCAGCATATCCTTCTACACTTCCTCTTCTCAATTAGGCACTTCGACATTGTCAATGTCAAATGCAGCCAACGAAGCGGCTAACATTTTGTCTGTCTCAGTGTATCCTGCCTGCCAATATGTATCTACTCTCTGCTCCTGTCTGATTATCTCACATTGTGCATTTTGCTGTCACTTGATTAATTCAATGCATAAATGCATCAACTTGAAATTGATGCTCTCCGCTCTGCACTTTAGTTAATTTAATGTAGTATTCAGGGCTGAGACTAAGTAAACACACGTGTGTGTGCAGTTTTTTCTTTTTGTATTTGCATAACTTTCCAAATACACGCTCCATTGGCCCGTCTAGTTTACATTCTTAAGCTGGTCTCCGTCTAACAGACTGACAGACAGACATATTGGCCGAAATAAAATATATATAAATATTTGCCGCAAGAGAAAACTTCACTTTGGCTTAGCCACAGAGGTGGGATTTTGTATAAGTAGATGCGTGCATTATGTATGGGCTTATACAGGGTGTGTTTTAGCAAAATAATCTAAGTTTTCAAAAAAGGTTCGGTCTAGGGGGTAAGGCCCCTACTAAATATGCTGCAAAGGGGGGGGCCTTTGGTCGCTGTAATATTTCTTTCGTTTTTGTGAATTTCACAAAAGTGTAAAGAACAAGTACAGGTGTGAACAATTTGAATTGTATAAGAAACGTATCTAAACCATAGCCGATTAAATTCTAATTATGAAAATCCAGCTGAGTATTCTATTACATATATTTTGATCAAAAATCAACACCTTAGCTTTATTATAGGAAATATGGGTTACAGGTGCTTGAAAGGAAACATTTTTTTAAGTCTTAGCAAAACACAGAAACACACACATAGCCATGAGTAAGAGAAAAGTTAAATGTTTGACACTTGTCACGGCCTTGCCCATCATTAATAGGTTTGACGTATCCACCTCTAACTAAAAACAAGATCTATGCCAAATTTTAGATCCCTAGTATAATCGGTCTTGGCTCAGCTAGTCAGTCAGTCGGGCCAAGAGATTTATATGTTCGGTTACTTACAACTTGAAATCGACTGTCCCAAATTGAATACTTCCTTCTGCCTGCAAGATGGTTTAGGAAAAAAAAAAGTCTGAAACTTCTCAACAGGTAGAGCTGTAGGCGCACATTTCGCTTTGTTTTAGTTCAATTCCATTACAGTTCAGCACGTGGCGCAGTAGGCGGTCATTCCATTTGTCAGCTCAGCATATTTATACTCTGTGCAAAAGTATGTAACAGGGAGAAGGAATCGTTTCCGACCCTATAAAGTATATATATTCTTGATCAGCATCTGCAGCCGAGTCGATATAGCCATGTCCGTCTGTCCGTCTGTCTGTCCGTCCGTCCGTATGAACGAAGAGATCTCAGAGATGGTAAGATATAGAGGTTTGGCATGTATGGGGCATATATTTCTTATACTTGCAGGCAGATCAAGTTTATTTTCAATTTTTGTTACGCCCCCTCCCGCCCCCGCAATTTGGAAAAAACGTAATATCTCCTACAGTTTTGAAGATAGATCATTCGTACCTTCTAGAGATACCTTGTAAACAAAATTATTTATCGATTTGCTGAAGGAATGATAAAGATCGGATGAACGATACTCAAGTTATGAGCAAAAAACGGCCAGTAAACACCCCCCACCCCCCACCCATCACCACAGCATTCTTGGTAAAACTGGTTAAAATTGGTTATCATATTTTCACTAACAAGCGTGAACGACCAATTATAACAAATGAACAAAAACATTGAATATATGTACAATAAAGCTGTTCCACTCAGAAGCAAACTTGTGAAATCGACTCAAAACCCTTGGTTCAATGACGACATAAAACGGAGTATTTGGAAATGTGATAAAGCCTACCATAAATGGAAACGGTACAAGACAGAATTTCTTCAGAAAGAGTATACAACCCTAAGAAATAAAGTCACACTCAAATGTAATTTAGCAAAACGCAACTATTACACTTCAAAATTTACTTGTGCAATATCCGACAAAAAATTCTGGAAAGATATTCAAAATCTTGGTGCGGGAAAGTCGAGGCTAGAAACGATCTATAATATTGACCCCAATGATCTTAACCATAAATTCGTGCAAACTCAATCGGACATACCAGACAATCTCGAAAATACGTACCTAAACTCCTTAGCTCTTAATAATTGTGATTACTGTTTTAATTTTGTCTGTGATGTTTTAGATGCAATATTGAAAATCAAATCAAATGCTATGGGGCTAGACAAAATTGATCCCAAATCTATCAAAATCATCTTACCAAAAATACTCGTTTATATTACGCACATATTTAATACTGCACTAATGACATCTACTTTCCCGCATGTTTGGAAAACTGCAAAAGTGTTACCGATTCCAAAAGGCAATAACGGTTACCGTCTCATCTCAATCCTCTCCTTCTTATCTAAAAGCATTTGAGCAAATCCTGGCCTCACAAATAGGTAGTTATATGGAGCAGAATTCTCTACTAAATGACAAGCAATCGGGGTTCCGAAGAAAGCGAAGCTGCACCACTGTTGTAATGAAAATCTCAGAAGATATACGTCGTAATTTGGACAAAAGCCATGTCACACTTTTAACATTGTTGCGTTTGATATGGTAAGTCACAAAATACTGTGCGCAAAGTTAAACAAACTCTACAACTTCTCCAATACAGCAATAAAACTCATGAAATCATACCTTAGTGATAGGCAACAAGCTGTAGTCACACAATCGGAGTTCTCTTCCTTTCTGACCGTGAATTGTGGTGTTCCTCAGGGTTCTGTCCTGGGACCCTTGCTATTTTCAATATATGTTAATGACCTGCCATATGTCTTCTCTAAATGTGAAATTCAAATGTACGCAGATGATGTTCAAATGTACGTTAGTGCCCCGTCAAGAAATATTAGTGAATTTGTAATAATGAGCTGGAGCTAGTAAGCAAATGGGCTAAGAGCAACGGTCTTAAAATAAACCCAATTAAATCAAAATGTCTAGTTATTTATAAAAAGAAATATGACACGAGTAGTTTACACCAGCTAAAGATTGATGGATCCGTTATCGAATATACTGAAAGGGCATTAAATTTAGGTTTTACTTTCAATAAGACGTTATCATGGGACGACCATATAAGCAAGGCAATTGGGAAAACATATGCTAAACCTGACGAAGCAATACATCCCCACACATATAAGAGACCTGATTGCCAAAGTGCATATAATACCATCGCTGATATAGGGGGAAGAAGTTTTCGGAAATTGCAATGCAAGTAGCAAGCATAAATTAAATGTGTCACATATCACAATTTGCAGAGAATATTTAATATACCTCTAAATTTATGGATTAGCTTACGGGTGCCTGCATAAAATAATTAACACTGGGGAACCTCCCTACCTGTTCAAAATGCTTAACTTTGCTTCATCTCAAAGAACAAAAAATTTAATACCTACAAGAAATAAACTAGCAACATCTGATTTGCACTTCTTTCCTTATGCTATTCGTCTATGGAACCAGCTACCTAACGATATTAAAACAATTAGAAGCGCGCCCGTTTTTAAAAAATCAATGGAAAATTACCTACAGCAATAAGTTATGTTTTTCATTCTTTTCTCGGTCGATTAAAAAAACCATATAAATTATTCATATTTTAAGTGTCATATTCAATGTTAAATGTTAATTTGAAATCAATAACCCAATCGACTGTTGTCTTCGTAATTGTAATAGTGATCAGTGCTTCCAAATTAGTCCTGTACTTCTAGCACTAAGATGAAGAAATATCAAATAAATAATAACCAAAATGCAATGCGATTTCGAAATGTCTCAGAACGTCGAACGGAAGACGAAATCAGCTCGAATAAGAATGATTGAAAATTGTACTCGATATTCAGAATATATCAAAGAAGCTTACAATGAGCAAAAACAATGGAGGGAGAAGAGAAGTTGCACTCAGAAAATTATTTTTCTAAAAAATTAGTAAAGGTTTGAAATCGCCCTTAATTTGAAAAATAATTTATATTCTTAAGTTCTTTTTTACTAAAATTCAGAAAAATGTCTTAAATATAGCAAAATCCTTGACTAATTTTTTAGAAAAATAATTTTCTGAGTGTGTTGCTCGGCAAAGTGATGAAGCAAGATTACAAAATGCAACTATTGAACGAAAACGTCGGCAACAATGAATTCCTCCTTTAAACACTGAACGTGCAACCTTTCGATATAAGCCAAACAACAGTGCGCACGTATCAGTTCAGCATTGCAATGCAGTTAAATTTGAGAAAGAACCGCCTTGTTTGTGTTGCGTGGGCAGAAAAGTTAAACTGTTATTTTTGAAAAAGTCTTCAATAATGCCGCCGGCCCAGAAAGCGCACCAAACAGTGCATTTCTCAGGGTGCACTAGCAGCTCTATATTTCTGTTTGTTGACGTACCTATTGAGCCAAAAATAAACTTCGTCGCTGAAGATAGTTTCGATAAAAATCCTTTTATGAAGTAAATTGGCGTTGTGCAAAAGAAATAGTCCCGCAATTGCAGCAAATAATACTAAAATAAGCTGATGAAACTGTTTTCGACTTTGTGGGATGCCATCCAATGTTTTCAGCATTATCATAAAAGCGGACTTTTGAACTGGTTTTAAATGAGAACTAGCCTATGGAAAGGAATCCTAATCGTCATGAATATGCTGTGAAAATTTTCTGAATATCGGTTCTGTAGTTTATCTATCTACTTCTATCTACTCCTACTCTAGATATATAACAGTTTGTCCTGACTGACTGATTCACTGATTGGCAATCAACGCAGAGCGCAAATGGTAAGAGATAGAAGGCTGAAATTTGGACAGGGGTTTCCATTAGTGGTGAAAGTGCGTGTTAAGACGGGGTTTTGGAAAATTCCAACCGGAAAAGCGTCGGAAAAGTTTGTATGGGAAAAATTTTGTTTTTCATTCGATTGACTTGAAATTTGGTTTGTAAGGATAGAATACGAAATAGTTTGAAATGTGATTTTCCAATGTCGAAAAATCCGTCCCCCAGGCGTGAAAATTCCCGGAAAATTCTGTAGGCAAAAACTATATTCATCCGATTGGCTTGAAACTCGGTTTGTAAGGATAGAATACGAAATAAAGTGAAATGGGGCGGTAACGATAACGATAACGATAACGATAACGATAACGATAACGATAACTATAACGATAACGATAACGATAACTATAACGATAACGATAACGATAACGATAACGATAACGATAACGATAACGATAACGATAACGATAACGATAACGATAACGATAACGATAACGATAACGATAACGATAACGATAACGATAACGATAACGATAACGATAACGATAACGATAACGATAACGATAACGATAACGATAACGATAACGATAACGATAACGATAACGATAACGATGATAACGATAACGATAACGATAACGATAACGATAACGATAACGATAACGATAACGATAACGATAACGATAACGATAACGATAACGATAACGATAACGATAACGATAACGATAACGATAACGATAACGATAACGATAACGATAACGATAACGATAACGATGCGGAAAACAGATCTATGAAACTTTTTTCTTTATCATCCGCTGAGGCTCCAACTCATTTTCAAAGATCTATAAAAAAAATTCAATAATGACTTCAAGGAACTCCCCCCCTCCCTGGTTGTAAAATGAGGTCTAAACTATAAAATACGGACTACGGCCATTTTCCGACTTTGTTTTAAAAGTTGTACATAAAACAAGAAAGAAATTCGGTCAAGCCCGACTATAAAATACTCTGTACCCTTACCCTCGCATTTGCTCACGAGTCAAGAGAGGCAATCTTAATGAGTGAGAGAGAGAGAAATCTCTGTTTCTCTCTTTCACTCTTTCTATCTCTCGCTCTCTCACTAAGATTGCCTCTTTTCAACGGAATGTTGTGGTTATGGGTGGGTGTTGGGTGTTAACAGGCCGTTTTTTGCTCATAACTTGAGTATCGTTCATCCGATTTTAATTATTCCTTTGGCAAATCGATAAATAATTTTGATTACTAGATATCTCAAAAAGGTACGAACCATCTATCATCAAAACTGTAGGAGATATGACGTTTTTTCCAAATTGCGGAGGCGGTAGGGGGCATGGCAAAAATTGAAAATAAACTGGATCTCCCTGCAAGTATAAGAAATATATGTCCCATACATGTCAAACCTCTATCTCTTACCATTTCTGAGATCTGTGCGTTCATACAGACAGACAGACGGACAGACAGACAGACAGACAGACAGACGGACATGGCTATATCGACTCGGCTGTTGATGCTGATCAGGAATATATATACTTTATAGGGTCGGAAATGATTCCTTCTCCCTGTTACATACTTTTGCACAAACTTAATATACTCTGTGTAACTTTGGTACAGAGTATAAAAAGTATAAAAACGTGACCTTGAAATTTGCGAAAATCTCCCTCCAAAGTCGGAAAATGAGTGGAAAACTGTTGTATAAAACTGTTTTGGTTCATTTTTCAAAGTCTGTATGAAAATTCAACACTAAAATTTCGGAAAATTCAATCTCTTGGTGGAAAATGGGAGGTCAAAAACTTTGCGAAAAGTTCAGTTTCCGAGCGATTAGCTCCAAAAATGGAATTTTAGAAAATCTACCCCACCGACCCCAGCGACTTTCCAGTTTGGAAATCTACACCCAAAGTCGCAAAACAAGCGTAAACAAGTGAAGTCGCGTTTAAGCAGTGATTTTCTTGTATATAAAAGCTGCTTATTCTACAACATATGACAATTTAAATCGAATACAATGCCTTTTCCTTTCATTTGTGTATTAGCAAAAATTGTTTTCCTTTTCATTCACCCTGTAAACTGTGTAAAGGCATACGAACATACTTGAATTCTCATCTATCTACTAAGTTATGCTCATATGACAAAAAAGCGTAAACAAGTTTGCAATTTTTTCAGTAGCTTTTTTCTGCCTCACAGCCGGAACAACAATAGACACACACACACAAGAACAACAAGACACTATGTTTGGTTTTGAATGCATTAAACAAAAAAAAAAATAGCTGGAGAATAAGAAAGAAATACCAGCACATGTTTTATTTAGTTTTGTTGCCTGCATTTCAACTCTTGTGTGCGCTAGTCGGTTTATTGGACTTTTCAACTTTGCCAACTTTAAAGGCGCACCAAATGGGTAAAAAATGTAAAACTGAGTGAAAATGCAGCAGCAGCAGCAGAAACATTCAGGAAAGACAGCAAGACCATTACTTTTGTGCTTGCACAGAACGTGCCTCCCTGGGAGGGATAAGAAAGAGACACACAATCCGCATGACGAGACAGCTAAGTGGGCAAAGATGGGGGCTTACAGACTGCAGCAGAGTTGCTGCATCATTTGCTTAACATTAAACATTTAAAACTCATTCAGGAGTGAAAGGAAAATAGAATTGGTTCATATTTCGGAAAGTATGCCTCACTAACTTAGTCGCTCACAGCTCACCGCTCACGTTCTGCCGACTTGCATTTGACTTTATTTCAGTCACTTTTTCACTGTCAATTTATTTGTTGTCTTTTCGACCCACGCACGTTAGCGGATTTCTATTTAATAGAAAGAAACTGTCAGAGGACAGACACAACTCAAGGTTTCCAGCATTTCTGTTCAAATGTTCGTCTTGGGGTGCACACAAATGTATGTAGTTCATATCAATTTATGCAGGACGTGATGTTGCCTCTGATGTTGGATAATTTAAGTAGAAAGCGAGCTACAGTGTCTCTCTCCCCCCCCTCCCCCCACCGCAGTCAGTTAAACTGTAGCTTGAAGAGGGGTAATAAAAAATAATATTGCATTTCCCCCTAAGGAGATTTTGGTATTAAGCAGGGTTAATGCTTCAAGTTTGTTCTGTATTTTGGAAAAGATTTAACTTTATGGAGAATTTTAAAAAATTTTGTAGGTCAGAAACATTTTAAAATTATAGAAAGGCAACTGATAACTAGAATCGAAAACTTTTAAGGAAGTTAATCAATAAACATTTTTGAACCAAACTGGACCAAACTGTTCGTATTTTAAATA
This sequence comes from Lordiphosa magnipectinata, assembly GCA_037044535.1. Classification (NCBI taxonomy): domain Eukaryota; kingdom Metazoa; phylum Arthropoda; class Insecta; order Diptera; family Drosophilidae; genus Lordiphosa; species Lordiphosa magnipectinata. The sequence goes on along the minus strand of JBAMBO010001656.1, from coordinate 723 downwards.
TAAAGAGTAATCCCACATGTTTGATTGATCCAAGTTTCCGTTCTTGGAGCAACAAAGCTACCTGCAGCAGCCACAATACTCGTGGCATCTTTTTAATAAGAGAGTGTGTGAGTCTCACGATAAGCAGCTCTTCACGCAGTTTGTGTGGCGTCACAATAAAAAAATTATCAATTAAATACAAGCTTGAACGACTTTCTTACTTGTTTTCTACGACTTGAACCCAGCGGGCAAAATCCTAGTAAAGATCCAAGCTCCTGCCTAGTGCAGAATGCCGGATATAATATCGATATATCGAAATATCGATATTTTTGTTAAAAAAGACGATATGGTAATATCCAATATTTTTCTGAGGCGATATATATAATATCGAATATAGTTTTTTGATATTTTTTGTCGAAATTTTTGATTTTCGATATTTAGATATTTTTTGATTTCGATATATTCGATATTTCGATTATTTTCGGCCTCATAAATTGAGGTTGGCTGAGTGCATTCTTTTTAATATTAGTAAGCTACAAATTACCACAACTTTAAAAATGTTAGCTCTACGTTTTATACATCAAAAATATGTTTTCCATTTAATTTAATCATCTTTTCCCAATCCCATTAATATAAGTTCATCAGTAGGATTCCGCAACTTCTTTAGATCTGATTGAAATTAAATACATATCGTGACTGTTTTTACGAACTTTATAATAATCAAAGTAGCAAGTTTTAGCATGT